>JAJJWX010000158.1:0-600000 GCA_023529315.1 Papaver bracteatum
TCTGGTGAAGTCGCCTATCGGAGGAGAGTAATCTAATTAGATGAAATCTCTTACGGCCGCTCAATTTAAAGTCTTCTTTGGGATTGAGAAGCTCTAGCGCGACCGTTGGTGGGAAACTAGATATTGCGGTTTATCTTTAGTTTTCATATTGATTTGATTGACTAACGGTGGTTGAACTTTGATTGCACCTAGTTTTTTTATGCTTGAGAATCTTCTCTTCTGATATAAGTTTCACTCAAACTAGTTCAAGGTTTCGACATGGATCTTTAGACTGTTGTTAGATTTAAATACGATCTTGTGATAATCCATTGTTAGCAGACTTAATTCTGTGTGTGGTAGATCATAAGATATTCAAGTAGTTATGTGGAGGTGTTTATTGAAGATCTAAGAAGATTTTAAAACAAAGAATATATTGAAGATTTCTGACTTGGTTTTTACAATCTTTGGTGTGCACAATACTTGTTTGGGAAAAAGAGGATCTGACTATAATTGATTTATCCTTTTGGGTATTTTGATAGAATAGTTGAGGAAGATCGGCATCAACACATATCACTTGGTTGAAGAGTGTTGTTGGCTTAATCTTAACGATTACCTTTGGGTGATTGAACATAAGATAGATCTTGGAACCTGGAAAAGGAGTTTATGTTAAGATAAACAAGGGAACCTTTGCACAGTTCATATCACTTGGTTTAAAAGAGTTGATACCAAACAAATTTGTTGTTCCTTTACTGTTTGGAATACGAACCAAAGGAATTGGTCCAAGTATGTAACTTGTTTACAGGTTGGAGGCGTGGAAATACAGACGGAACTAGGTGAACTATAGGTTTAGTTGCTTGGTCTCAACTATACGAAGTTGGTATTATTTTGTATAGTGGCTTAATCCTGAGAGTATTCAATTCTGGACTAGGTCCCGGGGATTTTCTGCATTTGCGGTTTCCTCGTTAACAAAATCTTGTTGTGTCATTTACTTTATATTTATGCATTATAATTGTTTTATTATAATTAAAGTAAATTGCACAAACGTTAATTCATATTTACTTGATACGTGAATCCTATTGAGTTTGGTTAAGTCCGAACCTTTGTATCAAGTAAACACACTTTGTTGTTTTATTGTCTCGATCTCGTATCCATAGATGATCACACAAAGTGTGAACCGATTTGTTGTATTGTCTCGACTCAGTCCATAGACAATCACTTTCGGAGAAAGAACTTATAGGAAGGAAAAGTAATAGCTTGAGGTATAATTTGGGTACCCTTGCCTTTTCAATTGGTATCAGAGTGGGAAAACACGAAAAGATCTAACAATCTGTGTTTGGTGCGATCCATCCTATAAGAATTGAATCCATGTCTGATTCAGTTAACGTAGAGAAAGTAGATGATATACTTCATATTTGTTTTCAAAGTCTGATAAACAGCCGTGGACTGTCAGTTCACTTGTTGAACCCAACTCAGTAAATATTTACTATGATGAGTTAATAGGAAAACAAATTGTTCTGTCGAACAAGTCATTTTCAGATGGCAGTGATGAAATTAACTTTTTCAGAAAGCTTGTTGAAAAATATAATCTAAAGGATAATGTATATTATCCATCTGCCGAAAGGGTCATCAGAGAATTCTTGATTCATGAAGATTCCGAATCAAAGGGACTTGAATCTGTTCAAGCCGAAAGAGATATATTAGTTAAAACAAGGATATGTTATTCTAATCTCCAGAATCTCTTAACTAATATACAAGTTCCTGATTCTAATAGTCTAGCCGCCTGTAAGAATCAGGATAAATGTGTTTTAAGGGATAATCATTTGACTTGTATCCGGTCAACATTGTCTGACAATGATTATTCCTCAAACAGATAAAAAGATCAACTCATACATACAAAAACAAAGGATTTTAGAACTTGCTGTTTTGTTGTTGATCTACACAAGAGTTTTGATTATTTCACAACTCACAAAACTCCTAGTCACGCTTGTGTTCTGGTTCATAGAACTGATCATTCTGTTAAATCAGATCATCTTAGCTGTGACTCTGTGGACGAAGTTTATTCTTGGAAGAATTCAAAAGAGAAAGATATTAAAAAATATCATGTTTCCACGAATCAAGAGCTTTCACTATCTCACACCAACAACTAATGTTGGCTTTCGGAGTTTCCCCAGAAAGTGTTCTATTCAAATAAAAAGAGGGGAAGTTCTTAAAAAGAGCACAAGAAACTAAAGATAGTCTAATTCTATTTTGAAGTGTATTTCTTTTCTTGGATTGTCTATGAGTGGTTTTCGAAAATTACTTATGTCAAAACTTTTAGGACAAGTTAGGAAATTTTACTGTTATTTCCGAAAACTTGTGTATTTTCACAAATAAGTATACCGTATTTAGGTATCTCATTCTTGGAAACCAAGTTTGAACTCTTTTAAAAGCCATCTTTTGAACCGATTTCTCTGTGTCCTGTTCACAGTCAAAGATGGGTGGAAATAATACTGATATTGAATCTCAGCTTCGAAAACTTGAAGTCTTTCCGGTTGAGTTTAAGTGCTACTTATCTGATGTACACAAAAAGAATCATATTTCTTTCGATCTTATGCTTATGTTAATGAGAGACTTTGAAGTCGCTCGTGAGATTTTAGAATCTGCTATATCGAAAGAAAAATTTCTTGAGTCAAATCTCTTGAAGACAGTTGTGGAATTGAATCTGCTAAAACAAAGACTCAATATTCTGAAAGAAAAGAGGAGACTCAAGGATCTAAATACTAAAGAATTATCCTTGAACAACAAGAGCACCATTAGAGATTAAGTTTTATAATGTAATACTTAATCTAGAAAAATAAACATCAATTTTTGATTGCTTTCATTGATTGTATAAGTCTATTGAATAAAACTATTATGAATAAAGTTATTTGATTTATAATTTTTCTTGTGATAGTTTTTGATTTACATAGCCGGTACTTTAATGCTTTATTTATTTGGTATGTATGTGTATGGGATGCTTGATTTCGGTTTTGTTACCTTGATATTCTATCTCATAATATGTTCAGTACCCTTATGGTTTGGGTGACTTTTTGATTTAGCAGGATTAAGTTCTAGCCTACGTTGGTAGGCTTTATCAAAAGGATCATGAAGGGGATTCTTAGAAATAATATGTGAAAAATTAAACGTATGTTGAATCGATTTTTGGTTTAGCATAAAAGCATATGTGGTTAAATGATTTCAACTTTTGCTTACAATTATTCAACCTTTCTCTATTAAAGGTTGGTTGTTGTTATTCTTTTGTTGTTGGCATGAGAATGACAACATAATGGTATTTCGATATCAATTCTCCAGGAAGAAGAAAGAGATGGAATCATATTTGGAGAATTTGGATGCGAAATTGAGGTAACAATCTTGTTAGTTAATTGTTTTCCTGTTTTAAGAAAAGCCTATTTTTATTTGATATATATATTGCTTTTGCTTAAAATAAATTGTTAGTACAATTGATGTATTTATTCGTTATGTATGGATGTGTGTGTGATTCAATTGTTTAGGTTAAGTAAAACTTTTAATTATCTTGCTTTGTTATGTGATATCAATAGTTTTAGGCTTACAAAATTTGGTGCAATTATGATTGATTTAATGTCTATGTTAATTCAATTGCTTCATTAATTAAAACATGATTATTATTTGCTTTATTGTAGTATCAATTTGTTTCCAAGCTTACAAATTTTTGATGCGATAAATGAAACTTTGGTTTATGTGTGTTGTTTTATTGTATTAGGTTGAGGTGAATAATTATGCAAATTATTTGTTGGTTTGTATGAATTATTTTGGCTTATGAAATGCATGTGTTGTGGGGCGAGTTGTTTAGTCGATTCCGATTAGGATAAGATAAAATAAGTTAGTCCAGATCTTAGTTAGACTTATCAAAGTAGAGGTTTAGTTATTCAAGTCTGGCGAAGCCTAAATAAGGAAATGCTAGTTAACTAACTTAGTATTTGGCTTGTTTGAAAATCCAAAGTTTAATTATATGGATAATTATAACTTTGATGAGAAAAATGGAGTTTAGCTTTGTTTTAGTCTTAAAGATGAAGCGGTTGTATTTATACAATATTTGTTTGCAGAGGAACTAAGTTTCTTAATTAATTTTTGGTTTTGCTAAACTAGTTGGAAAATTTCTTGGACAATTATTCAGCTGATAACATATAAAACTTAACTACTTGAGTTTGGTTTTGATATTGGCTATCAAAAATAGGTATGTAGAACCCTGTGCTTGACCTCATGATTTGCAAGTCTATTTTGAGATTTGTAGATCCTTTTTGTGTTGTCGCATTTAATTCCTTCTTTTTCATTTTTGTGAAAAAAGGGGAGAAATATATGGAGTAAACAAGTGATCTTTGGTATCAATTTTGGTTGATTAATGACTGAGGAAGAGGACAATGAAACTAAGAAAAGCATGGACTAAATATATCATATGATTGGGATAACAAAGACGTGCAGTTGAAAATCACCTATCTGCCTTTGGGGAGTATGAGCTTTGTTATTATAATGTCCAATCATTTTAAGGATTGAATTAATGTAGGTTATATTTATTGATTAGGAATCAAGCGTATGTGTAATGGATTCTTGTAGTTTGTTTATCATATGATTGTAAAAGGTTTTGTCACTAAAAATTACAGGGAGATTGTTGAAAGGAATTGAACAAGTTGAACCCACTAGCGTTGGTATGTCAAAGTTTGGTTGTCATATTTTAGTGAAGCAAAACATATTTAAGAATAAGCAGTTACAAATGTACTAGAGTCAACTTCATATAGTTCTCTTTAAAAGTATTGGGTGAGACATTACAAGTATTTTGAGACTTGAAGAAGTGAATAAAATGCGGAGCTACAGCAAAACTTATCATCCTTCCACTTGAGGTTAGTGATACTGACTTGGTATTTCGTTACTAACGTATCTTTCAATTATTCCATATTGAAAAACATAAAAGCTGCGAAGCATGAACACTCTAGATAGACATAGTATTAAGGAATACAATATGAAGTTTCTTGCTTAACCATTAAGCTTTGTATATAAGACATCGACATAATCGTATGAATGCTATTGTGATTATGTATGGGTATGAGGTGAGGATTTCATCCTAGGGAACAATGTTTACATGTGTTCTAAGGAAGTAAGTTCATGATATGTGTTGTGAACCGAAAAGGAAATCGCCAGGCGTTATTGGGGCTGTTCTTCATTGCATATCTTATGAACGACCAATATGTGTGATTAGTATAACCGCTCATGACTTGTTTGTGTTCTTGGTAAAACTATTCACATGAGGCCTGACTTATGTATTGGTATGACATTTATTAGTGAAATCGATCTTATGTAATCACCTGGGGTATGATCTGGTTGTGAGTGTCTGAACTTATTACTGGGAAGAGGGGAACCGATCCTACTAAGAGGTGCAGTACATCACAAGGGGAACCGATCCTTGTATTAGGTGCAGCAAGGTTTATGTAAGAAAAGGGAATCGAACCTATGAACATGTGCAACACGTTTTTGGGAAGGAGGGTGATCTAACCAGACGTATGTAGGTACAAACAAGTTAGATACAAAATATGTGGAAGGCGATCCTGGTACTGGTGAGTCCATATCTTTGGTAAATGGTGTAACTATGAAGCGATACTCACATAGGTAGAACGAAACAAAGCATTTGGTAGAGCAGTAAACCCATGATTTTGATTGAGTGGAACGATTAATCACATAGTTCTTGAAAATGAGATAGACATTCTAAACTTGTTTGGAGTGTAGTAAATGGTTTCAAGTGAACAAGCATGGAAAGACTTACACTTGATAAGATGTCGTCACACTTTTGAACACGATTACATTGTCTTATTCTATATTGAAAGATATTCCTTATAAATCTAGAATGAAGTAAATCAAGATGAATTTAAATATTAGAATCTTTTTAATTAAGGGTTTTTAATTATATGGAAAATGAAATTAGTGTGTGCATTTGCTAATTAAAGATTTTCAAAAATTCGATCATTATTTTTGGAAAGTGCACATTCAGGGAATTGGCTCGAATTTGGTGGAGTAATGAAAAATATCTTGAGTATATTTTCGGTTTTGGAAATTCCTTGGTGCCCAAACTTCCTCATCTATAAATACTTTGAGTTTTCATTTCCTGCAAACTAATCTTGTGTATTTTGATGGGCTTACTCTTTTGTCTTATTCTTGGTGAAATATCTATCAGAGATAGGAGAGTAATATAATTAGGTGAAATCTCTTACGTCCGCTCAATTTAAAGTCTTCTTTGGGATTGAGAATCTCTAGCGCTACCCTTTGGTGGGAAACTAGATATTGCGGTTTATCTTTAGTTTTCGTATTGATTTAATTGAATAACGTTGGTTGAACTTTGATTGCACCTAGTTTTGTTTATGCTTGAAATCTTCTCTTGATATAAAATTCCTCAAGCTAGTTCAAGGTTTTAGACGGGGATCTTTAATTGTTGTTAGATTTAAAGAGCGATCTTGTGATAATCTGTTAACGGAGACTCGATATAATGTGATTGATCGCAAGAGATTGGAAGTTAGTTGTGTGCAAGTGTTTATTGAAGATCTAAGAAGATTTGAAGACAAAGAATATATTGAATATTTCTGACTTGGTTTTTACAATCTTTGGTGTGTACAATACTTGTTTGGAAAAAGTGGATCCAACTATAATTGATTTATCCTTTTGGGTATTTTGATAGAATAGTTGAGGAAGATCGGCGTGACATAGCACTTGGTTGAAGGTGTTGTTGGCTTAATCTTAACGATTACCTTTGGGTGATTGAACATAAGATATATCTTGGAACACAGCAAAGGAGTTTATTTAAGATAAACAAGGGAACCTTTGCGCAACTCATATCACTTAGTTGAAGAAGTTGATTTAAGCAGTTAGTTTTTCAAGTAGCTCTTTTTCACGAGGTTGGAGGCGTGGAAAATAGAACAGGAACTAGGTGAACTATAGGTTTGGTTGCTTGGTCTCAACTATCTGAAGTTGGTATTATTTTGTATAGCGGCTTAATCAGTATTCAATTACGGACTAGGTGCAGGGGTTTTCTGCATTTGCGGTTTCGTTAACAAAATATTGCTGTATCATTTACTTTATATTTCCGCATTATAATTATTTTATTATATTTAAAGTAAATTGCACAAACTTTAATTGTTATTTACTTGATACGTGAATCCTATTGAGTTTGGTTAAGTATGCTCCTTTGTATCAAGTAAACACACATTTTTGTTGTATTGTCTCGATCTTGTATCCATAGACGATCACACAAAGTGTGAACCTATTTGTTGTATTGTCTCGACTCAGTCCATAGACAATCACTTTCGAAGAAATGACTTATAGGAAGGAAAAGTAATAGCTTGAGGTATAATTAGGGTACCCTTGCCTTTTCACTTTTATATCAACCTTATTCATCTTAACCATAATTAGTTCAAATGACTCAAATGAAACTAGTTCTAGAGTTATTCAATTGTTTATATTCTCATAGAAGCATACAAACACAATTGAAGCAAAATCGATTTTGATTCACTCGAATCAAGTCATGAACATTATTGCCACGGATTGCAAAATATTTCTTTCCTTATTATACAAATGTATTAGTTCATGAACAAATCGATTTTAGAACATCATCCACTTAGGTATGCGTACCTAAGTAGCCGGACAAAGTTTGGGTTTCGCCAGTACGCGTACCTGTTTACATGCCAGGTTCCCGGACTTTCTCAAACCAACTAGTACGCATACGGGTATGCATACCATGGTTCCTAGACATGGATTACATATGCAAGTACGCATACTATGCTTAAATCCAATTGTTCTAAACTCTCATTTCAACGATTGAAACATTCTTGGAAGACGGGAATAACTGTCTCACACAAACTATTAGCGTCAAAGAAATTTTTAAGTAATCGAATGATCAATACGAAACATTTTGAGTCTACATCAAATGATTGTCTCATACAAATCATGTAAGATGTTACCAGGCGATTTTCACATGATCATATTTTGACTTTCGTCAAGAATATAAGATAAACTTGGTTAAAACGAAATATTACCAACAAATATTTCGATAAATATGTAAGAAAGTTAAACTCAACTCGAAATATCAAATGTGTATAATTGAAGTCTATATATCTATACGACTTTTGTCTCAAATAGGAGATAGAGTAGATAGACTTTTGAGTGATAGATGAGTTCAATTCTCCGTATACCTTTTGTTGATGAAGTTCCACAAGCTCCCCTTAGTAGTTCTTCGTCTTCAATCGATGAACGCCGTGAAGTCTAATGCTCAACTACGCTTTCTATCCTAATCCGAGACTTAGTTATAAGTAGGCTACAAATAAAGACTTATAGTTTTGGCAACTAAAATTGACAACAAACTTGAGATAACATCGCTTGCGAGTTTGACCAAGAAGTGCTCTAACAGTTTTGGATTCCATAAAAAGATAAAAGATACCAAAGAAAGAAAAGAAATATTGTAGAGGAAGAAAACCACCAATCGAAGGTCACAGATAAAGGCGTATCGGGAAACTAATTTACACATTCTTTGAAGCAAATTCCATTATATAAATGAATCTCATGTATTTAATGAAATACTGATGACCATTATGATGCTCATAAATCCAAGTTGGTTCGATTTTGACTAATAATTTTTGATGTCTCAAGATCAAGAATACAAAGCACAGTTTGGATAACTTAGCCTAGATAAAGAGTGGACGAGATTTATCTAGGAACAAGATAAATCTACGACTACGATTTGTTCAACTTAACCATTATAAATGTTTTATCAATTAGTGTTCCATTAATTGCTTATAATGAAGGATTAATTAATGTTTTATTATAAACGTCCCCTTAATTAATTTCATAAGTACACATTTTTATTAATAATTAATTTTACTAAAAATTATAGTACTACTAAATGGTAGTAGTGGAAGAAGTAATGGGCGGTAGAAATGTTGGAGGGTGTTTGTGAGTGGTGGAGGCGGTAACATTACTGGTGGTGATAGTGTCGGTGGATGGTTTTTATGGTGGTGGATGTTGGTGAATAGTAGTGGACAATGATGGTTTTGTGTATTTACAAAACATGCAATATCGTATTGTGAAAGATGTAATTGGTTGTTTTAAGCATGATTGGTACAGAAAAAAACCGAATATTCGATGGTGGTACCAAATCCTATAAGAAAATATGATGATGACAGCAGGATCACCCAAATGGCGTCCCTACTATATATGGTATACAATCGAATAAATCAAGGTTTTTAGTGTTGAAATAAAATTAAATCGAACATATAAAAGAGAATATGACAAAATTTAATAATGGAATAATATAATTGACGACTTAAGTTTTTTCAGTCTGAACTTTATACATGATGTTTGTGATTAAAAATTAAAAACACGCCCAACTGTGGGGGTTGGCAGCGATGGCGGTGGGGGGAAGAAGTAGTATCAAGTGATTTTATGGTGGAGGCGAGTTATGGTGAGTAGTAATATATTATGTTAATTATGTATCGCCACAAATTGGTTAACATTATGAAGCAAAGTAGATGTGGTCGATCGTCTTAATGATAAAATAAATTCGGTTAAAATACATGACAATTAGAAGAAAAAAAACACCAGAATGTCACATAAACAGATTATATAAGTCAAAATCAGTACACAATAATATAACTTATTATTGAGTCGTACTGTTACGACACGGGTTATATCCTATCTAGGTGATCTTTTTTTTTTTCTTCATTTTTTTTATTCTGTCTTAAAAAACAAAGTTAGCCTAAGTTAGTCAACATAAAGAGATCTTGATTTTCCCTCCCAGTTGATAAATTCCATGGTTATGGTCGATTCCATGAATACACTCTATAATTGAGAAATAATGCATTACGTATTCTTATTTCCATCTCAAAACTCAAAAGCAAAGCGGAAAATTTGATCGACTGAAAATAATAAACCTACTTTCTCATAAAACTAAAAAATTGATACTCTCACTCACATCCGGTAGGATAAGTGGATTCAAAGACTTTAATTCCCCATTTTTGAGCAAACCCAAATCAGAAACAAATATGGGAAGGAGATATAGACTATAGAGACAAAAGAACTTAATTCCAAGAACATACTTCCGCTCTACCTTCTTTCTTTGATGATTTGGTATCATCCTCGAAATATTTAATATTTGTCTTATTTTTTCAATTGTTTGTGGTATCGTCTTCAAGATATTTTTAGGGTGAAGATAAATCAATGGTTCTTTACATAAGTATTTATATAACTGATTGTATGATTGAATGTTAGAAATTCATCGAACAATCTTAATCTATGACTATGTACATCATCATTGTCTCATTAATTTCTCATAATGAATATTTTATTAATCCCTCATAATAAACATCTTATTAATTATCATAATAATTACATCAATAGATATTAGGGATGGTCATGGTGGTATTTGTGAGTGGTGGTTCATAGATTTGGTGGCGATAATAATGTTGGGGGAAAAGGTAGTGGTGTTACTTTAGTTGGTCAATGTAGTAATTTGTAATGTTTATTCAGTGTCGCTATGACACAAGCAACCCTATATTACGGAAGTTGTGCTTGACTTTTTAGTGTTAAAATAAGCTCGGTTATTATATATACAAAAAAATAAAAAAAAAGTATGGAGAATAATTGTGACTTTATAAGATAACAAAAAACTTATCTTCGAAGTCATGCCATTATGGCACGGGTCAAGTTCTAGTTTTTTACAAATAATACATGAAACATATACAATAGTACTTAATAGTTTGGCGCAAGCAGCAAAATGTGTATAAGGTTTGATTGAATGGGATATACCCAAGATATATCTTGCTTCAAAAATAAAAAGTCAAGGTATATCTTTTGTAGAAGGTACTTTTTAATTCCTATACCAGTTAAAAATTTAGTATCTCATCTAGAGACGAGGACCCGAGGTATGTACGTCCTATTTTATAATGGTCCATTTGTTTGTATCTATGTTCATCAAATTATCAAAATCCTGTAAAATATGTACAAGAGATTAGTAAGCAAACACTGATACCATATAGTAGGATAAGGTGAGTACAATAAATATTTCACTAAAAGAAAGTTGATAGGTGTATTATAAATGCAAAAGGCATTCACAAGCTAGATTTATATATGTGTTGTGCCAAAAATGGCGTTGGGTAATTTTAAATTTTCTATCATTATGCATCATCATGTTATGATATTATTAATCATGCAATATTCATGTTATAAATATTTTTATTAAATTATATCTGGTGCGTATGCACCGGGTTAGTGCCGGGTTAGTGGCTTGTTAATTGTAATAATACAATGGAGTCTGGATTAACATACTAACATACCGCCAAAGTTACTTTTTCCATCCACAAGATGTTAAATAGTTACACAAGTGCTAAATAATGACTATCAACCGTCAAACATTTTACACGAGTTGATCTTCTTGGGGCCTCTGATATGTTGTTAATTCTCTAGTATATATCTTTCAAAATTAATTAGAAAGCTATTATTGGGGAGTTACATTCCAATAGAAGGGCTTCACATGAATTCCTAATGATTAAAAAATTGGCTATGTGGTGTCTTGATCAAATAGAAAATGTCTAAGTTACCCTTCATCTAAAATCAAAACCTAATTCTAATTCAAAAATCTATCATTTTTATTTTTCTTCTTCCAAACTTCTTCTCCTTCATCAACTGTAAATCCTTCCCTCTATTTATTCAATTAAGATCATTTCATCATCTTCAATTCGAAAAACTAATAATCATCGATGGAAATGTCCATTAAAGATGGGGAAGAAGCAAACTTTTAGAAGTGATGGTAATCAACAAACCAATTACGTTTGAAATTGGTAGATTGATTGAAATCAGTAGGGGAAAAAAGGTTTGCAGACCATTTACGGTTAGGTATTTTTAGTTTTCTAACCGCAAAATAAAATCAGTAGGAAACTAAAAATCCTAACCGTAAATCAATGGATAAATAAATTAAATGGGTTGTTACGGTTAGGTTTGTAACCGTAAATTCACTTACGGTTGGATTCGACTCCGATAAAACCTAACTGTAAAAATTTCTTAAGTATAATTTTCTTATAAAAATGGATTTACGGTTGGTTTTTATTTTAGAATAAAACAACTGTATTTTGTTACATTTTGATTTTCATTATTTTAACAAACCATAAAAGTTCTTGTAGTAATAAAAGCTTCTAGTTTAGGGTTTTCCTTTCAAGGAAAGTAAAAGCAAGATTTGTTAAGGTTTTTTAGGAAGAAAAAGTCAGGTACATATATTTTTGTCTTGTGTAAATAGATAGGGTTTGTTAAGGTGTTTTAGGAATAACAAATTTCGTAAAGATATTTTAGTCTTGTGTAAATATACAGGGAAAGTAATTAAATTTTTATAGGATCTTTTAGGAAGAGTAAATCATGGTGACATTTACTCATTTTTTGTTCACGCATGAAAATTCTTCATTTACTCAATTTTCGCTAAATAAAATCTTTAATTACCATCCTTAATTACCAAAGGCTTACCAAATTCAAAACGTTTTCATTCAACGAGTATGAATTCGTGCACACTCCTTAACGAGTGTATGTTTCACATTTTAATCTCTACCATTGATTTAATTTAGGGAGTTATGTAACGAGGGCCATGATTCTAAACATGGGGGTAATGGGGCCATCAGTTAAATAATCAACCAATCAGAAGTTAATGTGAAATATACACTCGTTAGAGGAGTGTGAATAGATTTGGACTCTCATTCAACACATTTAATATCTTAGGATATCTTATGTAACCAATAAACTTGTATTCAACACATTCTCATGCATAGCATGTTGACATAACATATGTGCTAAGTTATTAGCACTTTTGGGTACAAACTGAAATTTAATATCTATAAAATAACTAGCCATGTCCCTAATTTCCAAGATGACAGATCTAATTCTCCATGGAATGTTCGATATTTCTCCAAGAACAGCTGAGGTAACATTTGAGGCATCCCCTTCAATGATAATTTCATTAAAACCAAACCTTGTAGCAAACTGTAAACCAAGTTTACAAGCCCTGGCTTCTGCCAGTAAAGGAGAAGTAGCATCAAATGTTGATGAACCACATCCCATGAACACACCATTGTGATCTCGTGCAATTGCACCTGCAGAGGCACTATTTGGAATGAAGGCAGCATCAACATTTATCTTAATGAAAGGATACAGAGGTGTAGACCAGTCAGGCGAACGAAAAATATGAGAGGAGATATTATTTGAAATTGAATCTTCTGCCATACAGAGATTAAAGTCCTCTTCACCCTTTTTAAGACCAATTGCTCTGAGAAATTGACATTAGAGAACACAATATCGTTTCTCATCTTTCATAAATTCCATAAGATACACATTCTCATAATAAAACCATTGTTCACATTTTCTTCCATCCATTTAGATAAAATCTGTTGTATATTGGATACCGAAAAATTGTGATTCAAATAGAAGTTAGCTTTACCGAAAACCCCTTTCGTTTTGGGGCAATCAAATAAAAGATGAGCAATAGATTCCTCCTCTAGATAGCAAAAAGAACAAGCACTTTCCATGGAAGATACATACCTTCTTATATTCCCTTTGACTGCAATACCATTGTTAATCACCTTCCAAATGAATATCTGAATTTTTGGAAGAATCTTAGTAAACGACCAAAAAGTTCTCCAAGGAAAAGATGCCAAATTCGATGAAGTAGGGATGTTGTTTGACAGAAGATGGTAGCATGACTTTGTTGAGAATTCCACAGAAGGAGTGCAAGACCTTGTAAAAGTATCATGGGAGTCTGCTTAAGAACTTAAATATATCGATGAAATACAATGAACTATTTCTGTAGAGAATAATTCATTCAACAGAGGGAAATTCCAAGAGTTGGTATTTGGAATCATAAGATCAGATACCTTCTCAACATTTACAGGCAAAGTAGTGGGTCTAGGAATAAGATGATCTATATATGAGTGCAGCCAAGGATCATTCCTGATGTGGATCTTGTTTTCATTATTAACTTGCCAAAATATTTTATTTTCCAGGATATGACGAACTTCTAGCATACTACTCCAAGTTGCTGAGCATTTATCAGGTTTATCCTCCATCCAAAAGGAAGTATCATGTAGGTATTTAGCGCACAACAGTTGAACCCACATCGCATCTTCATTATCCAAAAATCTCCAAACCAGTTTACATATTAGAGCAATATTCATCAGTTCAATTTTTTTAATTCCCAAACCACCAAATTCTTTTCTCATCTCCATCTTAGATCAATTTATAAAATGAAGTTTGCGTTCTTCAGTTGAATTCCCCCACCAAAAACACCTTTGAATCTTCTCAATTTCTTTTGTAACACCTTTTGGTAATAAACAATATCCCATGAAGAAGATTGGAAAAGCAGAGATAGAAGAATTTAATAGAACAGTTCGGCCTGCAGAATTAACAAAGTGTATTCTCCAACCAGGAAGTTTAGAAGTAACCTTGTCAATAAGGAAATCAAAACTTGAAATTTTAAGGAAAAATACCTAGATATTTATCTTCCACCGACATTTGCTTGACTCCAAGATCTTGTATTGTTGTTAGACGCATCCATTCAGGAATACCTTTGTTGAAGTGTATAGAAGATTTATCATAATTTATTTGTTGGCATGAAATTTCTTCATATATCTTGAGAAATTTCTTCAAATTTTGAATATTTACTCTTGTATTTTCTCCAAAGAAGAATAAATTATCTGCAAACATGAGGTGAGAGATTGTTGGAGCTCTGCAGTTTATTTTATAACCCTGATAAAGGCCTTGAACTTCAAATTCATGCATAAGCATAAATAAACCCTGCGAGAAGATAATACACAAAGTGGGAGATAAAGGACATCCATGGCGAATTCCTCTCCCACTACAGAAGTTACCCCGAGGAGAGCCATTTAGATTGATAGAAAACGATGCTAAAGAAACACACTCCATTATCAGAGAATGAGCAGCCCCTGAAACTCCCATAATGCTTAACATATCACCTAGAAATTTCCAGTTTATTCTATCACACGCCTTTTCCATATCAACTTTCAGTGCAAAATGTCCATTTAATTCTCTATAATTGTGCATTGAATGAATTAATTCTTTAGCAACAATAATATTATCAAGAATCTGGCGACCAGGAACAAACACATTCTGAGACCAACAGATGAAGTCTTCCAAATATGGTTTGAGTCTATCCGATAAAATCTTAGTTACAACCTTGCATAAAACATTGCATAGAGATATCGGAAGGAAATTTGAAGGAGTAGAGGGTTCTTTATTTTCGTAATTAGGGTAATGTTGGTGTGGTTTAGGAATTCCGGTAAAGAAGAAGATTGAAATATTTTTTGAACTGATCTGAGCACATCCATACCAACCGTCGACCAACACCTTTTATAAAAAATCAGTGAATAACCATCCGACCAGGAGAAGTGAAAGAAACCATCTTAGAAATCTCAGCCCAAACTTCTTCCATTGTCGGAGCTTTGCATAATGCCTCATTATCCATGTTGAAAGTTGAGCGAGAAAGTAGAGAAAAATTAGGAAGATCTGGCATGCTAGGTTGTTCAAACAAAGACTGAAAGTGATGAATGAGAATATTAGCAATTTCCTTTTGATATGTTATCCAACTTTGATTCTCAACCAGCAAATGGATGATAGTATTTTTCCTCCTTCTTTGTTGAATAGATAAGTGGAAGTGCCTAGTATTTCGATCTGCATCTTTTTCCATTGTTGTTTCATCCTCTGATCCCAATATGTTTCCTCCATAATGAGATAATCATTAAGATGTTTGACAACTATTTTTTCTCTTTGAATGTTAGCAGCTATGGGGCGCCAAGATTGAATTCGAAGAAGCTTTGTTTTGAGAATAGCTATCTTAAGTTTTATACAACCAATTCTTCCTCTATTTGAAATTAATTAAGGATGACCCGTTTTTATCCTTTTAGGTGACGCCCCCTATTGGAATGTGACGCCTCAATAATATCTTTCATTAATTAGATGTTGACCCAATTACCATAAAGGCCGCATAGGGGAAGCAATTACTTCCCATATTTGGAAGTCCTTTTAAATATTTCAATTTTTTATTTATTGGTTAAGAAATCATTGGAAGCCACGGGCATGAATTTTCTAAAACTCCTAATTATAAAGTGATACTATTACCTCTGTTTATAGGAAAAAAAATGCACTATCACTTTTTCATTTTAATTTAAAAAAGTGATAAAAGTTATTTTTTCAAAAGTACAGGCACCATATCAAAAAGTAAAAACCTAAAATTAAATTCTTACAACGGAATCACCATATTCTTTTAATGATTAAAAAAAAAAAAGATTTACATAGTATTTATTCTGGTATTAATATGTTTTAAATACTTTTATTGATTCTATCCAAGTTTTGGGAAGTGATTTAAATTACGGTTTGATTGACTAACTAGTTTTATGTTAAGGCTTTGCGGGTGACTATAGACTATAGTCCAATCTAATAAGCAACGTCTTTGATCTATGTTAATTTCTTCATCTGAAATACCACCCAACGATCTACTAATCAACATCTTTGATCTCTGTTAATTTCTTCATCTGAAATACCACCCAACGAAAACAAAAATAATACTACAAAATGAAGGAGAAGAAAAAAATTCAACGGATTCAAAAGAACAATTAATTGGGGATACATAAACTAATTGAGGAATATTTTTATTTAGCTGCCGACATGGTTTTTCAATGATGCCGGCATGATCGATGAATTGACGCAGCTACACAGTAAAATATCCCAAATTAATTTAAATATCCCCGATTACATTTTCATTTAAAAGACTGATAATGATATTACCTTGGAATGTGGGTTCGAAAAGCTTTTGTCTTGGCTCAAGGAGCTTGGTTTTTAGCCACCTAGATGTGGGTTCCATTCCTACATGCATTTTTGGGTGTTCCGGTAACAAAAATATCTTTTTACAGTATGAGGTGATGGAGCACGTGATTTGTCATTTTAGTTTCTACAACTGTAGTGCAAAATGCAAGGACAACGTACATTTTTACATTAGTTTCTACCACTGTGGTGCAGAATGCAAGGACAACGGACTTGTCTATCATTTCGTATAGTAGCACTCCCTCTGTGCCTCTTTGCTAAAATCTACTCCTTCCATGGAAGCACAACCCAGCGAATCTTCTTTTTCACATACTTCAACTAGTATAATCTTCAGCGAATCTTCCATGGAAGCACAACCCATCACTTGAATTAGATAACTCTGAATACCACAGGTTTACAAACCAAGAAGAGGGAGTTGATATTAACAATACTCAAGGGTTCGCATTGGATCTTAATAGTGGGTTCTGAAAATAGGTTAAGTGAAGAACTGAATCTTATCGATGGTTTGAATGTGGGTTCTTCATCATCAAAAGATAAAACTGATGAACAAGCAGATCAAGAAGAACCAGTGAGAGTGTATTCTTGTAATTATTATCAAAGGGAATTTTTAAGCTACCAAGCCTTGGGAGGACATCAAAACGCACATAAACGAGAGCGTACTATACAGAAAAGAGATCGACTCCATAGACTTGCTGTTATAGAAGCTTCTTTCCGTCAACACCCGTTGAATCTCCACCGTAGATTCTTAGGTGCGGCTTCTTTGCCTCTTCACGGTTCCTTCAGTAATTATAGCGCATTAAGTATTCAAGCGGATCGTTCTCCATTTCACAAATCCACAGCAGCTGTTTTACCATCTTTTCAATCAAATTCTTTTCATCAAGAATGGAGCATCAACCAGAAATCAATCGGTTACCCTCTTTTGTACAAGAAGAGCCTATGAGGGTGTGCATGGCGTGCGACCGCACAGGACCCGGTTCTGCCAAGGGCCTTTTCCTCCCTAAAAAAAAAAAAAAAACTTTATCTTTAAAGAGATTAGAACTAACTAAACCTAATAATAATCCGTTAGTGTTGGTTAATGCATCATCCACCGAGCTAGTCTCTTTATTGTTTTTTATTTTAGACGCTTTTTGTATTTATGGTATTATTATTACCTCCCAAGACCTTAGATATAATACATGCAGCGATATCATTGAGTTTTTCTTGCGTATGCTTATTCCTGCAGGTGTATATCAACAAATGAAATGTTTCAATTGATTTTTTTTAAATACGTGTTAATAACCCAATTAAGTGTAAAAAAAAATTCTAGTGAATTTGTCTATGAAAAAGACATTAACCTTTTTTCTTTACAATTATTATAAAATATTCGACACTATAAAAGGCCCTACGAACAAAATTCGCACAGGGCCCTTCTAAACACAGGACCGGCTCTGTGTACAAGGGCCTATGCAACACGTCCCTAGGCTTGACGATGGGCTAATTGGTGGTGGTGTTGGTTTAAAGGGTGGCAGTTCTGATCAAGGAGACTCAAAACTTGATTTGGTTCTTCAGATATAAGTTCAAATTTATCAAAAAATGACGATGTCCATATAATATATTGGTAAAATCATTGGGTGATGATACTAGTGATCTGAAAGCTAAATTCTTCGACACCAAATTCTTAATGGATCAAAAAAAAAAAAAAAAAAAACAAGAAACAAGAAACAAATTATTATTATCTTTCTACCACAAATAGGGCTCATTAACATGAGTTCAAATTTTATTTCTATCACTCTTATCTCTTTTCATTTGAAATTTCAGTTTTAGTCTATATAGCTATTTATATTTATTTCAGTAGTTACTTCAATTGCAGTGATTGATTGGCTAAAGTTTGCTGGGAAATCTAGGTTGCTAAAGAGTGATGCTGTAATAATCCTAGTAGGGGCAGTTTGTGCGGACAAAAACTTAGCACTTGAGTTTGCCTTAAATGTATCCTTCAAAACAAATAAAAGAAAATTATTTGCGGTGATTTAATTTTGCTTGTGCATCTTGTATGCACTATAGCAAGTTTGCAGAAACTTTGAGAAAGTGTAAATAACTCCTTAAATAAAACTTATCAGAACCTAAAAACTTGTTCCGGAAGGTGTCTCATAACGTTCTTAACATATTATTAAAACTCTTAAGAATAAAACAGAACTTCTGGACTCGTCTAGCTAACAATACCATAATTAAGTAAAATTATCATCATTAATAAAATATTTAGTATTGTAATTTTCTTTAAATCTCTCTACATCACTTAATTAGTTTAGCGTAAGATGAACTGCATACTCGATGATGTTTGTTGTTATTTGGTGCCAGTGACGCATTTATAACCTTCTTATTGCAACATACGCGACAGAAAGCAAACCCGCAATTATAACAGTTATATTTCTTCCTTGTGAACCTGAAAACTATTCTGCACCCACTACAACTTGATTGATGAGTAGAGAAAATGGATTTATGTACACAAATTGCAGCTGTAAAATTAGATCCACAAATTATACTCTCTACTTGTCTCTCTCTTAAGGCTTCCACCAGAGTTGGAGAGTTTCTATCTTCTGTATCTCCCAAGCCTAATTGCCCATTTGCACCCTTACCCCAAGTAAAAACTTTTCCCTTTGATGTCAAAACAGCAGTATGATATGATCCTGAAGAAACACCCATAACAAATTCCCCATTAAGCTTGCCTTCAATTATTGTAATCGGCTCGTCCCTAGCTTGTGGATATCCGAGTTGCACATTAGCAGCAGTTCCTATGGTACAAACTTTACCTGTATTCATCAATCCAACAGTGAGCATCCTACCACACGATACTTGAACAAAATCATAGTGCATAAGCCTTGCCACGCATGTTGGTATAGTCTTTCTCCCTCGATCCAAATGTCCTAGTTTTCCTTTATCCCCATCTCCCCATGTAAATAATTTCCCGCCAGAAGAATTTGGATTCGAGGCATGAAAATTGAAATCAACAACTGCTGCCATATGCCATGGTCCACATGCAACAGATTTAACCCATAATCCTTTTAGATATTCAACTTTTTTGGGTTGTGAAGCACTTAGAAGATTTCCATGCCCCAGAACCCCAAATGTTCCTTCGCCATAAGTAAATAACTGTCCCGAGGAGCTTACGATGGCCGTATGCCATTCCCCACATGTAACGCTTGACACATATATTCCATTCAATGGACCAGAAATTTTCTGAGGCCGCCACTTATTTCTGTTACCCGAATTTTCTAAAAGGTCACCACCAACACAATTTACACCCCACGTATAAAGTTCACCGGAATGTGTCAGAGCGCATGTAGTATATTCACCACAAGCAACAGACTCTACATGAACCCCATTTAAAGTTTCAACAATCTTCGGATAAAACACATCAATATCAACTTTATGCCCCAATCTTCCTCCTTTCTCATGTCCCCAGCAGAACACTTCTCCTTGTCTGGTAATCAAGGCAGCATGTTTTCCTCCAAAGGAAATGTTCTTGATATCTAAATTTTCGGTTGATTCTAGTAATTTTGGCAGCAAAGAATCTGTCCTTGCACAATTACCATTACCAATTTTATCAACTGCACCTCCCAAGTATCCCCCTGTTATTCCTTCTCCCCATATCAATATGTCCTTGAGAACGTCATCACATTTTGTTGGTGGAAAGGGCTGCGATTGAGAAGTGGATCCACTAGGAAAACTTGTTTGATATTCTGAGATAAGGGAAGTGTCCCCTTTCTTCTCTATGATATCATTATGAATTGCCAGATCTGCTACTCTTGGGTCAGATGAACAAACAATGTTGGAGGAATATGGCAACCTATTTGACAAACACCTCACAAGTGACCGACTTGGACTCGCACATAAGCTCCGCACCTTAATAACAAATAAACACACAATCCGATGTTAGAAGAAGAAAACTGAGAGAACACTGCCCACATGCTTGCACACAGTGATGTGACGACTATGGACTTTATCATGAACTGGACAACAACTCGTTTATCAACTCGTGGTAAAGAAATATGGAACCGTTTATACGCTGCAATTTTCTGGGTTATATGGCTGGAGCGAAACAATCGAACCTTCAACAAAAAAGAGCGCAAAGTTGAAGATTTGATAACTGATATCAAGCTAACGGTGTATAATTGGGCTGCTTACTCTCCTTGTATGACAGGGATAGCTATTAGTGATGTAATTTCTAAATGGAAGGAGTTGTTTTTCAACCCTCCTTGATAGTTCTCTTCTCTCTGCTTTGGTTTCCTTCCTGTTAGGTCTTTGGCCTATTCTCCCCTTGTTGTTTCGGTGGTTGGTTGTTGTTATAACATTCCTTTCTATTCTAATAATTTTTTCTTTATCAAGCAAAAAAAAAAAAAAAAAAAAAGGTATCATTTGAATCCACTTTACATATTCGAGGAAGTAGCTTGCAAGAGGCATGCACCCTAGCTAGCAAGGTCATTAAAAGAATTAATTGTTATGCAGAATTGGAGTTTTCTCTGGTGTATATTCGGATGTTCTCATATGAGGGGTCAAATTGATAGGTCAATCTTAGGTAGGGTTGAAAATGCCAGTAAGGTTTCAGGTCATTTGGGTCAAGTAACTCAAGTTAAGCTTATCTATACATGGTTGCTCAAATGGGTGAGATTGAATAAGATATTTTGTAAGTTTCTAATTGAAACCACATCAACAGATTATTTTGAATATTAAATCACAGTTTCAATAGTTGAAAGCAAGTAGTCAAGTGTGGTTTTAGGACCTGAGAAATTTCGATAGGTTCTTCCAGTACTATTCCAAGTTCATGCTTTCGTCTAGTATAACCAGCTGGACTGTTGACACAGCTTTGTAGCCCTTTGCGACTTCTCAAAATACGTAAAGGTCCAGAGTGGTTAGAACTAGTGATTAAAGCTCTCAAACCAGTACACCAAGTTGCTGCTTGAACTTTGTCCTTGCATATCTATGAAGAAAACAGAAATAGAAAGGGAAATTAAAAATAAGGGATCGACGTTCAAAAAAACAAAACAAATGAAAGCTTGTAAAGAAGACAGCAAACAAGAGAGTACCAAATCAAGTGATCGTTCACCGTCAGCATAGATGAGCGAAAAAGACTGGCACTCCTTTTCTGGCAGAGGTTGTCTCTGAAAATTTACCTACAGTGAGAAATTCAGGACAACTGATCAGTTAATTGTACAAGCACTCGTAAAACAAGCAACGAAGTATATATGTAATATATATGCGTTGTTGGGTGCATACAGTCCTCTGCCCAATAAGTATCTTAGTAACCGAATCCAAACCCAAACGCCTTTCCTTTTTCCCGGAGTACCATAGTAAATGAGTCTCGTCCTGTAACATGTACAATTATCAGCTATATATATACATATACATGTCGTAGTTGGTTATCAAGAACAGTATAGAAGAATTGAACAAACTTTCTGAAACATCGGATAGATATACCGTCAAAAGCCAGAACGGACAGAATTTAGGCTTTCCTCTCCTTCCACATTTCAAAAGTTGTGCACCTTTCTTCAAGGCCACAATTGCCTGCTCATCAAGTTTTAGACAATTTAGTAAATCGAAGTTGTGACAAACTGGCACATATATACAAAGGTCTCGGAAAATAAAAAAACCTATGGTATGCTCGCGCATCACTACAAGTTGATGAGAGCAAATTATTTCTAACTACAATGTCACTGGGGTGTTTTGGTCCATTAACTAACCGAAACAACTCAATCTCATAATGAAAATGAAAAAATGGAACCTGTTGAACTTGTGTGTCAGATGGAAAGGTTGTTGTTGTTGAAATTCTCATGGAACCTGTATCCATTCTCATCCAAGAGATAGGTAGAGAGAAATGGAATCTTAAGGAAGAAAAACGAAAGGCCTGCTCACTCAATAGCGAAATGACACGACTTATAGTGTCGGATCAGCTCTGTGAAAAACTGTTGGTAGGTAAGGAATCAAGTAATATGCAGAAATCAACTACAGTTATACGTACAAAATTGCTATACATGGTACCAACAAATGCTTAATGTGACATCATGTTTAGGTTCGGCATAAAGTAAACTACAGTAATTCGTACAAAATTTATGGATTCACTTTTTCCAGACCCGTTCTTGTCTTGGTGGTAAGCAGGTATATTCCAATTTCAAGATTGTGGTCATATATAATGACATCATGTTTTCCTGGTCAAAATTCCTAAAAATTAAGAGCCTTGACAGTCCAAACTCCTCCAGACGTGTTTTCTTAGTCAGAAATCCATAAAGAGATTTAACCACACCATTATTTGGCTGGTAATCCTTATTTTCACATTAAGAGCTCTAACCTTTATACCTTTGGGAAAGGTCATAGGAAATTAGTTTCTAATTACTAATCGTTGGCCGACAAGTTTCTAATTTATAAACCGGTTAAAAGATAGTATACTATTGCCCACAACATTGTAACTTGTAAGACACTGGTGAAGTCAATGGTTGATGATATATATTAATGGTCTAATTTATCAGCACCAAAATTCTTTGTCGACAAAAAAAAATAAAAAAAAATGAGAAGATAGTCTTTTTCTTTTTTTCTCTTTTTTTCTATAAGAAATTAAGTTAAGCACTTTCTCAGAAGTGAAGGAGAAAGGAGCAATTTAGTCGTCGAGTTAGTCGGTGGCGCTGATTCTCATATTAGAGATCAAAATATCAAATTGTAATTTAATTTCTTAAAATCTTTATCCAACTTGAGAAAGAAAGAATGAAAGAAAAAGAAGAAGAAGAAAAAAAAACACTTAAACTGAGTCAACAAGTTGACCAAAGCTAAAATTTAATGTAGGGTTGCATTTTCTGGGGTGACTAACAGTACCTTGCATTTTTTGAGGCAACCCTAAAAAAATCAGGGGCGACTAATAAGACAAAAATGGGTCACCCAAACCTAAAACGAAGTCGCTCTTTATTTCAAATTTTTTTAAATGGCTAATATGCCCTCCATAATCAGTATCAGTAATTCAATTTGATGTAATTAATTTAGTGTTACGAAATTATAATCAATAGTTAAGGTGTATATATATTTGGTGTTAGGAATTTTTTTTTTGAATTGTATAGTTGTACAGTTTTTAGTAGGAGAAGAAAAAGAAGTGGGAGAAAATCATTTTTCTTAAATCAACAACAAACATGGATGGGTCTAAAGAAGAAGGTGAAGAACATAATGTTGAAGGTTCACTACCGTTTAGAGAAGATGATTTGGGGTATTTGTTGAATGATCCAAATTTTTGTGGAGAGGAAGCCCTAGACGACGATTTCATGGAAGAAAACGAAGAATCACACAAGATCGAAGTTAATAATGGATCAAACATACATGTATTGTGTTAAGAAACTCTAATACCCATTTTGTGTGCATTTGTAAATAAAAAAATCCGATTTTTGCATGCATTGAATGCCACGAACTACCCAGAATCAGTAGATAATGGAGTACCATATCTACCGATTATAAGTTACTGAGACATCAAATATTCACAATCGGTAGTTTCGTAGTCGTATAATACTACCGATTATGAAAAACCCCCAAATTGAAAGTTTCATAATCGGTAGTTTTCCACATTTACTTTACTACCGATTGTGAAAGTCGCCCCAAATACGAATTTCTCCAAACTTACAATACTTGGTTTGTTTTATCTTTTACAATCGGTGGATTAGTAAACTTTTTTAACCTCCGATTATGGTAGTCTCCCCAAAAACAACTTTATCCAAAATTGATTTTTTTTTATTCTTCATATTTCATAACCAGTAGTTGATAAATTCATTTAGCTGCCGATTACGATTGTCGCTCCACAAAAAAATTACTTAAAATTTTCGAATTTGACAACTTGTAATCGGTTGTACTGTGTTCATATTTATCTACTGATTTGTTTGTAATCGGGTGTTGGGAAACGAATAATACCTCCGATTATTCAAGCTTTTTTATACAAAAGCGGTAAACTTTTATATATAAAAATCGGTAGTCTAGGGTTGTATTTTATTACCGATTATCTCATAATCAGTAGTAAACATTCTATATCTTTCTTACGATTATTTTTTCCTAACTTATTGTCATCATATGTAGGCTATTGTAGTGGTTGAAGATGATTTTAATTTGAGGAATGATACTTCCCTACACTATGCAAACGATTTGGTATACTCATGACTACTCTTTTTCTTTCTTCAAATAATGTATGTTAAATGCTTATACTTATGAGGTTTGTTTTGTTATATGCGCATTTAGTCATTTGAAAGTAAGGCGGGGGCAAAGGAATGGATTATCAACAAGGCAAAAGAGAAGATGTGCGTGGTAGCTCAGAAAAATTACATGAAAGACATTCGATTGGAAATTATTTGAGAGCGAGGTGGGGAGCAAAAGAGTAACTAAGGAAAGAATCATAAGTACGGAAGACGGAGAGGAAATACCTAAGTAATACAAAGAAGATAGGATGCCCATTTAAGGTTGTCTTCTATAATCCCGATGGTAAGGAATATAAATAGTGGAAAATATTTAAAGGTTCTAATGGTTGTCACAACCACGATGATCTGAAAAGTCTTGTGGGGCATGTAATGGTTGCTAAGTTAAAACCACATGAAATGGAAACGGTGAAGTCTATGAGGATTTATAAAGCGAGTTCGCTCTTAAGTAAGATAAAGGCGGATGACCCTAACAACTTGTCTTTTTTGTATATAATCAATTCGATGCTATATACGATTAAAAGTATGGAATGGGATGGTAGAAAAGTTCTGCAACAATCAGAGTGGTTAGCGGAGTTACATGACTACATGGTGTGAAATGAACAAAAGGATGGTAAAGTGGTTCGTATTTTCTTGGCACATCCTTTGATGATATAATTGGCACAATGCTTTCATCAAAGTTTTATTGATAGACGTTACTAATAAGATAAACAAATATATCATGCCGTTGTTGAACTTTTTTTTAATACGAAAATGGGTTTTATTGATGATTAGTTAGCAGTTTTATCTGCTTGAATACAGTTCTCAATTCCCATTGGAAATGAGTTGTTCCAATTTGTTTTCACAAGTAAATCTATAGAGAACTTTGCAGTTGTATGTGCTGCATTATTAACTTTTGTTTCAGCGAAGAAACCTGACCAAAACTCAAATTGCTGAAGTATAATATTATTATGGATCCAGTGTACTTCCCCTTTGTTTCCGTTGTTGAGCACCGCTTTCACACTTCTGAAAGAAACACGTTCACGGTGGTGTAGCGTTTGATGGATCTTGAAAATAATGTGAGTTTCATTTGGATGTTGCAAACATTGAGGTCGATTTATAACGGCGAGGATTTTCCAAGGGTTATTGTAACGGATAACGATCAAACCCTAATGAATGCAATAGTGGTAGTATTTTTGGAAGCTCAAAACTTACTCTGTACATGGCACATTCAATGCAACCTCTTATCCACTTGAAAACATCATTTCTAATTTAAAAAACCAATGAAGCTTACCAAGAGGTTGAAGGAAGAGGATGAACGCATTAAAAAATTAACCGTGGAAGGACAAGAGGAAGAGAAAAGGTTATTTGAACAAAAGTGGAAAAAGTATAGAATAAAGTGGAAATTATTTATGAAAGCATGGGACAAGATCGTTTGGTCGATAACCGAGGAAATTTTTGAGGTTAACTTGAAGAAATTCGAGGATGAATAGGGCACGAACTATCCAAAAACCCATTGTGTATTGTAAAACACAATGGTTGGCATCACATGAGGAGAGGTTGGTGTTTACATGGACATATGAATATTGAAAGTTCAAGAAGGAGCCGATAAGCATTGCAGAGGGGTCTCACGACTGATTAAAGAAAATACTACTCAGTAGTCAAAATGGAGGTTTGTCGATCCAAGAAGAAATACATGAATACACCAATCATTATCTCATAAGGATCAGGGGTTTAACGGAATTTAGTAAACATAGATTCCCTTTGGCACATAAAGACCAAAGAATGCTTTTAAGGGGAATCGTTCACAAAGTTTCTAAATGGGAAATAGATCACATGATGCAATAATTGCAGCTTTATAAAGATTACGATGATGAGCATACGGTTTTTGTTTGCAAGGATATGATGTGGTTAGGTATGTTGAAGTGATTGATATTAATGATATTCATCCATTTTTGAAGCAATTATTTTTTGATCCAAGCACCCAGGTAGTTAATGGTATGTCATTCTTGGAGACAGAATTGTGTGCAAGAATCGCCAAGCGTTACTCTATAGCAAATGGCGCCGAAAAATAAAATATTGATCCACCATTTGGAAGAAGCCCTTCTACCTTGTTTAAGGGAGGTTGATGAACCTATTAAGAAAAATGGGATTAGTAGGCCGAGTACCGAAATGTCGAGGACCATCCAAAGAAAAGAGTTGAAGATACATTTGTCTAATAAAAGAGATTGGTCTAGGCACGAGCATGTGGAAGCCGAATTTCAAGATGAGCCGGAATCTAAGAAAAGAGGTCGTTCAATAAAGGATCAACGTGGACCAACCGCACGACAAGTGAAAACAAAGGTCTCTACGGAGCCTTCTCAAGTAAGATAAGTCGATGCGGTGAAAGAAGTTATTTTGGTGGAGACCCAAACTATCTTATAAGTTGTTGAGCAAATGGGAGCCTCGCAAAAAACCGAACCAATTGAAATGGTGACTATAAAATACAAGTACGATACTCTTCATTGTCCTAGGCATCTTCAAGGAAGATCAAATCGATACACGTATACAATATACGAAGAGTTTTTCGATCAACTCTCCCTCCACTCATTGCTCCATTTGTTTTTCCAACCAATGAGGTTGAAGGGGATGAAAATTGTGGGTTTCACGTTGCTACGGAACAAATTGGTCACTTTAATGAGGCGGTTATAGAAATTGTCATCCAATGCTAATATTTAAGAAATACGATGGTCGTGCAACTATTAAGGACAAGGATTTCTACATGGAGATGATAAGGCGAGGAGATAGATACGACAAAGAAAACGAGTTCAAAGAATTATGTGCGCATGTAAAATGCTGAAAGGGAATAAAAAAAATCGCAGACAAGTATTGGATGAGAATGTCTATATGTGGATATATCCTAGCAGACGTATTAAATTGCGTGGTACATTATTTAGTTCATTACCTTCGGTGGCTGCTATACGCCGACTAGAACGGTTTGTGTACTTTGAACCGCCGACTAGAACGGTTTGTGATGAGTCGGTCAAAGATAGAAGAATCATCATAGAATTTGTCAATGACATGCAATTTATCGGTTTATGGTTAAAAAAATATTGTCCATTACCTCCGGTGGCTGCTATATGGGTGGAATACTACCCAACGAATAATTATAAGGATTGGATGAAACAATATGAGACCAGCATGTTGGGTTGGGATCGCGGCATGAACAACTTTCTCAATGGCCTACTCGAACTGATCGAAGATGATGATGATGTTTGATCGTTATATATGGAATATGTACTTTGAACCGCCCCTTTTATACATGTTTTTTGAACATTGATATAACATTCCATGTGATAGAAATAAATATTAGTGTAATGGTTTATTATGGAAAATTGGTAAATTTTATGTCAAGATATATGATATAATCAGACTTTATATATATTAGCACATTTAACTTCCGATTTTAACCAGCTTCTGACAATATTTTGAGAATTTCCCAGAATCGGTAGATATAATAACACACTAATTTCCGATTATAACCAGCTTCTGACAATTGTTTGACAAGTTTTTCAGAATTGGTAGATATAATAGCTCACTAACTTCCGATTATAACAAACTTCTAACTTTTTTTTTTTTTTTTTTTTGAGAATTTCCCAGAATTGGTAGATACAATAATACACTAACTTCTAATTGTAACCAGATTCTGACAAAAAATTGGAAAAAATTTCACAGAGTCGGTAGATAACATAAGACACTAACCTCCGATTATAACCAGCTTCTGAAAATTTGTTTTAGAATTTCTTAGAATCGGTAGATAAGATAACACACTTTCTTCCGATTCTAACCAAATTCTTTAATCGGTTGATGTTATATAAATCTATCTTACGATTGTAACCACGGACTTCAGGAATTCATAACTTCCATCATATATGAATTCTTCTCCTTTAACTCCAAGTAGTGCCTTTCTGCGAGTCTCTCCTGTAGAAACCAACAAATATAAAAGATTAATAAGTTTGTATAGTTTGGTTAGAAGATCAAAACAACTCGTTTTATGTAGAAGAGGTATGCAAATACTTACAAATTGTTTATCGACAAACCTAAGTGGATAGTGTTAAAGATCCTCTTTTGTATCGTTATGTAATTATTTACTCCTTTTTGGATAAGTTGGTACCAATTTTGAACTTGTTGGAAGGATCTTTTCTTTGGATTTCCACACTTTGATATAAATTGGTTATACACTCTCCCCCAAAAGGTTTCGGGTACGATAAAACCGGCTATGACATCTCATGTCTTGTTTCCTGATACCATGTTTTGACAATGACCAAATATTTAGCTGCGTCAAACGTTTCCATGTTTGTAAGGTGAGATATAGAATGAATTAGAAAGAGTAGATGATGGAAAATGTTTTTGTTGAATACAAAAGGCTAGATCTGTGTAGTTTGGTGCATAAATGAGAAGAGGTTACGCTCCTTATATAGACGAGGGTCCCAACGTCTCCTTTGTTTAAAAATATAGTCGTTATTGTGTACTGTAACAAGAATGTACAAATATTATGTATACTATGCTTACAAGGTTAATTTATAATCGGTATACAAAGTTACATAGTTATCTTTCGATTACACAATCCGTAAATATTTTATACATCCAATTATTCAATTTTTGCAAAATAAATGAAATTTATGTTTCTCTACTAGTTTTGTTATGTTTATTATCTACCGATTGTGGTAGTAGCACTATTATAATTTTGAGGGAACAAAATAATTATCGGTTCCTATAACCAATAATTAACTACCGATTATATGAAGTCACTAGAAATAACCAGTGCCATAACGGCATGGCATGAGACGATACAATTTTTGGTCATAATGATTTAAATAAATAATATAAACTATGATAAGAATTATTTTGACTCATGAGAACTTGTAGTAATGAAAATCTTAGATATTTGTCATCCAAATAATTATAAATTCGGTATTGCCTTGAACTGATCTGTGATAAATGTATAGTGTTTCGACATTATCCAAGTCTCCTAAATTATTGGTGGTGCACTTTCAAGAAAAAAAGAAAGAAACTACTATCCTCCATTTGAAGATCCTAATTGTAGCTTTGATAAGGAAATAATTTGTGTTTTATTTACTACATATAATTTAAACAAAGTTTTACTCTCATCAATTGTGATTATTTAAAACGGGTAAAAATATGGAACTTGGCAAGTTTTAAAATTTTAGAACAACAAAACTCTTTGGGTTTAATAAGAACCCATCTACTCTAGAATGCTTGCACGGTAATTATGACATCCAAAATTTCTTCAAAAGTTTCCACTAAACATTGAATACATGAGTATTTCAAATAAAAATCGACACTGGAACAAAAAAAAGTAGTCAACTATAATCTTTGTGCACCTTTATTTCAGAAGTACGGCTAGTTTACGCACTTTCTCAACATTAGACTCTATTAGAAGTAACATGCAAACACATTATTGTTCGAATTTTCTCTTGATGGTATCTTATCATATTTAACTGGTTCCCGATTTATTTATTTTTCTATTTATGTTGATAAAATTTCCACTGTTGTTCTTTATCACATTATTGTTCGAATTTTCTCTTGATGGTATCTTATCATATTTAACTGGTTCCCGAATGAATTTTTTTTTTTCTGTTTATGTTGATAAATATTCTAATGTGAAAAAGGGAAATATCCAACGGGTTATAAATAGATGATTATAGTTTGTAGTATGTTTGACATGTTGATCATCTTAAGCTAAAAATCACCAAGAAAATAAGTTGGGAATAAGGAAATCAATTGGAAATGAGTGAATGTGTGTGGTTGAAGAAATATACTCATCTATTTATAATGGTCACCGATTGAATGCATGTGTTATTACATCTTAATCATAATGTGGTGCACCTGTTACAGAGCTCTCTATAATTAGGGACGTTTTTTTTCTTTTGCATGTGCAATTACTCGATGGAGCCAAAAAAGGGCAATATCCGATGGTGCAAAAATTGATTCCAGAATTTCTCATAAGTTTCAGTCTCATGCAGCGTGAAAAATGGCAATATCCGCTACATTCTTCTTAGTGTGAAAAAGGGAAATTTCCGCAAAAAAAAAAAAAAAAAAAAAAAGCGTATCAAGAATTTCGGAAAAATATTGATCACATAATTGTAATATAGTTGGTGCCTTTCAGTATTCTTTTTTTTTTTTTTTTTTTGTGTGTGTGCAGTAGATTTGATGGAAATATAGCATGACAGGTAGTTCGATTTTAATGTTAGCATATGATCAAGAGTCGGAGATCGATCTTAATAAGAATGATAGAAACTGTTTCTAACCCTTGTCCATAAGTTTCATCCTTCCTTTTCCGGGAATAACCATTGTTTGGGAAGCTCATAAGTTTCATGTGCTAACATTGCTTTTTTTTTTGTTTTTTTTTTGGGAGTTTGGCCTCCTTTTGTTTGTGCTGTTCAGGATTCTTTCCCTTTTTTTTTTGGTTTTTTCTTTCTTTGAGTTTAGATTATTTCTTTTTTTTGCTTGATCATCATCTTGGAAAAGGTAGCATTACCGGTAGTTCTATATTAATGTTAGCAGTCGGAAATCGATCTTAGTAAGGATGATAGTAAATGTTTCCAGAGTTCTATGTGCTTTGGGTTTTACATTGTAACTTTTTTTTTTCTTTTTTTTTTGCAGGATGATGAAAATAGGCTACCTTTCCATGATGAAAATTTTCTGGTGAGTCATATTTGTTACTCATTGTTCCAAAATCCATTAAGTATAATGAAAACCATTATTTGTATTTTTTGTTTCTTCCCTTTTCACAAGAACACGCAATTGGGGGATATGGAAACTAATTAGGAGATATTGATTACTTCCCCCACCCCATGATTTCGGCTAAGGGGTGACCAATTGATATGAAAGTACTAAAATACCCTTTGGTTAATTTAAAAGCTTTATGAAAAGACTGTTATACCCTTTCCCATAAAACATTAAAATCAAAAACCAAAACATATATCCCCCATTTCTAACATTAGTTGCGGAAGTCCTTTATGTTTAGGTTTTCGATTTTTTTTTCTTCATCGATCTTCAACCGTTCCTTCTCTGCCGGCTCCTCACTTTGATTTTTTTTTTTTACATTCGGTAGGGATGCAGACCACGCCGGAAGTGATGAAGACCATGCCGGTACTGAGTTCCGGCATGGTTATTTATGATGAAGACCATGTCGATATTGGGTTCCTCAGTACCGGCATGGTTATTTAGGATGAAGACCACGCCAGTACTGAGTCCCTGCATGGTAATTTAGGATGAAGACCACGCCGGTACTGAGTTCCGGCATGCTCGATATAAATCTTTCCATGCCGGTAGTCAAGTGAAAAAAAAATCAACTTTCTGGATACTTTTCATCATGTTCCGGCATAGAAATTTAAGCAAAAACCATGCCGGAAGTAGCTTCGGCATGCTAGAAAATCAGATAACTGTGCCGGAAGTAGACTGATTAAAACCAGAAAAAACAGGTTTTGAAGATCAATTTTTGAAAATTTCCGACAAATGCCGGCATGGTTTTTTGGTTGAATACCATGTCGGCACCGAGCTTTTTCAGCTGCAACAATGGTGTATTCAAAGAAAAAAATCAAATTTTCAACCTCTTAGCAGCAATTCTCTCATCACAATCATCTTCTATTTTTAAAAAAAAAATCCACTCAATTTTTTTTTCCCTCTTTCACTCTCAACTAACCCACACAAATTCAAATAAAAAAAAATACACACTAATTTATCCCCCAAATACTTAATATTTTGCTAATTTTAATTAATCACTAATCCTGATTAGTGGGGGCTAGATTAGGAATTAAAAAAATAATTACATAGGGGGTCACCCAGAATTTCTATTAGGAGACCTATTTTGTCCTATAGCTATATCCCCCAATTGCGTGTTCTTTCACAATGGGTATGATTAAAAAAAATATATTTTTAAAATAAATAATTGTTTGTATTTTGCAGGTTGGTAAATGATGGATAATTGTTTAAAGATATTTTCCCTTTACATTGAATATATTTATAGTTTTTGATTCTTCCCTTTAAATTTTTTTATTTTTTAGATAATAATAGCTTGTAATTTGTGTTTTTAAAACATGGGATGACATCTATTTTTTTTCAGTTTTTTTCTACATGGGTTAATTCAATAGTATGAATTCAAACATTAAATCAATTTTATGGAAATTCATTTGAGGATCCCACTAAATTTATTTTTAGGTTTATTAATATCTCTATAATGAATATCTCCATAATGAAGAACATAATGAATGGAGGTCACAAACACCACACCCGCTAGATGTCCTCGGCTGGGATGAGACTGGGATGGTCGGATCACCTGTTTGTCTCTCCAAATGATATCCGACCGTCCAAGGCTCAAAAACCTATGTTGTTTTGTATTATAGATTTATGTATTTTTCATATCACTAGGACATCCCGTAATCATGTCTATGAAATCATAATATAAAAGTCGCCTTTAATTTTTTTTTTTGAGGTCGCCCTAATGATACAAAAATATTATAGTTCATTGCTTATTGGAAAGAAAAAAGTTGCTCTGATATGCAATGTCACTTTCGTGAACTTTTTAGGGCTTTTTGAAAAAGTACCCCTACTTTTCACATTACACTAAAAAAGTGCCCCCGTTTTTTAGAAATTTGTTAAACTACCCCGTTTTATTCAAAAGGAAAATTTCATCCAGTTAAGTGCTAGGTGGCAGTTATCTTTCCAACTAAAAATCCTATTTACCCCTAAATTATATCTCCTTAGTGGGGAGGGTAAATGATTCGACAATCCTGAAAACGGTGTAACGATCCTGAACCGGGATCCACAAACCTGAAAGCGTTGTCACGATCCTGAACCGGGGTCGACGAACCAAAAATATGTTGTAGAAGGTCGATTTTCTTCCAACCAAAAACCCCAAAACACTTGAAATGATGAATCCTTTTTGGGAAATGATGTAACAAACCTGAAAGAGGTGTAACGATCCTGAACCGGACTCGACGAACCTGAAAAATGATGTATAAATCAATGCGACAATAATTAAAGGGAAAATATGGAAAGTAAATTAGTCCTAACTAACACTAGATGGAAAAACTAACGTGAGGGTATTTTAACAAATTTTTAAAAAATGGGGGCATTTTTTTAGTGAGTATCCAAAAAGCGGTGTACTTTATCAAAATTCTCAACTTTTTATATAGCAATTAGAAATCAGGAAGGATCCTCTCACACCCTTATTTTCACAATATCTTACACGTTTGGAGATATTTTAATTAACCAACATTAAAAGGTAATCCGTTTGAAGCTAATATTTTGGGGATATGTTCATCTTACAATGATCTACATACCCACAAAAAATGAGTTGATTCTGAAACGTATGGCTCCACTATCTACTACTTTGAAAATTGACCGTCGAAAGACGATTAGTTCTCAAACGTGAAAATTAAGATTGGTGGATGGTGAAGTTTGGTATTTCGGAATGAGCTCTTTTTTTGTGGGTATGTAGAGCTTTGTAAGACGAGCATATTCCCAAAATATTAGCTTTAAATATGTTACCGTTTGATTTTGGTTAAGAAAATGTCTCTCAACGTGTGAGATAGTGTGAAAAGAAGAGTGTGAGGAATCCTCCCTCATAAAACATCTCTCAATCTAATTTATTTTAATGGAGGAAGGGTATGAACTTAACGTTCACATATCAAAGCTAAAATAATACCATGCCTGATCAACACCAAGCCACCCCAAATCCACATACTTCTCCCCTTTTTATGCCAATAAGAGAATATCAAAGCATTACCTTTCATCAAGGTTATATCCCCTTATATTAATTCTTAGCCATTGTATTTAAGAATATTTCAAAAAAGATTCCCGTCACAAAAAGAATCCGGTCATAAAATTCTGTATTTACAGAAACACCATTGTTATAAAAATAATGACAAATATTTAAAAACTTCAAATCTTCCAAACCACAAGTCGGATTTTTATGGACTTTATATATTTAAAAAGCTCTTTGAATTATCTACGCAACGAGAATAAATAACAATACTAAATTTTTAGTTTTCAATTTCTTTTATACTTCTCCAAATTTTTATATGTTTTCCCTTTAAAAATTAGACATGGCTTAATAATGAATTTAAAAAATTTATACTTTCAAAAAAATTGGATAAAATACAACATATAGTGTCATAGCACCACTAAATTATTTGGAAACTAGAGAAAATAGTATTTCCGACGTACAACTCAGTGCTCACTACTTGTACGTATAATGAGAATAAGCTATAGAGTATTGTTGTGCATACCACATGCTCCTGACAAGTTTGCGAACTTTTATCAAATAGTTCGCGCATATTATCCTACTGGCTACTGCTAATTACCAAGGATTAATTGGGTGCCCCGGAAAATAATTGGGGGCCCCTAGAGTTGGTCTCCTAATAGCATTTTGGGGTTACCCCTTATCCCAATTTTTTGAAATGGCTAAACTACCCCCACACCATTAGTGTTAATTGAGTTGATTAGTTAAGTTGGATTAGTTGTTAATTAGTTAAGTTAGATAAAATCAGTTTTAGGGGGAAAATGTTGATAATAGAAAAATTGTGTTTTGTGTTGGATAGAGAGGAAGAAAGTGAGTTTTGGGGAAAATTTAGGTTATTTGAAATGAGTGATTGTAGTGGAGGAAATGATGTAGGTGAATATTCAAACAACACACATGATTGTGTTGATGGTGAGATTGTGTCATCTAATCATATGGATTAGATGTTTGATGGAGAGATGTTAATAGAGGAAGTTTTGATAAATGATGCAAATGAAGATCCTATTGCTCAAAATGAAAGAACCAATACTCAAAATAAAGAACCCAAAACTCTAAACAAACAGGTAAACTTCTTATACTCTTCAAATCGCATGAATGGTGCTCCAAGTGGTCGATTCATGGTCACTATGCAACAGCTCAGTGTGAGAGTCGCTAGGTCGAGAGTATAATAACCTAACGACCCTTATGAGTCGTCAGTGATTTGGCACGGAAATAAACGACTCCATTATACAAATTTTACAGGTTACGAAAAATCGTCAGCCAAGTTTGATAAAGTTGAAGACTCCAACTTTTAGGTATTATAGAGTCGTTAGCTCGAGATGTTTATAACCGAACGACTCAAAAAAATAAATTATTCTCTGTATTTGTTACTCTAAGGGTTGTCAGTTTGGTTTTACTATATAATGACACCTTAACAATCCAAAAAAAATAGCATTAACGACCCCAAAGTTCACAAGAAGTCTTTTATTTTTAAAATGGGGTCGTTAACTTTCACAGGGAAAACATACAAAGGGTCGTCAGGCAACCCTAGTTTTCTACAGTTACATGTATTTTCTTGGTCGAGGACTTCAATGCGTTTTGCAATTACTACCCTCTTCTCTACTTTCAAAGATGAATAGCTGGATGTTGACCTTTTGTGTTCGTTTTACTGTGTAATTTCTTGTGCTTACAAATTGGTGTTTTCTTTAACTAACACTGTGCTCGGGTAAACGAGAGTTTAAGACTAGATAATCGTTGAGTTTGAAGTGATTGCAGGGGCAGCTAACCTCTTAGGCTTCACAGATTCAGTTATAGTTGATCCACAGGGCTTCTCTGGGTTCTATGTAGCAAAATTTCTTCTTGACGACTCTTGTTACTTGGGCACCGTCCTTTGCTTTTTTTTTATATGGAGTCGTTAACTTTTAAAATGGGCACCGTTTTTTCTAAAAAAAATTCATGTAGAGTCGTTAATTTCAAAATGGGGTCGTTCGCAAAGGATCGTTATATATTTCTATGTTTCGGTAACGACTCTAACTTAGAGCAAAAAAAATGAAAAACCAGAATTAGGGTCGTTATCTACTCCTTATATATCCTAACGATATTTCATAGTCTCTACACGTATATGAAAAATCGTTAGGCTTTAGGATTTTCGGGTTGACGACCCTTTAACTGTAACTAAATTTATTTATTTTCGTGTCGTCAATGGAAGAAAAGATAGTTTGGAGATAGGGAGAAAAGATTCCGTTTTGTTTTTTTTTGGTCAATCAACAAATTTCAATTCATTCAAATCAAAACGTGATTACATGATCGCTTACAAGAATAACAAAAACATCAAGGTACAAGATAATAAAACCCCTAATACAAATGAAGATATCAATTACAAATACACCGCGAAGAGAAAGAGCCATATACCGTAAAGATACCCAATTTTTGTAAATGTAGTAGGGAAGGGTGATGGTATAATCCGGAATCGATTCCGACCATTTAATTATATTTTCTTCTTCTTCAATAAGAGATACTCCTGTAAGAAAGGAGTTATTTGCACAAAATCTTGTAGATCCAAACGAACCCGGATGCCTAATCCCTTTAGATTGAATATAGATTCTAAGCAATACCGAATTGGATTGTTGATATTCTTGAATCGAGAATAGCAAGTCACGAACCCTCGATCAAGGTTTGAATAAATCGCCCTCAAAGTTTAAGAGAAAACTCGCCCCAAATGGCGAAGAAAAATCGCTCCAAATAGCGAAGAAATATGTCAAATGACATCAAAAACAAAAAAAAAATCTATTTTATTTGATTAAAACTTGAAAAGAAAAAGAAATCTTGCTCAGATCTGGTCCAAAAAAGACCAAATCTGAGCAAGAGATTAATGGAGAGTAAAAGTTTTTTTCCTAGGACCAAATCTTGTTAAAAGATGGAAATAAATGGAGGCTTGGGGTTAAGGGTTAATAGAGTTTTAAATTTTATTATTAATGAAGGGCAAAATAGTATTTCACTACATTTTTGGAAATCCCTTAGCATAAATAAAGTGGGTATAAATTTGGTGAGGCCCCCTAATTATTTTCCGGGCCCAATTAATCCTTGCTAATTACCCATTTAGAACTTCGGACTATCGAAAGGCATTATACGCGTCTTGTATGCATTTTTAGGGAATTCGCCGCATAAGTCCGTTGAAAATGGCCCACGTTAAATGTCTATTACTTTTAGAGATCTTACTTTTATTACTAGTAAATATAAATAAATAAATTTTAGAAAGAAAAGAGCAGTTTTTACTTTTAAACATGCCAAATTTGAAAATCTGAAACGCATTAAACATGAACCTACACATTTCCGTAATTTGACCAAATTGCCCCTAATCAAACCTTTATCTCTGTAATAAATAAGGTTTTAGTATTAGATATGATTCAATGATAACGAAGATTTAGTACAGACCTTTATGGACTAGCAGCTGTCTATAGATTAACACCCACCATTATTAATCAAGATTTGAATTGCCAATAGTGAAATCCCACATGGCGCTGTCAGATATATTATGTCCGTATTCACTCTTTTCCTCGGTACTCAGTAACCTAGTTAGCAATTCGTGATACGGGTATTTATGGGTAAAAATCGTTTCTGTCGATTTTGGTAAATTCGTTAGGTGAGTGAGAAACTGGTTCAAACCTTAAACAAATGTGCTACACGTGAGCACTTTCTAGATTCGAGAGATCAATCTGTACAAGTCCGGCCTAAACCAAAAAATGGCCGTTCCAGACTTGCTTCGGTCACAAAATGGAGGAGAAGGGTTGATTTGGGGAGGGAAGCAAAGAAAGGTGTTGAGACCAGAATAATTCTGGGAGAGTAGTGTCTCGACTTGTATCAGAAAGTGAAAGCTTCGGAAGCTTGCTTGAGATGGAAGCTTTTTGGAGAGCTTGCAAAGTTGCCTTTTCTGAGAGTGTTGTGTTTTTCTCCTGACCGATACTTGTTGTCTGGTGGAAATAGGTAAGACCTATTTATACAAGTCGAGATTGAAACGTACCCTGACCTCATGAAGGAAGAGAGTAAAGCGTGAAATAATGGGAGGAGGTGGTAATCGTATGGTGTTTAAGGGTGAAAACGTTTTCACCATTATTTCCTCATTTATTTTTTCACGCTTTCTTAATGTGAGCGTAGTGTACGCTGCATGCTCTGACCGCCAAATCAAGACCCTGGAAAGCATCCCCAGTTTGTGTTGATGTCTCGAGTGTTGATTGCACCTTGAGTGCAAGTGGCGCTGCAAGCTGGCGCATGTGACATGTGCCAATGGCATGTGCGGAAAGCCTTTGTTGTGGGTTGCTCCTTGAGTGCAAATGGCAATGCCAGAGCTTCTAGTGGTGTGTGTGGCATGTGCGGAATGCCTTGGTGGTAGGTTGCACGTTGAGTGAAAGTGGCAATGCCAGAGCTTCCAGTGGCGTGTGTGGCATGTACCAATAACATGTGTGGAATGCCTTGGTGGTAGGTTGCACGTTGAGTGCAAGTTAGGCTACCAGCGAGGGTTTTGGCATGTGCTAATGGCGTGCGTGGCCATTAGGGTCACGACCTGGTAAGCAAAACTACCAGCGTGCGTGTTTGGCATGTGCCAATGGCATGCTCGGCCATTAGGGCCACGACCTGGTAAGAAAAGCTACCAGCGTGCGTGTTTGGCATGTGCCAATGGCATGCTCGGCCATTAAGGCCACGGCCTGGTAAGAAAAGCCACCAGCATGCGTGTTTGGCATGTGCCAATGGCATGCTCGGCCATTAGGGCCACGGCCTGGTAAGAAAAGCTATCAGCGTGCGTGTTGGCATGTGCCAATGGCATGCGTGGCCAATTTGACCTGGGTTGCACGGTTTGCAAGCTTAGGCATGGGCGCTATTTTGGCATGGCGCGGCTAAGGCCAAGGTAAGGGTGCTTTTCTTGGCATGGTGTGACTAGCGTATCTAGGGGGCCGAGGCAGAGTGCGTTTGGCATGGCGCGGCTAGCCTGGGCTAGGTGTGGCTGGCATGATTTGCCATTGGCACAGAGGTGCGGCTAGCATGGTTGGCATGCTTTGGCGCGTTTGGTGTGACTAGCATAGCTAGGGCCAAGGCAGAGTGTGTTTGGCATGGCGCGGCTAGCTTGGGCTAGGTGTGGCTGGCATGATTTGCCATTGGCACGGAGGTGAATTAGGGTTTTGCTCGTTGTAACCCTAATTTGAAAAAATACCCCCTATTATTACATGCATTAAATATTCTAATAAATGTGTCACCGGTGACATTAGGTTTTCTGAGGTTTTACGATTTTACCCTTTGTCTAAAATCCACCATCAACAACGGGATACGTTCATAAGGGATATGTACGAGTATTATTCGGATTCGTGAAAGTTAAATTCGGTCAAAAATCCGATCAACGATTCGTGATTTGGCAGTAATACGGAATGACATACGTACGTGTATAATTCGTTTTAGAGATATGTGTTCGGCGTACGAAGTTCGGCATATATTAACCTGTTAAAAAATCATTTTTAATATAATTTCTCTTAAAATACTATAGTTTAATACTTGACATGAACTATACATATGATATGTGCATCACAATCAGCAAATAACATGAACGTTGATGGTATTGGAATCAGATTAGTGTATGTAAAATTTTAAAAGTCAAAAATATAATAAATAATGATTATTTAGTGATGATGTGACAAACTATTATACGGAGCGTACGATTCGGTAATTTGTAAATACGCGTATAATTAGTTTTAAGATGGAAATTCGTGAATCTAAGTCGGAGTTCCAGTTATACGGTCGATACGGACAGATTCGCGAATTATAGGAGTATTATTCGTGAACTTACTAACTAGGCTCCGTAATTGAAATATGCCCTTATTTCTAATGAGGGAGGATCCCCTCACACTCTTCTTTTCACACTATCTCACGTTGAGAGACATTTTCTTAACCAAGATCAAATGGTAGTGCATTTAAAGCTAATATTTTGGGAATATGCTCTTCTTACAAACCATACAAACCATTTTTGAAATCAGACAAAAATTTACAAAATCAAATGAACTTAGAATCCATATTATTGAAAAGTTATACAAGTCCTATAAAGACAAGTGATTCAAGTCCTAAAAATTTCAAGAACAATTTCAGTCATTATGACCTTGGCACCAACTTGCTTGAGAGCAGAACTGTAGAAGCACAACCCTTTCCAACATTTCCTTATCCAGCAGAAATGACGATCTTACCATCAACCATGACATCAGTGACCCTCGTGACACCATCTGGAAGAGAGTTACAACATCCATAAAGGTATCGAACTGCATTCAAAATATGAGTAGAATGTCAGACCTTATATGCTAGGTTACATGACTAGTCGATTCCATTGCATTACAATCATGACACTAGTGGCCCTCATGAAACCATTGTGACGACTTCCATAGAGGTTATCGAACTACATTTATATACTAGGTTACATAAATATTCAAAATTTACAAAATCTACCATATCATAAGCAATATGGAGTGAGTAATATTGTATAGTGGAGGAGCCAAAGACTACAGGTCCATCTATATACAACATCAATTAAATACTTATCATTATATATATATATATATACAAGAGCGGGGCAGAGAGATTACCTTATTCTGGAGATGCTTGGAATCACACCCTTTTAGATACTTCTGCTCTGATGTGAAAGACTGAAATTCCTCTTCTCACCTATGTGTTGCATCCACGCACCTGTGTATTCAGTTTGGAATTTATACAAGGTGCTTCAGTGATCACATTTTTAGTATACTGACGACAACGTACTAAAGGCACGAGGTTAACACAAAATCAAAACAGACACCTCAGCTACGGGATAGCTCTGCTGCTGCAATGAATTTTTACTATGTAACAAAGGATAAAAGTTAGAAATGTTTCATAAATTTTCAATATTAGGACACCTACTGAGATAACATAAGAGAGAAAACATTATATAAATACAAGTTGAGAGAACAAACACGGAACTTTCCTTTCTTGACCTGTAACCCTGTACTTATGAACATGAAGGGAACTAATCTCTTTTTATATCTCATTAAGGAAGAAGGGGAAAATTAAAATCCATGCGATAAAGAGGTATCCCAAACCTACATTTAGTTTGTACGAACATTGTGCCATGAAAGTATTATTTTTCAATCAAACACACAACATGACTTAAGGAGAACAGTTGATAAGAAAGACAAAAGAACGCAATCGAGGAGGGCCTTATACAGACTGAGAATTTTCTTGTTGCTGTCGTATCCGAAGAATAAGATTTGCAGCAGATTATAGCCTTGATTGATATCTTTGGTTCTTATCAGCATCACCATCCGCTGAACCCTGGCCAGCACTTGAGAGATCTGATTGCAGTTGTTCCTCCTGATAGGAAACAACAAATTCAATTCCCGACAAGGAAATTCCATTTACGGCTGGAACGGATGAAGTAACCTGAAGTGAGACTTGCTTTTAATGAAGGTCTATAAAATAAAAGTCAAATGCCTGATGGTATCTAAAGTCTCAAACTTGAGTGGACGAGGTAACTAGAAGCTTGAGTTGCTCAAATCCTGGCGTAAGGAAATATCTTGCAGCATTGGTTGGATGTGAACTTCCACCATAGCTTCTCTGAGAAGTCTGAGAGGGATCGAACTGGAAATGGTGGTTGACATTCTGAGGAACAAGTTGTGAGATCTGAGAAGAGTTTCCAAAATTACTTTGTGCTCTAGAGGTGACAAACAAGAACATTAAACACAAACAAATAAGTAGAGAAAATATAAAATAAAATACCATGATGTAGTTGAACTCTTTGATGAAGTTAAGCCTTCTTTGCGAAGTTGTAGATGTTATCCAACACCAAAAAGGCAACCATCAGTTAGGGATATAGATCAAAATGGAATTATAAATTATTACTCGAAATTAAACTTAGGGATTTTGTTTGTTACATCAGGAAAGAGATCTTCGGCGAACTTTTGCAGCATCAAGAGCTCTAACTTAGTACTGCATGAAAATCTAGGATAAGATTATGCCCATTTTTTATACTACTAGAATGTCGTAATAAAAGTCTCAAGCATATAGATGCTGCACAGATCTGAATAAGACAATGCAGCCTCATCATCAAAATTATGTCTACATTTCTTTACATATAGCACCACTGAGTCATTGACCTTCAAACCAACAAAGACATGGAAAAAATGTGTAGAAACTAACACAGTACCGAGAACAATGTGTTAACATGTAATTTACATTACCAAAGAAATCAAAAAGGCACAAACCAGACTTAAAAATATATTTTCTGCCTCTAACTTGTCCCAATCAACAAGTCCCAACTCTGATTCGGAGGATGGGTATGAAGGATTTGATTCACTAACTGCACGCACAATAGGCAAATTCATGAGGTAAATACTTCATAATTGTATGCCTTTTAGAAATACAAGAAATCAAAATCATAAAAGAAACCCTAAATTAAATCTCACAGATCAATCAACATATTAAATAAAACAAACTCAATCCAAAAACCAACAAACCTAGACGATTAGCACAGATCCAACTTCTCTTTCTTTCCATTGATTTCCATCTTCATCATATCTCTACACCTTTTTTCTACACAGAATCAACAATAAAAGGATCAAATCAATAAGAACTGAAACCGATTCAGAAAACTAAATCACTGGAATTTTAGATAAGGTTTTCTTCAAGCTTAAAGATAAACCCTTGAAATTCCCATTTGACAAACTCCTAAAATTCAAATTACCACCAGCATCAATTAAAACAGAAACAAAAATAGGGTTTCCTTTTCCAACAACATACAAGAGAAGAGACGTAATCTGACTATTGTTGATAATCCTCATCGATTGTTCTTCATCGATTAAGAACAAAATAATGTTGTTGATGGATTTTGTTGGTGAATCTTCGTTTATAGTTAGCATTGATGAATGAAGAGAATAGAGAAAAGATGATGTTTTTGATGGATTTCGTTGATGAATCTCCATTTTTTTTTAACGAAAAAGAGAAGAAGCGGCAGATTGAGAGAGAGGGAGAAGACCAGATAGAGATAAGGTTAATACTAGAATCTAGGGATCTAAAGGATCCCTCACATGTATCTAACACACTTCAAGTCAAGTCAACATGTCAAACTAAGGTGTTACCAGCACACGGCCTAACCGCACGCGTAAACACCAACCAATTGCTATTTGCAACCTATATTTTGCGGTTGCAAAATTAGCAACAACAACTTTCCGCTGCGAAAAATTAGCAACGTCACTAGTGTTGTTCTAATCTAAGTTGCTAATCCCTTAAAATGGTGTAGTGCAGAGAAGAAATAATGGTGAAAACCTAACTAGATTTCTCAAAGAAATCAGTCAGATTTAAACAAAAAAACTAACCAAAAAAGATGAAATCAAAGCAGTAAAAGAAGAAAAGACAAAGGGATAAGATGGTTTGAGCTTCTCTTGCTCAGATCCACTCCAGTGGAGCAAGATCCGAACAAGAAAAGACTCAAACGGCGTTAGGATTTCATTGGGTTTTCAGAGAGTTTTTTTTCTAGAGAGAGAAAGTTTTTATCCCAACCAAGTACTAAGAAGAGGTTTTTCTTTATTTCTCTTTAACAGGAAAAAAAAATCGAATTTTTATCCTTTCTCTATTTTTTTTCCTAACGTAATGCAAGTGACTAAAACTCCATTACATTTTGTAACTGTCCTCCTCAAAGCAAACTAGTCCCTTTTGGCTGTCATGAATAAACTTCTTGGAAACCCATAAAAAAGACTTTCTTATTTACCATTAATCTAGATCTAGGTTTCTTTTTGTCTCAATGGCATGCCAACCATTTGATTAGTTTACCTTTGCTTGAAAGTTGCTCAAATATCAGTTTCATAAAATTTCTTGAGGTAGTTAGAAATTAAGGGGAGATCTCGATTATTGACTAAGGAAACATTGAGTAACTACGAGACAAGAAAATATGTGACCTCAATATTCACTACTCAAGTTCTCAATAATGATGGTGGGGATTAACCTATAAACATAGCTAGTCCATAAAATTTCCTCTAGTAACTAGGGATGGGGTGATAAAACCTAGGGAGAATCCACCTGGACCTGGCGCACCCTAAGAGTTTAAACAAGAGATAAATCATATTTTTATTTCCCTTATTCCGAAAACTAAAACACCTAAAACCCCCAGTGATTTTCGCCCTATTAGCTTAAGTGATTCCCTATATAAGATAGTTTCAAAAATTATAGCAAATAGGATTAAACCACATCAAGATAAACTAATATTGTATAATCAGTCTTCTTTTATACCTAAGAGACAAATAACTGATAATATTATAGTAGCACATGAAATATACATATTATGAAAACCCGTAAAAAGAAGAGTGGATATATGGCTTTGAAACTTGATCTCTCTAAATCCTTTGACAGGATTGAATGGAACTTTATCATTACAATTTTAGAAGTTTTAGGTTTTTCTAAAAAAAATTGTGATCTTATTTTTAATTTCATTTCCTTCGTTTCCTACGTTGTCTTAGTTAATGGTATTCCAGGCGAAACTTTCTTTACCTCTTGAGGAATTAGGCAGGGAGACCCTCTATCTCCAGCCTTATTTATTATTTGCATGGAAGCTTTGTCTTCTCTTTTACTTCATGCTGAAAAGTATGGTAAAATAAGTGGTATAAAAGTTACAAGACAAAGTCCTTCTGTTTCTAATTTATTTTTTACGGATGATTCTTTTATTTTTTCTGCTGCTAGTATTACTCAAGCTCATAATCTTTTAGACATTCTCAAAAACTTTAGTAACTCTTCTGGTCAACTCATAAATCATCAAAAATCTTGAATTTACTTTAGTAAGAAAAATCAAAACAAACATTGTAAAATTTTAGCCAGAATTCTTAGAGTTAGTAGAATAACCAAAACTGATACTTATCTGGGTACTCCTCTATTTTTCAATAGATCAAAAACTTTTAACTGTAAAAATATGCTTGTCTAGTCTTATCTGGTCTAAGATTCTTAAATGTAAATACTTCCCAAATTCTGAGCCTATAAGGTACAAGAAAAAGAATGTCAAATCGTGGGTCTGGATTAGTATTTGTAAAGTTCTAAAAGTTATAAAGGAAAACCATAGTTGGGATATAAGAAACGGAGAGAACATTAATATCTGGTCTGATAAATGGCTGCTAGAGGGTAAAACACCAAAACCTAGAAATGAGGTTTGTATCAGTAGTTATAATAAAGTCTCAGATCTGATTAACCCTAATGGAGAATGTAATGCTAGTATCTTAAGTAACCTGATTGATGAGGATTATACTCAGGAAATTAAAATGATAGATCCCAACACTAAGAACACTGATATACTTAGATGGATAGGTACTCAAGATGGTGAGGTGACTGTTAAATCTGCTTATAATTACTTGTGTAATAGGAAACATTTAAATGTCAATGTGGATTGGTTGGATATTTGGAAGCTGAAAGTTATTTCCAGAGTTCAATTCTTCATGTGGAAATCCCTTAATGACTGTCTGCCAGTGAAATATAGACTAAGAAGGCATATACCTTTAGATACTCAATGTTTGATGTGTAATAGAAATGTTAGTGAAACAACTGATCATCTTTTTCTTGATTTTAATTTCTCTGAAGCGGTTTGGAGAGGTTTGTCCTACTCGCATATTTACTACAATAAGACAATCGTAGGTTTTAAAGAATGGTGTGTTGATTGGTTAAAAGCTAAGTCCAACAGAGATACTTATGCTTATATTATTTGGTTTATTTGGAAATACAGGTGCAGAGTTGCCTTGGATGGTATTAAACCTAATCCTATGGATTTGATAAACAGTATAAGAAAAGATCTGAATTTTTTTCAAAATACTAACCTTGGCAATGCTACTGGTCAATTTACTAGCCAGGAAAAAACTTGTGATACTCACCACCCAGGATGCAATGGGATTTCAAATCATGTGTTCGATTCAAGTTATATAATATTTGACGCTGCTTTTAACAGTCAATCTAAGAACTTCGCTTTTGCTCTGGTGTTATTTGACAAATTTGGTTCTATTTGTGATTTTGTAGGTGGAACTGAAAGATTCTCAAACTCTTATGAAGCAGAGGCAAGAGCCTGCAGAGAAGCCACTAGATGGATAGGAACTCAGGAATGAATGATATCATCTTTCTTAATGACAATCTCAATGTTATCAATGGTATGAGAAGAAGAAAGTTTTCTGCGAGTTGGAGGTGCAAAGTCTTCATAGATAAAGTGCTGGAGATTAGCAACTTTTTTACCTCTTCTTCTTTCTTCTATGTTAGAAGGGATTGTAACTTTATTGCGGATAAAATTACTAAGAAGTTGAATAGGTCTTCCTATAAGGAAATAGACTCTAGGAATTGGAATAGTAAGTTAAAGTCGGATTTCCTTAAAAATGTCGGTAATATGAACAATGTATCTCTTTCTGTTTAGTTTTAATGAATTTCCAAAAAAAAAAAAAAAAACTAGTGATGGGGTGCACCCTTAGTTAGCAATTTGGGGAACGGTAAACGTACGGAACGAGATACGTACATGTATTATACGAATTCATAAAAACTGAGTTCGGTTAAGAATTCGGTCAACGATTCATGATACGAAAATAATATAGAACGACATACATACGTGTATAATTCGATTGTAAATGTCAGTTTGGCATTGAAAATTCGACGTGTATTAACAATGGAAAAACAACTATGTATCAAGAAAATACGTTGGTAAGGTTGATTTCTCTACTATAATTACATTATATATTAAATATATGGTGTTTTGTCAACAAACACCAGCTGGTTCAATGGAGTAGAGACCGTGTGGGAAGTAAAACATCAAAGATTCGAGTCTCTCCCTATGCTGGAGTATAAGTTAATTTTTGGAAAAAGGAAGGAAAAGTGAAGTTGGGTCTTGTAAGACGCTACTAATGTAGGCCCACTAGGTACTTGAACCCAGTGTAGTCGATCTCCAGAGTTTCGACGATTTTTGCCGATATCAATATTCTCACCGAGGCGATATCTCACCCGTAAACTCGCCTGAACAATTAAATCTCGGGTGAAATTCGACCGTAATCTCGTTTCTTTTCTTTAATGGTTCCCTGTGATTCAATTTTCATCGGCTGCATGAATCCCGTTTTTTGTTTTTGATTAAAACTCAAATAATACTAATTAGAACTAGATTGAATCAATATTCTTAGAAATAAAAAAAAAAGGAAAACAATTGATAAATCAGTTTAGTTACAACACATGATCAATCCCATCATAAAAAAGATCAAAATCCTAAATTTGTATAAACTCATATACCAAAGAAGAAGAAATAAACCCTAACTAAATCCTTACTAATTTGTACATCATATATGAAGAAGAAGAAATAAACCCCAAGTAATTTGTATATTATCAGAGACTTGCTAAAATACCCAAATCAAAGGGTACATGGTCGACACGAAGAAGAAACAAACATTCTGTTGAGAGAGTTCGAGTTTGAAAGGAAGACAAATCCAATTCTTCCTAGTACAACAAGAGATGAGAGTTAAAAATATGAACCCTCAAAGGGTATACACGTGTTTCCCGGTACATGAGTGTTACATCCACAGGCTTACACAGGTTTATACTTTATATATGCATGTCTTTATTTCTAGTTATACACGTTTCTTCTCTCTATACAAATTCTACACGTGAAAATGTGTACTAAGTTTCTGGGTGATTATATCGGCGAGACAGCTTTGTCTCGGTGTCTCGGACCCATCCGAGACACGAAATTGACCACATTGCTTGAACCTAATATGCTAATGGACCGAACTTGTAATGACCCGTCCATCCACCGATATTGTCCCCACTTAGCCACCGCGGTTATCCGGCAGTGTAGGGTTTACAACGGGCATCGCTGCGGTCATCCAGCAACAGATTCCCAGGAGGTCACCCATCTTGTGACTACTCCCGGACGAGCACGCTTAACTGAGAAGTTTTTTTCCTACAACTCAGTCAAGTGAACACATCAGGCCTCGGTGTTAGGAAAGGACAAATCATTACTTATGTTCCATTCGGCCAAGCACTGCCGAATATAGGGGTATTACATAACTAATATGCACGAAGTCAATACGGACTTTAATTTTTGGAAAAAGGAAGGAAAATTGAAGTTGGGTCTTGTAAGACACTACTAACTTAGGCCCAATAGTTACTTGAACCCAATATGTCTGAGGCTAATGGACCGAACTAATATGCACGAATTCAATACGGAATTTAATTTTTGGAAAAAGAAAGGAAAAGTGAAGTTGGGTCTTGTAAGACACTACTAACCTAGGCCCAGTAGTTACTTGAACCCAATATATCTTAAGCTAATGGACCGAACTAATATGCACGAATTCAATACGGATGTTAAAACCGCGTATTGTTCTAAAAGCCGAGAAAACACGCGACTTGTGCGAAGTTTGAATTATGCGGCCGTATAAGTCGTCACCGACTAGTTCGCAAAAATTCGTGAATGATTCGGCGAATTTCTAAGTAGGGGTGCACCTACCTGCTCATATCCGTCATTTCAATGTTACCTGTCAATTTTTACCCGTATTTGTATTCTACCCATTATTCTATGGGTAAAATGATGGATAGTTTTTTGAGTTTTATACACGAAAGCCAGACTCTGGCCCTTAACCGAACCCAGCAAGTCGGAATAGTCCCATCTCCATATCCAACCCTCCATTACCCGTATAAGTAATTACATATATGAGGAGTATTTCATGAGATCTCCAAACTCTTGAGCGGAGACTCGATCAGCTGACCTCTTACTTGAGAGTCAGGCTCCAGGCCAACTGCTCTAACCCAAGATGGCTAAATAGATGATATGATTTTAAACACGAGGATAAAATTATATGGTCGATTTGATATCCCGTGGTCAAAGATAGTCCATGCCAAAATCTATCCCATATTTATCCTAGACCTCTACCCTACCTGCCTACCATCCCAAGAATATACTGATTTTATAGCCATAAGTTCAACCACTAAGTCCACCACTTATCATCATAACCAATGTAGATTTTGGTTTGTCTCAGTCATGACCGATACACTGATATAACTTTGTACCGGGGAGATAATCGTTGAAATATCGGTGAAATCTCGGTTCCAAATGTTATACATATAATTAATATTAATTTCAAATATTTTTTACATAAAACACATATTAAGATATAAAATCAGTACTCATTTTTCTAACCCATGATATCACCAATAATCCAATGTTTCTATGAAATAAATAAAATCCACAAACAAAAACCATAATTGTAAAGCTCATATCTAAGAGTGTTGTTGATTTTGAATTTTAGAATTGCAAATCTCAAATCTAAGTGGAATGCTACCATATCTTGGATTATTAAACATCAAACAATAAGTATATGCAATCATGGAAATTAGAACACCGAGACATAAAATTGAGATGAAACCTGTATAACATGAGCAACAATTGAAAACTCTTGAATACAGAAAATAATTTTAGTTTTAGTTTTTCTCTTTGGTCCCCCACCCTAATAATGGTCGTCGTCCCATCTCGGATAACTCGTCTCGGTCACCGAGATTACCGACTAAATATTGTATCGTCGAAATAGCATATCTTGTCTTGGCCGAGTACCGAAATCGGTATTATCAGCGAATTCTCAGCCATTTCGGCCGAAATTGACTACATTGATCCTAATAGCCAAAGATGTTTTTATTAGATAATTTTAGGGGTGGGACTTAGGTTGGTTGGTCAAGTTAGAAGGTTGTCTGAACTTCCTGAGAGACTATGAGGATATCAATCTCATTCTCGTTGACAGACAAGGTTTTAGTGAGCTTCTCATTAAGTTTTTCCAAATCATGATTTTTAACTTTAAGAGATGATTCGAGTTTTACCACAGTTTTCTTCAAACATAGGTTCTCTCGATGAATTTCTTCAATTTTATTCAATATTTTTTTTTTCTAACTCAGAATCAGAATCAACATATATTTTTGCACAAGAGGACAAATTTTCTGTCTGACATTCAGAAATAAGCTCACCATAGTTATCAAGTGAAACAATGAGAGCATTATTTCTTTGAAGAGAACTTCCGTCTTGAATAATTAAATCATCTTGCATCTTGGTTCGCGAGCGTTGCTTTCCAGATTGTCTGTACTTCCTTAGGAAATTTTTGACTTGATACGTGATGACAGATATATTCTCTTCATCGTGATCAACACAACACTCGTCATCCCAAGACAAGTTTTCCTTCGAGGAATTTATGCTTGTATTGGTTCTGGATTTAAGTGCAAAAGTGCTATCTTTAGGTACACTATGTTCGTGATCAAAGATCTTTAACTTTCCAACGAGACTTTTTCTAGAGAGTGTTTCAAGGTTGTTCCCTTTAATGATGGCATGTTTCTTAGACTAGTATCTTGCTGGTAAAGATCGGAGAATTTTAATCAGAATGTCATTTTGGGGAATGATCCTCCCTAATGCAAAACATACACTAATAATTCCAGACAACTTTTGATTAAACTCATCAAACGAATCTTCATCGGCCATATGAAGATTTTTCCAGTCAGAATTTAGGTTTTGAAGCCTACCTTCTTTCTTCGAGGTATCTCCTTCGAATACGGTTTCTAAGATATCCCAAGAATCTTTAGACTTAGTGCGCGAAGTCACATGGTGCTGAAGATCTGGGCTTATGGTGTGGATAATAGAGTTTACCCGTCAGAGCTATGCTTTGAAAAAATTATCTCGGATTCACTATATTGTCCTAATGGCTTCACAACAGTAGTTCTGTCTACAATAACTGTCGGAGCACGGTATCCAATAACTATAAGTTTCCATGTCTCAAAGTCACGGGTTTATAAAAAGGAATGCATAGAAATTTTCCAGCATAAGTAATTTTTCCATCGAATGTTAATGATATGTTTATCGAGATTGCACTCATGTACATATAGTCAGACTACTTCAAACACAGACTTGTTACGTTTTAACGTGTTACCCTGCTCGGATACCAATTGAAAATGTGGGGGTACCAAAATACACCACTAACGTTTTCTTAAGAAATCTGTATGGACCAATTCAATACAATTCCGAGAGTTCAACTTAATGAAACTTAATCAAGAAATAGTATCTAAAGTTATATCTCTTTCACTCTTGCAATTAAAACGTTTACAAAACCAAGTCCGTGAACATAATTACAAAGTTACTACTTGGACCGTACCAAAGACCAATGTTGAATAAGTCACTACACCAAATTTCGGGATTAGAAAAAGAACTAAACCTTTACGAATCGGGATTGGTACAAGACAAATGCGTTATTTTTGCATTTCATGGTTAATTATTCATGCTTTTAGGATTAGGTCAATGACCCAATCCTATCGATGAGATTGCATACGCCTACACACTTCTGTTGAGTGATAGTTCCTTGATCTTGTCTTATCAAATTTGAAGTATTATTTTTCCTCCTAGTTAAGGTCTTATTGTTCCTCTCCCTTGCTTTGTAGGTCTTATCGTTTCCTAGGGGTTATTATTTATCATTTTTATATTCTGAGGGCGAGATTGCTGATATTTGATTACTCATATTGAGTAATGATTTCAGAGATCCAACCCTAGCGACGAAATTATAGTTCCATGTGCTCTTTCGAGCCATTGGCCATTCATCTTGCCTTATCCTTTTTTTTAATTATTTTCTTTGATATTTGGTGTGACAATGTGATAGACCTAATGTACTCCCGTGAGTAATAATCCCCATAACATTTCCGTCTTTGACACTTTACATCTCCATAGTGGAGGGTGTCGTCCCTTTATATTCCCCCGACTGCCCCTTCAATGAGGAAAGCCCCTAACTGATGAAAATGAGATCCCTCCCATCTGGTTGTGCCGACAATTAATATTTTCGTGAACTTTTATCCCTTCACTGATAAGGCTCTTGGTTACGAGACACATAACCATGAAATTAGAGTTTTTGTCAATTACAAGTCTTTGGTGGAGTGACTTGTAATTTCTTAATCGTATTTGGAATTGTGTGAGCACAAGAAATTCTATCGGTTAAGGAAAGCTAAAATTGCTTGTAGCCCAAGAGATCAAATTGTATTTGGAGAAGGTTTTTGAGAACAAGAAGGATAGCTCCCTATATGAAAACTATATAAGGGGAGCAAGCTAGAATAGTTGGTACACTGAAAATCTAAGAAATCCAAGCCTTCTTTTTCTCCCGTCCTTATACAATTAAGTTTATTGTGTGAAAGCCCGAAACCAAAACGTGTCTTCTTTCTACGGGACAAAACCAAAGTTTTTCGTTCCTAACAAAGCTATAGATAGTTTCTTAGTTCTTCCCAGTTTACACAGAGATTTGATATTGGTGTCCATCAAATCAAGTATTAAGAAAAAGGAGTTGTAGCAATTTTTTGTCTTTACTTCACAATCAAAAGAAGGGGTCTTTTTTCTTTAAAGCAACAGGAGCTGTTCTTCCGTACATAAGCAAAACGGTGGTGTTTGGAGATAAAGCTTAAAGTGGAATTTAATGTTCTTCTTGAAGATTTGGATTAGCGATTGAAGGTACACAAATATCCTAATCCCTGTATGTTATTATTAACATCTATGAAACTTAATGTTGGGTTTTGGTAGAAAATTTTAAAAACTCTATTTTCGTTGCGTCTTTGATCGATACATAATTCTCTCTATATCTCTCTCTCTCTCTTTGTCTCTCTCTCTGTATATTACTTGGACTAGATAAAACCTCCTTACCCTCTATAATGCCTTATTCCTCCTTCTATAGGCCTTTTACCTAGTGGATTACATCTAATAAAGTGATTTCTTATCCTACAAACTCGGCTAAATCTTTTCTCCGATGTCTCTTCATCGCATTGGTCTTGGTCAACGATCTTCCCGCCTTGAGATTACCTTATTCGTCGTGTACTCTGTGCTTGCCGTTGTTATTCCATATGAGGGATTATCTCTATGATGTTTGATATCTTTATCGAATCCATTATTTATCGCATACCCCTTGTCGTGTAGGTCTGTCTCTGTCTTGTTATCGGGGAACTTTCTATTTGTCGTGTTCACTACATTCTAAAACTTGGCGAGGCGATATTTCGTACCTACAATTATTTCGAATAACCACACCACACCCTGCTCTTCTTGGATTCCCGAAGGAGCGTCCATCTGCATTCAGCTTAACTAATGCATAGTGGTATTCCACTTATACCCTTGCTAACATCTTTCTCTATTTTGCCCCTTTTCTTTGGCCTTATTTCTTGTTTATCCTTCACCTTTACTATATGTTTTGAAGCCCTAGCTCTACTCCCCCCATGTTATGTTTTAAGAGAGACTTGGTTAGAACTCTAGTTTTCCTTTTCCTTCAATCTTTCTCTTTGAGTTGAGTTGATGTGAGGAGATGCCTCAATAAACTTGTAACTTCCAAGTAATTTTGGGTAGAAGTTGTAAGTGTTATAGAGAAGAACTTTGATTTTTGTTTCTTCCTTATTCTAAGGGTAGAATAAGCTTAAATTGAAAGGTTAGTAATTCTATATCATGGTGTTTTTGATTCAATTCTACATTATTATTGCAATTAGAAGTTTCACTTTACATTATTAACCCATCCATTCAAATGATGAAACCAATTCACTTCAACAATCTTGGATGCTTTGTGAGTCATCAATCCATCTGCTTTGGATTTCTATAAATAGAGATTTATAGGGTGTTTAGATACCTGAAGCAAATTTCATCCCCAAAGTTAGTTAAAAAAATAATTTTCTTCACAAAAGGTAAACTTTTTTGCTTCTTAGAATCAATTCCGGAATGTATCTAACCTAACATATGGTTTGGAGAGGGTTTCAAATATCATATAAGAAAAACTAGAAATTGTATCAAATCATTAGTATAAAACAAAGCTAGGATAAGTTTTCCTTTGTTAGTGGTGGTCAGGATTTGTCTGGACAAAGATAAATCAAGGGATGTGGTTCCTCTAACCACCCCATACATTTTGCACGCGTGGCGTTAATTCTAATATTATGAATGAAAAATAAATACTCAAGTCAAGATATGGAATTTCAAAAATTACAATGGGGAGGTTCGAACTTATGACCTATTGTATCATAAGAGTGGCATCTAACCAATGTTCCACCTTGGTTGGAATTGATAAAAAAGATAAATCAACAATGGTGGTTTGTTGACTTTATTCAACTTAAATACCATAATTGCTTTATTAATTAGTGTTTCACAAATTGCACATAATAAATAATCTATTCAGTATAAAGTGTTTTATTAATTAGTGTTTCACTAATTGCTCATAATAAATGACTAATTATTTTTTTAATTATAAATGTTTTCTTAATTAATTATAATATTTATTTCTATTAATAAGTAATTTTGATAAATAATATCAATAGATATTTACTCCGATAATGAGTAGTTGAAGAGGTGGAGGCTAAATATTAGTGGTGGTTAAGGGCGGAGCCAAGCACAATTATATTTATTTTTGTTCTTTTATCGTAAAATGGGATACAAAGTTCATTTTTCACATGTATCCAACTTGCCAAGAATTGTTTTCTCCCTCTCTCCTCAAAATCCTGGCTCCGCCCCTGGTTTGTGGTGGAAGAAGTAGTGACGGTGAATGCTGGTGAGTAGTGATGGACAATATTAATTTTATGTTGTCGTTACAACATCGTAGTGTGGAAGATGTGGTTGGTTGTTTTTAAAACTTTTGATAAATTAAGGTACCATATATCTCATGGATGATATCATACAAGACAATATTTTCATGATCGTAGTTGGATCACCCAAATGGTACCCATGTTATATTTGGTACTATATCGTATAAATCATGATTTTTTAATGTTAAAATAAAATTGATTGCAATACAAAAAAGAATATATACACAGAAAAATAATAATGAAACTAATCAATTGACGAAATTTTGTTCAATCTAAACCTCAACTTGGCATTTGTGATTGAAAATTAGAATTGCGTCCAACAACCTACATGGGATGGGCGGCAGTGATGGTGGCAGTAGTGGTGTCAAAAATTGACATTGAGGAGGCCTATTTATTTTTTTTCAAAAAGAAACATGTAAACTTTGGTGGACTAAACCATAAATATATATGGACAAAATACTATTTAAAAAATAAACTAAAAAATTAATGTAGTTATTAAAAAATTAAGGGGTTAGAGCTAGGTTAGTCAACCCTTGGCTCCGCCACTAGGTGGTGGTGGATAAAAAAAGTGGATTCATATGGTTTTATGGCGGTGGCGGGTATTGGTGAACAAAAACATATTATGCTAATTTCGTAACGCCACAAAATATGTAACGTTATATTATAAAGTATAAAATGTGGTTGATAATTCAAATGTTAAAATAAACTCGATAAAACACATGTCCATTTAAAAAAATTGGTGCAATCAATTGCCATGTTATGTAATAACTAAACGAATGACACGAATCAAGATCAGAAGATATGAAATTATTTATTATCGATTTGTTTATGTAATGAGTGGTCAGGATTTGACCTTGGCAAAGATAAATTTACCGCTGGGGTTTGTTCAATTTAACCATTTTTAAACATTTTATTAATTAGTGTCTCATTGATTGTTCACAGTGATTAATTAAATTTCTATTATAAATGTCCCTTTAATAATTTAACATAAATGCATAATTTTATTAATAAATATTTTACTAAAAACTATATTAATTCTAATGGTGGTAGTGGAAGTAGGGTTAGTATAAGCGGTGTCGGGTGTTTGTGAATGGTAGAGGCGGTAACATTACTATTGGTGGAAGAAATAGTGGCGGTGGATGGTTTTTATGGTGGTGGGTGTTGGTAATAGTAGTGTATAATAATAGTTTTTTCTTTTTAGTGAGTTTTATTGACCAAGTAAAAAAATAATCTTCACAAAACATGCAACATTATATTGTGAAAGATGTAATTGGTTGTTTTTAACACGATTGATAAGGACAAAAATCAAATATTTCGAGGATGATACCAGAACGTATAAGACAATATGATCATGACTGTTCGATCACCCGTATTATATAAAGGCGATTGGTGTACCCTCGTAAGAGAACATTATCATTCTCTCAAGTACTCTTACATTATTTTTCCTGAAAGACCATCAATGTCGAGTTGTTTCACGACAACTAACAACAACTTTCACTCAATTCCCGATATAAAACCTTATTGACCGGGAAAATGTATTTGCATTCTAAAATATTTTTTTGAAAATTATGTTTGTTCATCAAAATCATCATAAAAAACTCTAAACCATAAATCTAAATTTCGCCTCCGATGTTTATAGAATATTTTTTATATTTTACATTATCAAATCATGCGACCTCTTGAAGACAAGTCAACAATATCAAATTACGGATCAATATGTATAGGTTTCATTTAATGGGTAGAAGGTAGAGTAGACCCAGATGGGTAGATCACACAAAGAAGAACATGACTGAGAATACTTCAATAATTTGGTCAAGAGATAAGGTCAAAAATTTAAGATTAACTTTCTATATGACTAATTAGATCGGCTTTGATAGGAGATGACTAAAATATGGATTAATAATAATTTTCATGTAAGACAATTGCAAAACATAGTTTGGCTGACTCTGCCTATGTAAAGAGTGGTCAAGATTTGTCCTTCCTCAATTGCTATGTTATGTGAGAAGAAGGTGATATCTAAGATTGAGGTATAATTAAAATATATTAGATTCATACCATTTACAACTGGATGCCTTGAAAAAAAATTGACGTGTTTCTATTATTATTACAGGCAAGGGATACATTTACATTGACCACACTTGGGCAAATATCTCACTTCGGAAATGATTGGTGTTGCATGTACTGTCTAGAATGCAATGAGAAATTTGAGGAAACAAGGAACCAGAAGCAGTGTCCGGAGTATTTTGGATATAGTAACTTAGACCCGATGTAATACTTATGTTTCTTTTTTTTAGTTTTTCCACAATCTATTTTTTTAAGAAAAATGAACATTGCAAATACATAACATCAACAAAAATTAGACAGATTGCGTTTGACTATAATGGCTATTGATGGTCCGGAAACGACAAAAGAAAGGAATTGTTGTAGAAGAATTATTGGGATATACAATGGATTACTTGATACGAATGAAAGAGGTATAACTATTTCGATTCTGAAATCACATAAAGTTCACAGTAGAAGATGACATCAAGTTCAAAGTTAGTAACAAACATAATATGGGCTAACTAAAATGTTAAAAACAAACAAGATATATAAACTTAGAAATCCGTTGGACTTGAAGAGGCCAATTTTGAAAACTACAATCTTAGAAAGCAACGATCCACAGTACCATAATATTTTTTTTCATATTCAACGTAGAAAATGTCAACTTTTGGTAAAGGATCTATTGACAACCTATTAATTTGAAATAGGATCAAGGAGTACAATATGTGTTCAGGGTTCTTTATGAGGTGATGTGTCGCCAGATTGTATTTCAAGCGAAGGTAGGAACATACGGAAGTGACAAAATGTCCAAGATTTTGAAGTTACCAAAGCCTTAGTTAAGACGAATTGTTGGGCACAATACTTTGTTGAAGATTTAATGGCAGAGGTTCGCATATATACAATCCCTTCGAAAAGGTAATGGGTACACATTTTAAACATTGTCATCTAATGGGTGTTGAAAAATTATAGAAAAATCATGTCACATTGGATAGTTTGTATCATTCGTTCGATGCAAAAAAATATTATTCATTGCCTATTTGGGGGATCGACAACATGACCATGATAGATGAGTCAGCTGGAGCGAAATAGGATCATGTTGAGACTTTTATGGACGATATTGATTAGTTGATTTCACTGAGTTGAGCACTGCTGACGACATATTTCCAAAAAATATTTAAACTTCCATGTTCACGTAGAGCATTATCTCATTATAATTAATGAACCTAAATAAAAAAGTGTCTGGAAGTTAAGATTATATTTCTTTCGTTTGAGAAAATCTACGGCGGTAAAATATTAAAGGAAAAAACAAAGAAAAAAAGAGAGAAAAATCCCAACTATTTTTATGACAAACACATATTAAATCATAAGGAGTTGATATGTATTCAGGACAAAAATTATACGATATAGTAAAAATGAACCAACATCATGGCCCGTGCCGTTATGGCACGGGTTAAGGGATAGTATTACATATGAAAGGGAAAGTATTCCACATTATGATGTAACGTTGTAAACGAAGGATGTCCAAGTCTTTTTGGGCGGGCCAAACATCATCAACAACGTTTGTTCTGTTTTTGACGGCAAACTCAACATCCTTGTAAGTGTGTTTATAAGTTCTTTTCTAGGTTTTGCGTTTGATTTTCGATGAATTCACTTATTTTATCAAAGAAGGCGGTAGTCACTGCTTATTCAATGGATTGATATCGTTAACTGATATTGTTTGCATACTCTTCTTCTTTATGTACTGATGAGAGTTTTGTTGAACATATGTACGGTCATAGGTTAACAACGTTGGAACAGATGTGTTCAAAGATACCGTGGATTACACAGATCATGAGGATCACGCAAAAGTTATGGATACTAACTTTGACTCCGGATACCATCTATCTACACTAGCACGCCCTCTCTTAAAAGCCTCTGGTACATGAAGCATTGTCTTCATTTTATCTTTTGCTGCCGTTGTTTCTATACCTCAGCTCTCAAATTATTCAGAGTGTAAAGGTATCAAATTTTATTATTTTGATTAATCAGTTGTATATACAAGCCTCATTGCTGTCAAAAGATAATTCGTATTCAATTTGAATCAGGAGCTATTAATCAAATTACAAAGAACTTTGCATGTCAATGGGCCAAAAGATACGATACGCGTTAATAGTGTTGCACCATGGTTTACTAGTGTTGGGTGCAATAATCAAAATAAAGAAAAATCAAATAAGCAAAAGTTATTGATACTTAGCTCCTTTTAATGGAAGTGATGGATTTGACGAAACGAGCGAGCTTCTCATATCTCCACAACAGAAACAAGGCAAAACTTTGAAAAACAGAGTGAGTCACGTGTTCAACACGTTGCCCTTAAGACATTAGCACCCGGCTACACTCAAGAGTGATGCTATAGCCCTCACAGGACGGATATCTCCAGGATAAAACACCCTAATACACCTACTACTAGCATATGTAGTAGATGCTCAATCTTGAGCTTGGCAACTCCGAAAAACCATAACGGAAAATCGCGAACGCTTGAGAAAACATATAAAATATCTTCCCTTGGGGGTCCCTCTAAAATATAGAGCAACCCTTTCCCATAGATTTTACAAAAGTAATGAATTTGTTTATATAATAGAACAAAACAACTTAAGAAGAGGAACTCCCCGATATGGGACTAAAAAGCTAATATAGTCTCTTAAAACAACTAAAAAGTGGAAACTCCACAATGTGGGACTAATAAGTTTTTCATTCACAAAAAAAAACAATAAATTATAATTTTATTAAAACCTTAAAAATCATTTTTTTTTTGTAATTGTTTTCCAACAATCCCCCACATGAATGAAAACTCAATAAAACACGAAAACACAGATAGATCTTGGTAAATCAACAACCCAATCTCCCAAACTGACTGAACATACAGGAAAATCGTGCATGTTGAAGTCATACTATCCATTCCAACGTCATCTCCCTCACACAACAGTGTGTTGACCCCAGGGTCATACTATGGATTGGAAAAATCATATATTATAGAGAGCTTTCATCTTTAGTTCCCAACAAGTGAGACTAAAGGTTCTTTCACCAAAGTGAAAAACATGAACTAGTGAACCCTTAGTGACCCTTAGGTCCTAAGTTCCAGTAATACCAAAACCATCAAAACGAAAATCACATAAAAAGCGCAGGAAATACCATTTTTAGGCAGAGGTGTCCATGAGGTCTTGAACCTTTGCTTAGTGAGCTATTACCGGAATTACTTGCTAGATACAGTGAACTATGTCTTGAACTGCTAGCATTTGATGTAATTCGCGAAAATGACCACGGATGATATCTCCTAGGGTGCTGCCAAGATCGTGTCGTTTTGTCCAATTTGGCTCTGGACATATCCTGTTTCTCAGAATGCTCTAGATAATCAAAGCTCATATTCTCATAGGAAGCGGCCCCACTTCCTCATTCAGATAGGTGAGTTTACATAAAGAGTGTTACTGCTACACCCCACTTCAATCTTAAATTGAAACTATAGAACTCATTAAGACTTCTTACAAGTCATCCTTCACATGCAGTCACACTATCACGTCTACACCATAGGGAAGGGACAGAGAATGAAATTCTATGATAGTGTTTACCTTTACCCACCATAAATTAGTTGTCTCATTCGAAACCTTGATCTTGGGATCTCCAGTCAGCAAGGTTGAGTATCCTTCATGGCAAGTTTAATTATTGAGCTTAAGTCCCATCCCCTTCGATGCAATTCTAACTATCTCCTTGAACAAACCTTTCGTCAAAAGTTTTGCAATATTCTCCTTGGACTCTATCCAATCAATGAAAATAACGCCGATTGAGATTAGTTAGTTTTTAGCTTTAGCTATTACAACTAGGATAACACAGTGTATAGATATAGATGGCACAGGCCTATGCCTGAGAGGAATGTCTTCTAAAAAGCATCTTAGGCACTCGTCCCCCTCTCGTACTTTATCTAACGCAATACTCTCAGATTCCATAATGAATTGAGCAGTATATGTCTGTTTGAAAATCTTCCAAAAAACAAACCCTGATGCTATAGTGAAACTATCCACTCGTAGACTTAGACTCCTCTGAGTCAACTGTCCAGTTTTCATCATAAAGTCCCTCAAGGACAGCAAGACACCTTTCATATATCAAATAAAAGGTAATAGAGTATTTTAGGTACCATAATACTCTACTCAGTGCATCTGAATGCTCTTGATCTGGACTACAATTATATCAACTTAACTTACTCACAATATAGACAATGTCTGGACTCTTACAGTTCATAAAATTCATCAGACATCCTATAGCTCTTGAGTATTCAAGTTAAGATACTCCACTACCCTTATTTTTTCTTGAGTATACAAGAATAATCGTACGGAGTACAAGAAGGCTTACAATCACACTGATTGTATCTCTTAAGCACAATTCAGCATAATGAGAATGACTAAGACTATGAATGTTTAATTATCTTCTTATCCTCATCCCTAAGATTATATCAAAAGGGCCTAAGTCTTTCAAGTCAACGTTCTCATTCAATGCATGTTTTAGTGGAATTAATCACATCTATGTTTGTATCAAGTATAAGAAAATCATCAACATACAAGCATACAATCACACATGCATCCTTAACAAGTTACTTGTAAATATACTTGTCAGATTCATGAACTTTAATCCACTACACATTATTACATGATCAAATTTTCCATGTCACTTTTTATGTGCTTATTTGGAACCATACAAATATTTGTTCAACTTACAAACTTTGTTTTCATAACCTTTCACTACAAAGTCCTCAGGTTGTTCTATGTAAATTTATTTATCTAATTCATAGTTTGAGAAAGCTATCTTAACATCCATCTGATGTATCTCCAAGTTGTTTATGGCAGCAAAATCAATTAGCATCTCAAAGGAATTAATTCTCGTCACAGTAAAATAAGAAGAAAATTGTTTCACCTTCTTTTAGTTTATAGCCTTTAGCTATCCACCTAGCCACATATTTTCCACAGTTCCATCTACCTTATGTTTCCTCTTAAAGACTCATTTAATCATATGGTCTTACTCCCTAGAGGTAAACTAGAGAGCTCCCAAGTCTGGTTTGACGGACTGAGTCCATTTCACTAAATGAAGCTTCTTACAAGAATGGGATTTCAATAAATGTTATGGTTTCTTTACGAGTATGGAACTCATACTAATCTAGGAAAATTATGAAGTTATGTGTATAAGAAGTCTCAGTTATAATCCTTTTACTTCTCCTAATATCAACGTTAGTTCATCTTCTTTCGAAGGTATATTCTGACTAGTTGAAAGACATCTAGGGGATCAACAACACATCCCTAAGAAGAGACAGGTTTCAAAATAAACATGTTCAAAGAACTCGGCATCCCTAGATTCCGTAATAATCTTCACACCAATGTCAGAAAAATCACACCAAAGTCTGAAAAATCAGAACACACAACCAAAAATCTATATGTAGTAGGGTACTCAAGAAACCTTATCTAAACACCCCCACACTTTGACGTATGCATAAAAAGGTTGTCTATCTTTCCTTTAAAGGTTACTCTATTCAGGATATAACAAAATTAGAGAACTACCTCCCCCCGAAAAGTTTGGGTTATCCTTTAAACAACATGGCATAAATCATATCCTTAATAATTCTACTTTTATGTTCAACTATACCATTAGACTATGGTGAATAAGGAGATGCGATCTCATGAATAATGCCATTTAACAAGTAAAGTTCTCCTATATGAAATTCATACTTTCCATCATGTTTAGACCTAACCAATTTAGTGGTAACATATACTTCGCTTTCAATTTCAAGTTTATACTCTTAAGGCTTCTAAGGAATCATCCTTACCCCTAATCAAGTATATAAGAGAGTACCTCGTACAATCATCTATGAAAGTTACAAACCACCTTAGTTTGGGTTGAACTTATTTCAACTAGGCCTAACTGAATTTATTCTAAGGGCTTACAATTACTCTGAACATTTTTGCTAAAAGGTTTTATAGCATATTTTGATTTTACATAGAATTCACTTTTGTGTTCAAAATCCAAACTAAATTTGGGTACGTAGTCTATGCTAGCCAGTTTATGCATTAACTTAAATTTTATGGTTCCAAGTCTACCATGCAAAACATTCAAAGACACACAAAATAAAGCACAAGAATCAACTATGTTTACTCCATCAGATTTTCCTTTAAGCTTATATAGACCCTAAGTCCTATAACTGTTGCCTAAAAAACACAGCCCTTAGTTATAACAAGTTTTTCACATTTAATTATAAGATCTTCAATCTTTTACCATCTTCAAGAGAACAAGATACAATATTCTTGCATATCTTGGAACATGAAAACTTCATACAGTGTGAGAATATTACAGATATGAGCTAATGCTCGACCTTTCCATTTTATGCAACCTCTGTCGCAGATGAGTTACTCATATTGAGTTTCTCGACATCCCTTATCCTCTGATAAGAGGTGAACAGGTCTCTGTTTCAACAAACATACTTAGTGGCTCCAGAGTCCACCCACCAGTCTCTCACATTGGTTATTAAAATAACTTCCGACATCTTGTCAATGAACTTGTTCTAAAATGTTTCAACTAAATTAGCATTAACTTTCTAGTTATTAAGGTTTTATGTTGTCTACACTTTACTGCCGTATGGCCAGGAATTTTACAAACATAACAATCACCCTTAATTAAAGTAATGCCAGATTCAGTTTTACGAAACATACCTTTATTATGAAGACTACGCTTAGAGTTGTGTTTGATGTTCTCTCCTTTGTCAGCTTAGGAAGACTTGTGTTCATCCACATGCACCTGGTAGCCATGTTCCTTTTCAATTTCATGCACAATCTTCGTTTATACTTTGACCACGGTCACGGTAATTTCCCAATCACCTAATACACCATATCTCACAAACCTTAGTTCCGAAACGGAAGATAAAATATGAGTTTTGAAGATAATATCTAGATTTACAAACTTCGTTTGAACCACCATATCAAAAAACTCATGGTTACCCCATAAAAACTACTTTAGTTAACAACAAATTTCTGCCCGTCAGAATTTCTTAAGAACGTTTCTCTGTTTTGTAAAATATCAAAAAAAAAACTTTTACAACTCCAAATATTCTGAAAATTTACGTGGGTAATTATCAGGATGTCCACTATGTTGTGTCAAAAGGGTTCATCGAAATTCCTTCTAGGTTGAAATATAAATTCGAAACTCTACAGCTGACCAAAAATTCGTTTTTTTGTTTTTCACTCCATAATTAACATCCATGATTATTACAAATTTCTAATGTCTTAAGATTGTTGGGTGCAATAATCAAAATAAAGAAAAATCAAATAAGCAAAAGTTATTGATACTTAGCTCCTTTTAATGGAAGTGATGGATTTGACGAAACGAGCGAGCTTCTCATATCTCCACAACAACAACAAGGCAAAACTTTGAAAAACAGAGTGAGTCACGTGTTCAACACGTTGCCCTTAAGACATTAGCGCCCGGCTACACTCAAGAGTGATGCTATAGCCCTCACAGGACGGATATCTCCAGGATAAAACACCCTAATACACCTACTACTAGCATATGTAGTAGATGCTCAATCTTGAGCTTGGCAACTCCGAAAAACCATAACGGAAAATCGCGAACGCTTGAGAAAACATATAAAATATCTTCCCTTGAGGGTCCCTCTAAAATATAGAGCAACCCCTTTCCCATAGATTTTACAAAAGTAGTGAATTTGTTTATATAATGGAACAAAACAACTTAAGAAGAGGAACTCTCCGATATGGGATTAAAAAGCTTATATAGTCTCTTAAAACAACTAAAAAGTGGAAACTCCACAATGTGGGACTAATAAGTTTTTCATTCACAAAAAAAAACAATAAATTATAATTTTATTAAAACGTTAAAAATCATTTTTTTTAGTAATTGTTTTCCAACAACTAGAACTGAGCTCGCAAAAGCAGCTGAAGAGGAACTGTAAGTAGACGGGGCTGGAGATCTATATGAAAGCCAGAACTCCGATGAGGCGCATGGGGAATCCCAACGAGGTTTCATCTCTTGTGGCATTTTTATGCCTCCCTGCTGCTTCATACATCACTGGACAAATCATTTGCGTTGATGGTGGATTTACAGTAAATGGTTTCTTCCCTACACAGGATTAATTCATGGTTTGGGGTGTGGGTTGGCCCATTGCAGGCTAGGTTGTTTCTAGTGCTATTAATTATCTCAGGATGACATTGCAAATTGCGTTTGGAGAACTGCCGGAGATGCTCTTAAATTCATTCATCTATTGTATGTTATTGAAAATGATTCTCGTAGTATGCAAGATTTCTCTAATTCCATCGAATCTAATTCTCTTGTAGATTTACATTTTGCAAGAAGCTTTATATACGTACATGGACTAATGGCTAGCTAACTCTCCCTCTACCAATCGATTCTGACGTGTATTCTGAGTCTTGGTCCCTCGGGAGTGGATGGTGCAGTATCCACAGGTTACTCAAACAGCTCTAATAAAATGTAAGTGCAAACACCATTTGGGTAAATAAGAAATCCTAGCTACTTAAATCGAGAGTGAAGAAGTGATACAGGGGAAAAGAAGTTTAGTCTTGAAAGTCAGCTAGTCCCGACTAATGTCATTCTTCACATTCAAAAGCAGAGCGAATGGGCCTAGCAAAGAACATATTTGCCTCGTTCTCTCTAGAGTAAAACTAAGGGAAACTTAGGGCAAGCCCAAAAAAAAAAATATTCTCATTGTTAGGCCCACAATTAGTTTTTAGTTCGGAGAAATTAAGGGGAGACCAAAAAAAAAAAAAAATTCTCATTATCAGGCCACAATTAATTTTGGATACCGTGACACCCATAATATTTCTGTCACACCAATAATTATCCAAAATTATTAAAACACGTCTGCATGATGGTTTATGCATCTGCATGACGTGTTATGCATACTGTTTTTTCAGGGATAACTCGTTATACATCCTAATTTTTCAGGGGTATAATTGGCAACGAAACTTGGATATAACTTATCTAAAGATCCGCGCCTTGGAATTTTACAAATTTTATATCGTTGGAAATCTTTTTAAGAGAGCTACGCAACGAGTACAAACAAGAATATCAAATTTTTGTTTTTCGCGAAAAAATCGTAGGTGATCCTCATTTTAGGGAAATTTTTCGAAAACTTGATACATAGCCACCAAAAAAGATGCATAACACATTCTGCAGATGCATAACGAATTATGCAACCATTTTCTCGACTGCATAACAAATTATGCATCTGCATAACAAAGTTATGCATCTATAACAAGTTATGTAGCCATTGTTTTTGTTGATTTTAGTGCGTACATAAAAAATTGATGCATAATGCATTATGCGTACATCAATTTTCTCGATGCATAAAAGATTGTGCAACAATTTTCTCGATGCATAATGCATTATGCAGCCATATTTTTGGATGCATAACAGGTTATGCATCAATTTTCATGAATGCATAACATGTTATGCATATATTATTCTAGGTGTAAGACAAGTTATGCAGTCTTTGTTTTTTTTTGTTTCAATAGTGACCAAAAAGTTGATGCATAACGTGCTATGCAATCGTTTTTTGGACTGCATAACAAGTTATGCAACAAATTTTGTAGATGCATGGCAAAAGGAAGCCCATTTTGCATGTACCATCATTTAGGTGAACCACACCCGACAAAACTTCATCAGCAACTAGTGGAAGAATGAGTTGCCCTTGTCACCCAAATTAATTTCTGGGACACTAAAATATCCTCCAAATGTATCAATCAGGGGACACTTGGGCACTGTTGGTTAGTGCCTCAGACCCTAGTTAGCAAGTCGGGATTCGGCATACGTACGGAACGGCAAACGTACGGGTATTATTCGGATTTGTAAAAATCAAATTCGGTCAACTATACGGTCTTCGGTTCGTGGTTCGGAAGTAGTACGGAACGGTATACGTACGTGTATAATTCGTTTTCCATATATCAGTTCGGCCTCCAAAATTCGGCAGACATATATAATAAATTAATACTCCCTCCGTTCCACTTTAGTTGATATTTTAGGTGTTTACACGTAGATTAAGAAATAAAGAGAGATATAAAAGTTTTCTGTGTATACCCTTGAGAAAAATCTTCAAAAATTAATTGTTATTAGTGTAATTGAAAATAAATTTATGGTTACAAGACAAAATGTTAAGGTAATGTTGGTAGTTTTGTGGGAAAAATATGAAAACTATCAAGTAATGTGGAACAAAAAAATAACCCTAATCACTCATCTAAAGTGGAACGGAGGGAGTAAATATCTATAGCTATAAATGACTAATTTATGGTTTATATGGTGGTAAATACATTTTAATATGAAGTAAAAATGCATTATATAAAAATATATGAAGAAATTAACAACAACCATCGCTTGGCACAATGGTTTGGGTTACACTTGGTGAACTTAAGGTCTTGAGTTCGATTCCCTTCACCTTCAATCCTTTTTGTAAAGGGAAATATTAATGGATGGGCTGAGTCAAAGGATGGGCTGAGTCAAACTCAGACCGAGTCTAATGGATGGGGCCGAGTCAATTCGAACCGAGTCAAATATTCTCACCGAACGAATTCGAACGAATTACCGAATCCGCGAATAATTCGCGGATTATTCGGGCACCTCATATTGAACGCGTATTAGGGTCGGGGTTAGGAGGGAACGCGAATAATTCGGAAAACGCATCGATTCGGAATAATTCGCGAATTATTCGCCGAATTGCTAACTAGGCCTCAGACCATGCTATAAATTTAATCACAAATCTACTCCAAATTGCATCAGATTCACTCATTCACACCAATAATGGATGTCTTTTCTTCTTCTTTCTCCACTAAGTTCTATCCACATACAAATAAACCCATTTTCTCTCCCACTTTAACTTCTCAAACTCATCTCTTCTACATCTCAGCTGTAAATGTAGAAGAAAGACCAAAACGTACTACTACTTCTCAAAACAACAATTCATCATCAACTTCAACCATTAACACTGAATCACCAGTACTAGGAGGAGATCATTCAAAGAAACCAGTATTAACCAAAAGAAGACCAAGTTCAAGATCATTTATGCCAGATACTCCGTCGTTTCAGTCTACTATCTTTAATATATTTGATAACTTCGTTAACAATTTTATCGATCCACCTACCCGTCCTTCTGTCGATCCACAACACGTACTTGCTACCAATTTCGCACCTGTTGATGAATTTCCTCCGACCAAATGCACTGTAATTGAAGGTAAATTATAGCTTACATACAACTCTATGCACTTCTTAATGACTTACTTGCACTGATCTGATGGTAACAAGTACGTCTGATTTTTATACGAAATTTCCGATCAACCCACGAGAATCAGCACCATAACTTCGATGAAAATTCAAATTCGATTCAACATCAGCATCATTAGGTCTTCAATTCAACAGATCCGATTTATAATTTCTCCATCGATTTTTCCATCAATTCTATCACAAAATCAGAACCAACTTGAGTGATTAAAACGAGATCCATAAATGGAGATAGGTAAACATAACATTACTGATTGGAGAAGGAGCAGGTGCTTGAGTTGGGAGGAAGAAGAAAACGAATTGGAGAATTAGTTTTTGTTTAGAAAAGAGAAAAACACAATTTCATAAATTATGGGTTTGGGAATAAATTTTCTGGGTGCCCGCCTAAACTTTTTTCTCGATGGGTTTCACAGTAGGAAAGTGTGTAAGAATGGGTCTCCCTGTAGTTTCCACTTTTAGTTCCATGACACCCATAATTATATGAAATTATTAAAAATGTCTGCATGACGGATTATGCATCTGCATGACGGATTATGCATCTGCATGACTGGTTATGCATTAGGGGTATAATTGGCAACGCAACTTGAATATAACATATCTAAAAATTCGCGCCTTGGAATTTTACAAATTTTATATCGTTGGAAATATTTTTAAGAGAGCTATGCAACGAGTACAAACAAGAATATCAAATTTTTGTTTTTTCACGAAAAAATCGGAGGTGATCATCATTTTTAGGCATAATTTTCGAAAAATTGATACATAACCATTATGCAGCCACCAAAAAAGATGCATAACACATTTTGCAGATGCATAACGAATTATGCAACCATTTTCTCCACTGCATAACAAATTATGCATTTCGATAACAAAGTTATGCATCTATAACAAGTTATGTAACCATTGTTTTGGTTGATTTTAGTGCGTACATAAAAAAATTGATGCATAATATAGTATGCATCCATATTTACGGATGAATATCAGGTTATGCATCTATTTTCTCGATGCATAAACGATTGTGTAACAAATTTCTCAATGCATAATGCATTATGAAGTCATATTTTCGGATGCATAACAGGTTATGCAGCCATTTTCACGACTACATAACATGTTATGTAGATATTATTGTAGGTGCATGACAAGTTATGCAACCTTATTTTTTGTTGGTTTCAATACTAAGAAAAAAGTAGCTGCATAACACATTCTCTGCAGATTTTTTTTTGTTGCATAACTTGTGATGCAACAAATTTTGTAGGTTCATAACCTGCTATGCATCACTATTCACACCTCCATTTTCTTTTAAATGCACGTCACACTCCACAAACCCTTGCCAATCACCCTCAACAACACATACCACCTGAATTGGTTTATTTCTCCGCATCAGCACCAACAACTCTTTCTTCAGTTCAGCTGCACATACCACCAGTACCTATCATGCCACCACCAGAACCTGCTCTGCACTACAACAACATTGATTCCTCAAAGTCTTAACCATAACTTGTCCATCAGAACCAGCTCTGCACTATAACATCATTAACCACAACTTGTCCACCATTAATCAACTTCAAACCCTTCTTTCCAATTTATCTCACAATCTTCCATGTAAATCGATCCAGACATAATTCCAACAAAAACCCATCCATCCAATTTCTTCAACAACAAATACCAAACCTTAATTTCATCAGAAACCCTATCTCCAACTTTACCATTATCATCTTCTCTAAAATGTTGATTCGAGACAAACCAAACCTAAGATGTTAATGAATTAAACATCGAGTTGATGAAGATAAGAGGAGAAAATCTTCTTTCAGGATGAAATCCAGTTCCCGGGGTAGTTAATCAAAAGAATCAACAACTAAAAACAGAGATGAATTTAGTTTAGGGTTTTTATTCGTTACCTTATTCTTCTTTAATTCATCTTCTTCATCATCATCTTTCGTCTGCCTAATTATGATCAGATACGTTATATTTTAGACTCGAATAATCCCTAAGCACGAAAAGAATTGAGGTGGAGTTCCAGGGAGAAAAGAGAATTACTTTGCGCGACAAAGGAATACTGGTTGGAAGGAATCAAATCTCAAAATTAGACGCACTAAAAATAGAACATATAAAGAAAAGAGAATAGATAGAAATCAAATGCACACCTGGTTGAGAATTACGGTTTCCGTACTTGTTAACAAATCAACAAAGAAGAAAAAAGAACGAAACAGAAGTTTATAAACTATGGGTTTGAGAATAATTTTTCCCTAAAAAATGTGTGCGCGCCTTTAGATTTCTGGGCGTGGGTTTCACAGTGGGGGAAATCTGAACTAGAAATCTGAAAAATGGGTCTCCCTGTAGTTTTCACCAAAACTAATGAAACCTCTTTTAGGGCATACAAAAAAAATTCAGGTCATACTGAATAAAAACAAAAGCGGGTTGGAAATAGTAAATCCAATAGCCCCTTAACCAAATATTTTAGGAATGACAAATTTACCCTTTCTGTATTAGTGTTAATAATAATGAATAATTTTGATAATTGATTAATATAATTAAGTTATAAAAGTTTGTTTTGATGATAATTTTTGGGGAAGAAAAAAGAAAATTAGGTTTTTTGGAGAAGAAGAAGAAGGGGAAGTGAGGAAATACTTGTATTTTTATGAACGAAATCCAGAAGATGAATAAAACAGTGAGAAGCCCAATGCTAACAATTCACAAGTATACTTCCGGATTATGTTTAATTTCATTTATATAGGTTAAAATCAAATAATTGATTTTTTTTTCACCCAAGTTCAGCTAACCATAGATAGGTTCGGCTTGAAATTATCAGCCGAACCTAACTTGTATACTACAAAAGATGAACAGTTCGGCTTACTCGAAATGAAATTGGCCGAACTTATAGTTTGTAACTTTTGACCTACTTACCAGTTAAATGTTCGTCTATAAAAAATTTCATTACAAGCCGAACCTTCTCCTAAGAGTTAGGTTCGGTTTTTACTCTAAATATCCTATCAGCTGAACCATATATTTTTCCAAGTTCGGCTCATATTCAAAAAATCATATCATCCGAACATGTTACTGATTTTCCATAAAACACTTAAATTCATACACATTTAGGGATTAAGCTTTTTATTACATATGTATTCTATTGTGCAGCCTTTTCATAGGATGAATAAAAAAAATGGAATTACTAAAAGTGTTAAGAAAGTGAAGTCTACTGATGGAGAATACCAAGGTCCAAATTTAACTCATTAAAATCAATGAGATCTTATCTTAAACTTAAAGAGAATGAAAAGACAAACACAACGCAAATAGAATGTGGTCATTCCGGCATCAGGCGAAAAATTTATGGCCAAAACAAGATTGAATGACTTGAGTCTACGGAGAGAAGGTTCGGATGATGACTCATCAACACGAGCTAGCCGAACCTACAGCCTACAAATCAATATTTTTGAAGTGTTTACAGAGAGATGTTCGGCTTGAAAGTGATCTAATCGAGTTAACCAAACCTGACAACCACGTGGGGTAAATTTCACTTCTCAGGTTCGGTCGGGAAAGGTTGAAAAGATATTAGCCGAACCTGGCACTGGTCTGGGATATATTTGGACACAAAATTGACTTTTATCTTAAGAAAATACGATCCCTGAAGGATTATAAAGAATAACTTTGAGAGATTTATATAAGAAGACAACCAAAGCCCTAAGAAGAGATCTTTCAATCTTTATCCTCTCTCTACACCACAGTCTATCATTTATATTATCTTTCACATCATAAAGAAGACATCCGAAGTCATAAAAGACAAACATCAGTTTTGAGAAGAAAAATCAAGTTAGAGCTTCGAACTATAAACCAAATAAAGATCTATCTGAACCATTTTAAATTGTGAGTTCGTTTTATTAACAAACTATCGAATCAGTCGAACCTGACTTATTTATAGAACCTGGAGAAATAGTATCAGGTTCGGCTAATAATTCAACTTTTAAATCAACCGAAATTCACAATTTCAGTGATTTATATAAATACTGGAAAGTTCGGCTATTATTTAGAAATGAATTATCAGCTGAACTGTTTATAAGCACTTTCAGAATGAAGAACAATGAACGGTTCGGCTGATAGTTCGTCTCCCTAATAAGCCGTACTTCATTATGTGACCACAAAAAGGTCTAGTTTTTTATGAATTAATCATATTCAATCTATAAAAAATAGTAAAACTAAGAGATGGTTTGTAGAAAATATATTTCTATCCTCATTTCAGGAGTTAGTTCTTCATTCGGTTGAATTTTTCCTTCCAACACACTGGAATTGCTTCACTTCTCAGGCCCCCTTGATTTATTCAGTAGAATGTGTTCGCCTTAGGCATCCTGCTGGGAAATTGTGTCCTGCCATATTCTCAGTAAATATTCCCTCACAAGTCCATCTTGCTAGTCGAACAAGCTCTAGAATCGATAGTCATTTTGATGCGATCTTGTTAGAGCATTGCTCGGTCGAACTCGCATGCGTTTCTATCTCAATCATGTTTGTCAATATTAGTGATCTAAACTATAAAGTATTGATTTCTAGTCTACTATAGCTAAGGTCTCGGACTAGGATAGAAAGTGTAGTGGATATCAAGAACTCCATGGCGATCATCATACAAGACGAAGGACTACTCAAGGAACTAGTAGATCTTCATCGACTAAAAGGTATGTGGAGACTTGAACTTATCTATCACTCAAAAGTCTATCTACTCTATCTCCTATCTTGAGACAAAATTTGTATTACTATATAAACTAAGATTATACAAATATGATATTTCGAGCGGAGTATATCTCGCTTATCTATTTCTTGAAATATGTATTGGTAAAGCTTTCTATTAGCCAAGTTCATCTTTACCTAGTGACGAAAGTCATGTTATGTTTCAATCATTTTGGAAATCGTTCTGACGAAAAATAGTTTGTCAATAGCAAATATATAACGCCCACTGAGAATGTTTCAATGATTGAAATGAGAGTTTAGACAATATAACCATTGGAGGATATAAACATTGTTGTGGAAACACATATATGTATAAGTCCTTATTTCTTGAACCGAAGTTTGCGAACTTTGTTGATCAAGTGAAACTGGAGCATGAGCCGTCAACTCAGTCCACGAACTGGCGTACGTAGTTCTCAAACCCGAGAATTTCTGTTGGAGTTGTAGCTCAGTTTCAGTCCGCGAACTGACGGAAGTTCTCGACCCGAGAATTTCTGTCGGAGTTTGTAAACTCCAACCGGCTAACCTGAGTATGCAAACCCTGTCCGCGAACTTGAGTAGGTTATGTCTAAAAATGATGTTTGTGAACTTATCTTAATAAAATAAGGAATGCTATTGCCAATCGTGGATTTATAGTTCATGTATTGATTCGAGTAAATCACATCGTTTTTTGCTTCAATTGTGTCTTATGTAGTACATGAGATCTCATAGCAATTGAACAACTCTCTAACTCGTTCATTTGAGTCATTTGGACTAGTTATGGTGAAGAAAAATACAGTTGATATGAAAGTTATCATTTGGCTAACCATTTGGTTAACTAGTGTTGAACCAACTAATATACAAGTTTGGGTACGGTTACACAAAATCAAAATCATCAAGTACATGTGTGTATGAAAAGCTAAGTTTTCGATCTAAAGGTTCATAAATATTATCTTGTATCTAATCAGGTTTTCATATAATGGTGAATATTGAATGCTTTGTTACTAAGCTAACATTGATTGCACACCCTGATTTGAAAGACTATATAAGGGAGAACTCTAGCAACTGGGAAACTTAATCCCAACACATTCTGTGTGTTACTAATTTTCTAAGCTTGAGTCGATTCTCCTTTAACCTTTTGTTTTCTTCTTCTAAAACCAGGTTAACGACTTAAAGACTTTATTTGGGATTGTGAAGCCAGACCGATACTACTTTTCTTATAGTTGTGTGATCTAATCTTGCTGTTTCTATCATACGAGTACAATTTTAATAATTGGCTTGAGATTTCTATCTCCGATAGGCAAGATATAAAAGTAATCACAAACATCTTCGTCTCATCGTTTGTGATTCCAAAATATCTTTTTTTGCTGCGTCAATTAAGACTATTGTGAGCTAATTGATAAAACTGATCTTTTCTTCGGGAATATAAGTCTGGTTTTATTGATTGGTTCATGTTCACCTTGATTTATAAAAATATGGAACAAAACTAATAGGTTTATTCGTGGGAGGCGAATTTATCTATCTTGTAGACTTTTCTGTGTGAGACAGATGTGTTTATTAAAGTCTTCAACTTTGGGTTGTAGCAACTCTTAGTTGTGGGTGAGATCAACTAAGGGAATCAAGTGCGCAGTATCCTGCTGGGATCATAGGCGTAGGAGCATAACTGTACCTTGGATCAGTGTGATCTTGGTTGGGGTTCAACTACAGTCCAGACCAAAGTTAATTTGGAGTAAGCTAGTGTTTGTAGCGGCTTAATACAGTGTATGTTTAATCTGAACTAGGTCCCGGGGTTTTTCTCATTTCATGCCTCATTAACAAAATTCTGGTGTATGTGTTATTTCTTTTTCGCATTATATTTTTATATAATTGAAATAATACATGTTGTGCGTTGTTCAATCAATTAGAATATCCAACCTTATTGGTTGTTGATTTAAATTGATTGACACTTGGGTATTGGTCTTTGGTACCATCCAAGTTATCTTTCTTTGAATAAGACTGGAAGATTGTATTTGCTTGAGTAAATCAAATTGAGATATTGAGATAATAACTCCTTGAGATATTTTCTATTGATTGAGTCTAGTTGATTCTCTAGAAAGTAACTTGGAGTTGTCCATACAGATTGTTAATTGAAATATTGGGTATGGTTGTTAGACCCCCGCTTTTTCAATTGGTGTTAGAGCAGGCAAACAAGTTTAAAGACCTTATAGGTCTGTGTTTGTAGTGATCTGATTATGGACGAGTCTATCTCTAATAACGTACTACTTCATAAATTACCAGATGATTCTAAAAGCTTAGATTCACCTTAGAGAACTGTCACATCAAAGTCAATTTCTAAACATTCTCTTGATGTAAAAACTGTTGATTGGAAAACACTCCTAGAAGAACAGTTGGATGAACTTTCTGATGAAGGTGATTTAGATATTGATAGATATGTTGATGAGGAAGTCTCAGAGCATGATAAGTTTTTGGATTCGTTGAAAATGAAAAATATTACAACTTCTCATGTCACATCTCTTCTTACTCATATATGTCGAAAAAATAAGAAATTGAAAAGGATCTACGATGGTCTTTATATTCATAACCACTCTTGCGAATCGGTCATCAATGATACCGAGGAAAACCTGAGTAGAAAGTCACTTGAATGTGATCGTGTATATCAAAAATACTTATTGTTGGAAGAGAAACTTGCAGAAACTGAAGGAAGGATTAACTCTCAACAACTAGGTTTTGATGACAAAGAAAGCGCTTATCTCTCTCGAGAAAAATGCCTTGAGGCTGATTTAGATGCTGCTCTTGATAAAATCAAGATGTTGGAAGATGACTTGAAAAAGTTCAACATTAGTTCAAGAAAATTAACTACTATGCTAGGAGCAAGTAAAAATCATCGTGATACACGAGGATTGGGCTATAAGGGAATAGATGCTCCAAGTATTAGCAAAGAGGTAAAATTTTTCAAGGCTAGTGATTCTTCTCAACAAAAGGTTTCCACTAATGCCAAAAATAATAATTGTTAGAGCACTGCTCGGTCAAACTCGCATGTGTTGCTATCTCAAGCATGTTTGTCAATCTTAGTGATCAAAACTATAAAATTTTGATTTCTAGTCTACTATAGATAAGGTCTCGGACTAGGATAGAAAGTGTAGTTGAGCTCAATAAATCCATGGAGATCATCATGCAAGACGAAGGACTACTCAAGGAACTAGTGGATCTTCGTCGACCAAAAGGTATGTGGAGACTTGAACTTATCTATCACTCGAAATTCTATCTATTATATCTCATATCTTGAGACAAAAGTCGTTTTAATATATAGGCAAATTATGTTTGTCCTAAAGTCTGTCCTATTTTTGGTGTACTATTTTTTAAAGGAAGGATGGTTCTTGTCAATAAAAAACCACATATCTAGCATGTCTAAAAATAACGACTAACTGTGTTTGTATAACTTCGGGTTTTAGAATTCAGAATCCTAATTCAGCCTAGTCAGTTTCAGCTGAATCTGATTCATCTTAATCATTTTTCCATTTTATTTTTTAATACTAGTTTTAGTCTGATACTTAAGACAATCCAACATACTGGTCAAAAAATGGACACATTTTATTAAAATCAGTTAAAATTTAATTTACATCTTGACAATAATCACCCTCAGTTTGTATGAGAGAAGCTACATATTTCATTCACATTTTAAACAACAATGAAGAATAAAAAGCAGTATGATTTAACTTCGAGGTACACTCGTTATAGGTAATTCCATCATATCTCCGCGAAAAATATCTCCAAGTGCACGAGTCCCGTATTTATTTGGCCATTCAATCGACTCATCAACATCAATATCTCCAAGTGTTCCAACTTCTAATTCAGAAAATTTGTGAGGAAAATCTACCATGCTTTCAAAAATCAAAGCTCCACTGTTGTAAGCCACTACAGAGAAAGCATTCATAGGTTAGAAAACTTAGCCAAAATATAATTTACATTAAATGGGTATATCAAACATGCTTAAGCAATGAAGATAATGACAACTAAGGGTTATTGGAAACCATACATCCAACAGAGGCCAAAGCAAGCTTAGTGATTCTCACCATATGAACAAAATTGACATAAAAATAAGAGTATCAAGATTACATACGGAATATTCATCCACTCCATTTAAGGGCATTCATTACCTAAAGCATCACCAAGGAGAGAATAAAGAATCATAGTAAGACTTAATTTTTGATAAACTTAAGATTGGAAAAGTTCATTACCTCCAATACAATACTCAAATATCTCGTTAGTAATGCTAGAAGGAAAATGAAAACAAAGAAGACTTGTAAATGGATTTTCCAATATTACGCTTTCGGCGATAGAGTTTAGCGGCACAGTCTCATTCTCAGTCTGAAAACCAATAAGGCCATTTTAAGAAAATAACAATACTAAGTTTAAATAGTTGAAAGTTCCTAAAATGCACAAATACATATATATGATTCTAAATATGTAAAGCATTTTTTTTCCGGGAGAAATCCTAGCACCTGAGGGGTTCGTCAATGAAAACCATCTAGACAATCTTGTATTTCAAGTACAAACCAATAAGATGATATTAAATAAAGGGAGCAATATATACAAAATCAAATGAGCGATAGCATAGCTTCCATATAATACACTTAATTGTATTACCAATGTATACTAATGCAATACAAGATAACATAAATAAGCATAGAAACATTGTTATCTAAGACAGAACCTTCTCAAGTTGGACTCCTTGAGCAATTGAACAAACCTACAGTGAATTTGGTGACCACCATAGAAGAAATTATAATGCAAGTACAAATCCAAGAGGCGATATAATAAAATTTTCTATAAAACCTGTATTTAACCGCACATGGACTAAACATTTCAACTAGTAACTCTCTTCACAGCTATCAAAATATATTATATATGATTTCCACCATAATTCTCCAACTAAGTTTATCCAAACATTTCCATCCTCCCCTTAATTTCCAGTAGCCACATACATCTATACCCAAACTACTAAAATGTGGTTGTATCATTAAGCCTAACCAATAATCCCATACAGATTGCAAGAGCAGATTAAAAAAAAAAAGGATCGATATACCTAATAAAATAGAAATGAAAATTTAAAAAATCGATGAAACCTTTGGTAAATTTACTGTCTAGTTCCATAGTTCTTCTACAATCCTTCTCTACTCCTCACCCACTCTCTAATCAAACAAAAAAAAAACTAAATCTGAAACAAACACAAAAACCAATTAAATCTGGAAAAAAAATAGCAATTATATTTCAATCACATAATTGAACAAACAAAATAACCAATTAAATTTGAAAAAAAAGAAGCAATTATATAAAAATCACACGATGTTTTTACTGATTTTGCGTTTCTATTCCTCGTCCATGGCAAGCATAAGGATCATGATTCTCTTATTTTTCTGATGATAAAATCTTCTCCATAATCGTCTTTGATGCCAACCCACCACCACTATCACCCTTTCAAGCTAAATCTGTGTATTGGAATTGAAGTCGGCTCTAGTTTCTCCAAAAATTGGGGTTTAAAATAAAATTAACCATCTGAATCAAAGAAATGTAAATTGGGGTTTTAAAGAAAATTAAGATATTTGTATGATGAAGTAAACCAAGTTTACCATCCAAATCAAAGAAAAATAAACATAGAAAACTCAGATGAATAAAGAGAGGGGAAGTTAGAAAGCTTCAGTTTTGATAAATATGGAGAATATGGGATCTTTAGATAGTTGACGTGTTTATCTGTTGGAGAAGTTTCTGGATCTAATTTGAGGCCCTACGATTTAGGTGATCAAATGGTTGTGTTTTATCCTGATTATGGGTGGAAATTTGGAGAAGTTGGGGCAAACAAATACGATTTTTTTTATAGATTACTTACGTTAACAATGATGCCTACATTATTTGATGAATCACTTCCGTAAATTTTTTAATGACAAGCGAAACCTGTCCTGGTTCTCGTACATGAAGTGTTCTAAAAACTATGTTTTGGACTAGTGAGACTAAGAATATGCACATGTGACATTTCGATCTGAGTATATCTCGCTTATCAATTTCTCGAAATAGGTGTTGGTAAAGCTTTCGTTTTATCCAAGTTCATCTTTTCCTAGTGACGAAAGTCATATTATGTTTCAATCACTTAGGAAATCGCTCTGACGAAAAATAGTTTGTGAATAACAACTATATAACGCCCTCTGAGAATGTTTCAATAATTGAAATGAGAGTTTAGACTATATAACCATTGTGGTATATAAACATTGATGTGGCAACACATATATGTATAAGTCCTTAGCACTTGAACCGAAGTTTGTGAACTTTGTTGATCAAGTGGAACCGGAGCGTGAGCAGTCAACTCAGTCTGCAAACTCAGTCCGTGAACTGGCGTAAGTTCTCGAACCCGAAAATATTTGCTGAAGTTGAAGCTCAGGTGCAGTCTGCGAACTGACGGAAGTTCTCAACCCGAGAAATTCTGCTGGAGTTTATTAACTTCAACCGGTTAGCTTGAGTCCGCGAACTTAAGAGGTTATGTCTGAAAACATTATTCGTGAACTTATCTTAAATTACTAAGGAATGCTTTTTCAAACCGTGGCTTTATAGTTCATGAAATGATTCGAGTGAATCACATCATTTTTGATTCAATTGTGTCTCTTGTAATACTTGGGATATCATAGCAATTGAACAACTCTCTAACTAGTTCATTTGAGTAATTTGGTTTTCTTCTTCTAAAACCAGGTTAACGACTTAAAGACTTCATTGGGATTGTGAAGCCAGACCGATACTACTTGTCTTGTAGTTGTGTGATCTGATCTTGCTGTTTATATCGTACGAGTACAATTGTAATAATTGGCTTAAGATTTATATCTCTAATAGGCAAGATAAAAGTAGTCACAAACATCTTCGTCTCATTGTTTGTGATTTCTCAATAATCTTCTTCGCCGCGTCGAATAAGTTTATTGAGAGGTGATTGATGAAACTGAGCTGTTCTTCGGGAATATAAGTCTGGTTTTATCGATTGGTTCCTGTTCACCTTGATTTATCAAAAGACAGAACAAAACTTGTAGGTTTATTCGTGGGAGACGAATTGATCTATTACCTGTAGACTTTTCTGTGAGACAGATTTGTTTATTAAAGTCTTCGACTTTGGGTCGTAGCAACTCTTGGTTGTGGGTGAGATCACCAAGGGAATCATGCTAATATCTTGCCGGGATCGTGAGGCGCATTTAGCATAATCGTACCATGGATCAGTATGAGATTAGTTGGGGTTCAACTACAGTCCAGACCGAAGTTAATTTAGAGTAGGATAGTGTCTGTAGCGGCTTAGTACAGTGTATGTTTAATCTGGACTAGGTGCCGGGGTTTTTCTTCATTTGCGGTTTCCTCGTTAACAAAATTACTGGTGTCTATGTTATATCTTTTATGTATTATATTTTTATATAATTGTAATAATACAGGTTGTTCATTATTCAATCGATTAGAATATTTGACCTTATTGGTTGTTGATTTAAATCGATTGACACTTGGATATTGGTATTTGGTACCATCCAAGTTATCTCTCTTTGATTAGACTCACGTATCACATTTGCTTGAGTAAATCAAATCGAGAGATTGAGATAATAACTCCTTGAGTATTTTCTATTGACTGAGTCTAACTGTCTAGTTGATTCTCTAGAAAATAACTCGGAGTTGTCCATACAGATTGCTAATCGAAATATTGGGTGGTGTTGTTAGACCCCCACTTTTTCAATTGGTATCAGAGCAGGCAAACACGTTAAAGACCTTACAAGTCTGTGTTTGTAGCGATCTGACTCTATGGACAGAGGTGTTATCTCAATAAACGTACCACCAGTCTTCGATGGCTCTAATTACTTATGGTGGAAATTTTTTGTGCGAGCTTTTCTTGAAGCACGTGATTTTCAATCATGGGTATATGTTGTTAATGGCTATGATCCTCCCGTTGCTGCCGAAGGAGAAAATGTTCCAAAGAATATTTCTGAATATACTCCTGCAGAGGTTCTTGCTGCAAAGCAAAACTCCGATGGTTTGAATGCGATCATACATGCCATTACCGCAAATCTTCAGCACCATGTGTCTAATTGCACTAAGTCGCAAGAAGCTTGGGATATCTTAGCAACAGTATTCGAAGGAAACTCCAGTGAAAAGGAAGCAAGGCTTCAAAATGTTAATTCTGATTGGGAAAACCTTCATATGGAAGATGAAGAAACATTTGATGAGTTTAATCACAAAGTGTCTGAAATTGTTAATGCATCTTTTGCATTGGGTAAGACTATTCCTGAAAAGGACATTGTGATGAAAATTTTCAGATCACTGCCATCTAAATATGATGCTAAGAAGCATGCCATCGTTGAGGGAAATAACCTAAATGCTCTCTCCAGAAATACGCAGGTTGGTAAGCTTAAGATCTTTGATCACGACCTTGTAGACACCCCAATTCCTCACAAATGATGGGTCTAAATTAAAAATGTTCTCGCGAACCGAATCTAGCAACAAACCCGCGGTAAGACCAAAAAATGTTGAGAGCGAAATGATAATCAACCGAGTGCTGGACTTTTAGTCCACTTGTGAAAATCCATTAATTAATATCGAACGTCATTAGTTGCTCTCAATAGTTCCACCAAGTCCTGTCCACTAGTTAGTATCTTTGCCCTCAAGTGTTCGAGTCTTCCTAGGCTTGTCCATTTCAAAGTATCCACTAGTCAGTGCATAGCCTCATTAGCTAGACGTCCATCCCAAATGTCGGCATGCTAGGTTCCTTTGTTCCAAAGTTTTTCCTTCCAACTAAGATACTAGGTTTAAATGAAATTTTTTACATTATGGTAATAATATCCAATGAATTTATAAAAATGAAATAATATTTTTGAAAATGAGTAATAATATTTAGGTTTTAAAGTTAAACCGTCTGATCTTAGGAATTGAATCCTAGGACCTTAGTTGATTGGAGGAGGCTATAAATAGGGACCTTTTTTCAGGAGTTAAGGGGGAAGAAAAAAGGGGAGAAAATTTCTAAAGGATTAGGCATTCTAGTACAAGAAATCTTCATAGAGATAGGATCAGAAAAATTGAGAAAAATAATAATTCACTTTTCATTAAAAAAAAATTGGAACGGTGGTACTTCGGTTGCTTGATTCGGTTCGCGGAAGCATCGTCTGTGGGATCCATTAAATCCAAGATACATTTCCATCATCTGCGAAACAGGTATTAGCATAACCTTTGGGCTATTATATGATTTTTGTTTCGATGCCTGCTGCGTAATGGTATTGTCATGATGATTGAATATAACGAAACAGTTTTATCGTTTGTTCACATATCAAAAGTGCTATTTCTCTTCTATATATTTGCTACTAAATTTTTTTTGCATCGCGTCTTCGCTTTTGTATTCATCAACTGTTAGTGCTTTATTAATTACTCTTGCGTCTATATGAAATAAAGGGAGTCATTCATAAGTGCAGTCATATACGTGTCTAGCAAAGTGTCATTAGGATTGATCCTCTTTGGATTTTTTGCATGCTTGTATGTTAATAATCGAATGAAGTGATGATGTCAATATGAGCGTGATTATGGCTGTTCTGTCTTCATCTTCATAGTCTGTGACAACTTGCGTTTACATTAAGCCTTAGCTAAGCCATATAGGTACACCAGTATAGAAACTTGATATTTGCTTTACTGGAAACGATCGTACTATTATGTTCCCTTTCGCGGTGTATTATGTATGAATCTTAATCGCATGCTATAGATAATAGAACGATACATCGTTGTATGCTTCTTGTTGTTATGAGATAATGTGCTTCTTAATGGGTAATAATAATGATGCTATGGATGATAATAATAATAATGGTATGTTGATCAATGGTCGGTAATAGTGTTGGGATCCTAGTCCCACATTGGTTATATGGGGCTTAATTGGTAGTTTTATAAGTCAATGGGTTCCCTCATCTAGACAACCGGTTTTCTAGTTGAGTTCTACCCATGGGCTTCTAATGAGTTTAGGGTCGGTACCCTAACAAATAGAAAATCTGTTGGCGTTCTCTGTTCTTTGATTTGCTAGTTATATTTTTCATGATTGATAATTAATAATAATATTGGTTTGGATGAATGCCATATTGATTTTTGGTTCATGATTTTGAAGTTTGATAATAATAATAATAATAATAATAATAATAATAATAATAATAATCACCGCAGGAGAGAGACTCTCCGAGCGAAAACCAGGAGATTGAAAACCTGCGTTTATTGTTCTTTATTATTAACCTATCTAATCACCGCATTCCGCTTCCATTATTGCTTCATCAGATTCTCCTCTTCATTCCCTGTCGATTGATATCTGCATTTCCCTAATTCATCCTCCCTCCACGCTCCCCTTGAAACGGTTATAGCAGTTATTGTTGCTTCTGCAACAATGCCGCGAACCCGTGCGTCTACATCATCTTCCCAACATGTGATGTGCACTGTCAATCATGCAACTCTTGCATACCCAAACTCACAACCCTTACCTGATGCCTCTGAAACATCAGATGTTATGTTTGAAGCCTCTACACTAACCATTCCCAGAAGCGCTCCATCTTCCGACACATGTGATTCTGACGATGGTAGGTTAGTGCACTGTCCCTTCAAAAACTTTGATGATTGTGATGATGGGTGTAATGGCAGAGGCTACGTTAAGACCTCGATTCTTCGTCATATTCGCGATCAACATTGGCCATCTAATGCTAGGTTGATGACATGCAAAGAGAGGATCTGCACTGTTGCTCGTGTTTACAATGCTTGGGAACGTCTTTTACAACAATTACAGATGTGGTTGTGTGGAGATTGCATGAAAGTGCAATCATGGAAGCGTCCATGTCGACCCCACAATGGCACAGTCCTATTAGGACCTTTCAATGGCACATCTGCTAACTTCCTGATACCTGGGATATCTAGACCTGGGGTAGATGGTGCTACGTCTGATATTGTCGAGTCTTCCGCGCCGCCTGATGACACACGGGTGATGTCCCTGGAATTGCTTGACCTGGTTTACCAGAAGCGTTTCACTACTACGGCCAGCATTCCACCCCCATGCAGATTGAACTTCTCAAGGGCTTTGAAAAATGCACTAGACAAGGTGCTTGCCAACCCAGGGGAGCTTTCTCTATGGATACAGTTACTACTGCTTCCCATATGTACATTAAACCCGTATATTCCCAATAATGCCAATGAGAGTAGATCTGCCACTAGGAAGAAACTCCAAATAGCTGCAATCAATCATGCATTTCTCCAATGGAACCTCCCTAATGGATGTGCCAACATCACTCGACGCTTACTGGAAACTGTGCGGCAGACAACCACAAGCCAACAACAACTTAAACAGCCTCAACGGAAGAAACCCAAAACTAATGTTGATGCCTGCCAGAAGAAGTTCAGTTTTGGACATTACACTGCTGCGATCCGCATATTGTCTTCGAATGGAGTTGCCCTCGCTACTCTGCACACGCTCTATGAGCTGCAGCAGAAACACCCCACTGCGCAACCTCCCAATATACCATCTGAGGAACCTGCAGTTGCTGCAATTTCTGTTGCTACATAGGCAGTGTTGAAATCTTTACGCAGATTTCCTAAAGGAACGTCTTGCGGACGAGACGGCCTCCGTGCCCAACACCTGCTAGACGCAACCAGTGGCGCTGCTGCTGCTATATCAGATGAACTCCTGTCCTCTATGACTGGAGTGATTAACCTTTGGCTTGCCGGTAACTGTCCACCTGCAATTGGTGAATATGTTGCCAGCGCACCATTGACTCCAATGCTGAAGCCGGACGGTGGAATTCACCCGATTGCAGTGGGCACTATATGGCGGCGTCTTTGCTCCAAGCTTGCGGCAAACACGGTGCTAAAAGAGATGACATCATATCTGGGTACACATCAGTATGGTGTAGGGATACCTTGCGGTGGCGAGGGCATCATCCACTCTGTTAATCGCCTTCTTGAGCAGAAAGGTATGCAAGACAATCTATCCATGTTACTTATAGACTTCACAAATGCTTTTAACATGGTTAGTAGGACTGCCATAATCAGTGAAGTGCGATCTAAGTGCCCAAGCATATCCAAATGGGTGGAGTTATGCTATGCACACCCTGCCAGACTATACTATAATGAGTCCACTTTGACCTCTATGCAAGGTGTACAACAGGGAGACCCTCTCGGGCCCCTATTATTCTCCCTGGTATTGCACCCTTTGATATGTAAAATAGCATCTCTGTGCACACTTGACCTCAACGCCTGGTATTTAGATGATGGAACTCTCATCGAGACACTCGCGAAGTAGGCAAAGCACTACAGATTTTAAGCACCGATGGTCCAAAGAAGGGTTTATGCTTGAATATCTGCAATACAGAGGTCTTTTGCCCAACCCAGGATACACGCTGCAACGAGATATTCCCATCTGCAATTAGCAAACCCACTGATGGTGTTCGCCTACTTGGAGGACCTGTCAGTTTGAATGATAATTTCTGCTGTGACACTGTCCTTGCTAGAGTCGACAAGACTATCCATCTAATAGATTGCCTTAAGAAGCTCAAGGACCCCAAAGCGAATCGCTACTCAAGAACCGTGCCGGGGTCTCCAAGCTATATTTTACGATTCGCACAACACGTCCACGTGTTATGCAACTTTGCTCAAGCTCGTTTCGATCAGCACCTACTTCAGTTTTTAAGATATCTCATTATCAAGGACGGCCCTGGTTTTGGACATCTCCAAAGAACGTATCGCTACCCTACCTTTCCAGCATGGTGTCTTAGGTGTATATACCATGGAGGATACCTTACAGTACTGCTAAATTGCATCGTGTTCCCAAACCAGGCACCTGCAATCATCGATTTCACTGCAACCTACAGATACCGGCCCCAATTTCCAGAAAAGCGTTGAACTGTTTCATGCAGTCGCGTGGTTTATCAGCCCCTTCCTTTAGCATTGAAGACATCGCCCCCCAGCCTATGCAATACCTGGCGAATTGCTACTTCGATGTTGTAGTGAAGAAGATTCCATCCACATTTGCCATGACAGAACGCGACTCAATTCTGTGGCAGTGCAACAGGAGACCACACGCACAAGATTATCTCAAAGCTGTCCCCATCCAGGGGCTCAATCAAGCTGTTGGCCCACGCCAATTCCGGTCGGTTCTTCAATATCGCCTCGGTATACCCTTGTTCGATGAAGATTGCATCTGCTCTTGCTGCAAAAGGGCAATGTACCGGTTTGGCGACCACGCCATTCATTGCGCCAGCGAAGTTGGTCTGAAATATCGTCATGACATGGTGAGAGACCTTTTCTTTGAACTATGTTATAAAGCCGGTGTAAGTGCGAGGAAAAAAGCGTCATTCGGCCTCACTTCAGTCAGTAATACACCTCTCAAGCCCGCTGACATTATGGTATACAATTGGGATAATGGTAGAGACATTTGTTTTGACGTGACCGGCGTCTCTCCATTTTCTAAAGGTGGCAATCGCAGTTTCACACCTGGACAAGCCATTTCTGCTGAAATCACCCGTAAGCGTCACAAATACGAGGAGATATGTTCCGCGCATGGCTATAGCCTTGGGGTTTTGGCATTTTCAACCTTGGGTGAACTAGGAGATGATGTTGTAGATTTTTTGAGGCGTCTGAAGAACTGCATGGCGAATCACGACGTTAACAACCATTTAGGCAGTTCTTTATTCCATCGCTTAGGCATTATTATTCAAAAAGGCATTGGGGCGCAACTTGTTGCACGCCTCCTTGCCAAGTCCTTGTAAACTTCTTTTTATTCTATATTTCAATAAAAGCCTTCATGGCCCCTTTCATAATAATAATAATAATTATTATTATACTTTGTGCTTCTGGCCTTCTTAATAATTATAATAATAATAATAAAGCACATCTTCTCAGTGAAGAATCGTGTTTCGTCTCAGAGAGCGACAGGGAGAGAGTTATGGATTGACAACTTGTGTTTTTGTAGATGTTCGAGATTGATATTAGCATATCTTCTCAGTGAAGAAGAAGTTGTGTCCAATTTTTCAATTGGGGTTTCGTTGATCGGTGGTGGTGTTTTTTGAATTGGAGTGGTAATTTGTGATTGGAGAGGGGCTTTGTTGGTTGAAGAGGATTTTAAGGGTTTGGGTCTTTGGTTTCACAGTTTCAAGTTGGAGTTTTTGGTTCTTGTGGAGGAGTTGTTTGAAGATCGATTTGGGTTTTGTGTAAGTGGATTTCTCTGTTTCTTTATAGGTTTTTGTTTGAATTCTTTATTTCTTCAGCATTCTCTGAGAAATACTTTCAATTTACAAGGTCTTCTGCTCATCTTTGCTGTTTTAATTAGTGGTTTGATGAATGGTACTTCGAGGTTTCATTCTTTGAAATCTTAATTTTCCATCCTTCAAATTCTAATTTTTGTCCCTGTTTGATTATTGTGTGTATCTGACGCTGCATTAGTGAAGGGTATTGTCATTGGTGGTTTGTTTTCAAGTATGTAGTTTAGACAACTAGATCTTACTTCTCAGTGGTGCAAGAATTTGTTCAGGGGTTTGTGCTGCTGTAGGTTTGTTCTTCAATTCTTATCTTTCGCTCTGTGACGATACAATCAAGGTACCACAATCTATCATCCATGCCTTACACCAGGTCTAGACCTTCAACTTCTTCATCGCGATATAGAGCTTCATCATCCAGGCCTTCTTTATCCAGATCTCAGTGTCATATATCATACCCATCTTATTCTCAAATTTCCTTTGTGTCATCGCAGGGAGATAAATTTCAGTGCCCCTTCAAAGGTTTTGATGAATGTGGTGGTGGTGTTAGGGGGAGGGGGTATGCCAAGAGTTCAATTTACAGGCACTTAACAGACAGGCACTTCCCTACTAAGGATATCTGTAGAGCACGAATACAGAATGTCGCTAATTATTTTGTTGCATGGGAGCGTATTCTAGCAGGTATGCAGATGTGGCTTTGCATCAAATGTCTGCAGGTCCATGCTTGGAAAAATCCATGCACATCCAAATCACATGCTGCTGATATCATTGCAGGGCCGCTTAATGATATTAATGGTGCTTATTTTCTTATATGTTGCACACATAAACCACAATCTTCAGAAGCATCTAACCCTGCACCTCATAATTCTTCTGAGCCTGTTGATGCAAGCCTCATACTGGAGCTGCTCCACCTGATTTTTCAAAAACAAGTTACCACAACTGTGATTATCCCCCATCACTGCAGATTGCATTTTTCTCGTGCTTTAAAAACAGCTTTGGATAAGGTACTTGCAAAACCTTAAGATTTGTATGTTTGGTTGCATCTCTTGTTTCTTCCAATTTGTACCTTAAATCGTTATGTGCCAAAATGTTCCTCCGAGGAATGATATGGTAATAGGAAAAAACTCCAAGTTTCTGCTATCAATCAGGCTTTACAAAGATGGAGTGAACCAAATGGATGTGTGCATATGATTCAAAATATGCTTTCCCAACCACAGCAAACATACAGGCAGTCAAGCATGAAGAAGATAAAGAAGGATACTAGCCTGCAAGCCTGCCGGAAGAAACTTAGTTATGGTCACTTTTCTGCCGCCATACGTATCCTCTCCGCAGATGGTATTGCACCACCTACCCCTGATACCCTATTTTACTTGCAGAAGAAACCCCCATCATATCCACCCCCTTCTATCCCCACAGAGAATGTCTCCACAATGGCATTAACTGTTGATGCAAGTAATGTTCTTGCTGCCTTGCAAAGCTTTCCTAAAGGGACTGGTTGTGGAAGAGATGGACTCCGCGCACAACACTTACTAGATGCTATGAGTGGTGCCACTGCAGACGTGTCTAAGGATCTTATGCAATATATAACATGAGTGGTTAATTTATGGTTGTCAGGTAAGTGCCCCCATGCCCTTGGTGAATTTATTTCTAGTGCCCCTTTAATCCATTTCTTAAGCCAGGAGGAGGGATACGACCAATAGCCGTTGGCACTATTTGGAGGTGTTTATGTTCTAAGCTTGCAGCCACTGCTGTCTCCAAAGACATGACGGCCTATTTAGGGAATTTACAATCTGGGGTTGGGGTATCCTGTGGAGGGGAAGGTATAATATACTCATCTAATAGGCTGTTGGAGATGAAGGGACATTTTAATTCCATGACAATGTTGCTCGTACATTTTTCTAATGCTTTTAATTTAGTTGATAGATCAACGCTTATTAGAGAAGCTAGATCTCATTGTCCTAGTATTGCCAGTTGGATTGAGTTTTGTTATTCTAGTCCGGCTAGACTTTATTATAACAATGTTGTTCTTTCATCTGCTCAAGGAGTTCAACAGGGTGACCCACTGGGTCCGCTGTTATTTGCCCTAGCCTTGCACCCAATTGCAAAGAAGATTGCTACTCAGTTCTCATTATATCTCCATGCTTTGTACTTAGATGATGGTACTATTGTAGGCGACACTATGGAGGTATCTAAGGCTCTTAAAATCATTCAGACAGATGGTCCTGCTCGATGTTTACATGTGAACGTTACCAAGACTGAAGTTTTTTTGGCCCTCATTGGATCCCAGAAGAGACCTTAAAGGTGTATTCCCTGTCAATATAGGTAAACCCTCCGGTGGTGTGAAGATATTAGGGGGTCCTGTCAGTCTTGATATGCAGTATTGTAGCGAGGTTATTCAGGAAAGAGTTGATAAAACTTTGCACCTTTGGGAGAAAATTCAGAAGCTGCATGACCCTCAAAGTGAGTTGTTACTCTTACGTTGTTGCAGTGGTGTTTCCAAGCTTTACTTTATGCTTCGAACCACCGCCCCCTTTGCTATATAGTCTGCTGCTAATCACTATGATTCACAACTCATGTTATACTTGCGCCAACTTGTAATGGGGGATGGTGCTAGTTTTGGTTTGCTCAAACAACGTCTAGCCACGCTGCCAATAAAAGATGGTGGTTTTGGGATATATACTTTGAATGACACAGGTCAGTACTGTTTCCTAGCCTCTTGTGCCCAGACCCAGTATCTACAACAATCCATCTTGAAACAACCATCAGTCCTAGACCCTAGCTTTGGATTTCAACATGCTCTGCAGTCTTTTACCCAAGTTTGTGGTCTATCTGTCTCTGATTTCAGCATCAATGACGCTACCCCTCAATACATGAAGACCATGGAAGTCATCTACTTTGGTGCCGTTAAATAGAGGATACTAACCAACTTTTCTCTTATAGATCGGGATCTGACCTTATGGCTTTGCAACCGCACTCCTCATGCGCAATGGACTTTCTAACATTCTTATACATGGGATAAATCAAGCTATTGCTCCTAGACAGTTTTGATCAGTTCTAATGTATCGACTTGGGATACCTCTCTTCAGTAAAGATAGTATGTGTTTTAGCTGCAATAGACTTATGGATGTGTTTGGTGACCATGCAGTTCACTGTGCTGGGGAGGTGGGGCAAAAATTTAGACACGATATGGCGAAGGATGTCTTGGAAGACATGTGTTACAAAGCTGGAGTTGTTACAAGGAATGAAGTTTCATTAGGTTTCTCCACCTTAGGTGAACTAGGTGAAGACACAATCACATTCCTGAAAAGATTGAAGAACTGCCTCGCCAACAACAATGCAAACTGTGACAATGGTTGCTTTTTATTCCATAGAATAGGAATTTCAATTCAAAAGGGCGTTAGTGCCCAGTTGGTGGCTCGACTACCAACAAACTTTGTATAATTTGATCCTTATTTATTTCAATAAAAGCCCTCAGATTTGACTTCAATAATAATAATAATAATAAAAAACTGTTGTGGACTTCTTAAAAGCCATTCCTATAGCTGGTTTAAATAAAACTGTTGGGACGAGACAATTTAACGTCGTACTTTAATACCGTTTAGGAATACCCTTCTTTGAAGCTGAGAGCTCATGTTTTATCTGCAAACGGCCAATGGACCAATATGGTGATCACGCAATACATTGTGCAAGTGAAGTGGGTATCCAATTTAGGCATGATATGGTTAGGGTTGGTTTTCCTGGCATATGCTATAAAGGTGGAGTTGCCGCAAGGAAATAATCTTCTTTGGGCTTCCTCACCAACAGTTCCAAATCTGCGAAACTAGCGGACGTTTTGGTTTATAATTGGATAGATGGTAAAGATGTTTGCTTCGACGTCACATGGGTCTCTCCATTTACAAGTGCTAGAACTCGCTCTTTCACTCCCGGTCATGCCATTTCTGCTGATGTATCACGCAAGTTGCATAAATATCAAGAATTGTGCACAAGGCATGGTTACGGCTTCCAGGTTTTAGCCTTTACTTCCTTAGGTGAACTAGGTGAAGACACTATCACTTTTCTAAAGCATTTGAGGAATTATTTTGTTAGAAATGACTCCAACTATAAAATTGGTACTTCACTTTTTCATAGAATATGTATTATTATTCAAAAAGATATCGGTGCCCAGCTTGTCGCTAGGATATCCACTATTTCTTGTAACATTGATCTTTCCTTTTAAATAAATTTTAATAATAAAAAAAATTATAGGATAATTTTCTTGATTTTGATAATAATAATAATCTCCTTGATTTGATTGGAGTCTGTTTCCATTTTACAGGATTTGGTGCATTGTTTATTAGATTAATAATTTAATTAGCTTTCATAATTTTATGTATCTATCTCATTATTTGTTATTACAAGTTAGAACCCTAAAATCCCAAATATAAAGTAGAGGCCAAGTTTCGGCTTGGACGGGCTAGGTGCCTCACACCTTCCTAGACCGTGTCTTGATTCCCGGGCTGAATCTCTGATTGGACCAGTGTTACTTTTGGGTCCCAACTCCCTAAGTTGGGTGGCGGCTTCGATAATAATAATTTCCCTAATAATTAATTTACACGTGTGATTCCCATTTTGGATATCTAGAGGTCCTAACAGATTTCGACGTATCTAAAGTGGCGACTCTGCTGGGGATCGGAATCTAACTCGAAAAATATATTTGGGATTTTAAGGTTTTAATTTGACACTTATCGGTGTTACACACACACACTACACACACCTATTCATCTTGCATTTTCATTTTGCATCGTCCGAGTCCGAATTTTAGGAAAATCTGTGGTTAGTAAAGGTGAACCCTTTAGGCGTTATCAGTCGAACACCACAAGCCTTAGCCAAGTACCAAAGAAGACTAGTTTCGACTACGTCTGAGGTATATTCTTCTAAGGTAACCCAAGCCTACCCAAGAGTTAGTGAAACCTTCATGCACGTGCATTAATTAAAATTTGCATTCATTTTGCACAAAATCCGAGACATAAGCACCCTTGTGTTACCATATATTCTTTTGTTTCTTTGAAAATAGGATTTGGAACACGAGCATAGAATCTGAAATGAATATCGATGTTGGGGCCGTGGAAGGCTTGCTGGAATAATTACAGAAGATGTTGGATGCTAAGTTCACCGAACACGAAAATAATATCAAGAAGTGGACTCTCGAGGCCATTACTGGGTCTCTAGGAAAATATGAGGATAATACTGGAAACATAACAGACGAGTTAGAGGATCTCTTAGTAGAAGAACATGAGGTAAGCACTATAAAAGCGGACTCAGGTAAGACTTTCACTGAAATACCCTGTTTTAATCCAGTCAATTCAATTCGATTAATGGAAGGTCATAAATGCCCTTCGATCATTCATGTTGAAAATACTTACCTGGTTGGTAAACCAAAGAATTGTGTTCTTTCTAAAAATGTTTCAGGAAATCAAAATAATTTTGGAAACAAAATATTTGACTTGGACAAGGAGCATGATTATACTGATAGACCGACTCCCAATGACGAGGAAATGATCGAAGAGGACGTACCTCATGAGATCCTCAAGTAGTTTGATCACTTGGAAGAAAATATGGAACCAGTCGAAGAAGTATAGTCGGTCAATCTGAACACAGAAGATCAACCCCAAATGGTCAGGATTGGTACTTCTTTGTCTTCACAAGAAAGGAGGGTGATAATCGAGTTACTAACTGAGTACAAAGTTATATTTGCATGGTCGTATGAGGATATTCTAGGGTTAGACACAGACATGGTAGTACATCACTTACCTATCATCCCAGGAATGAAGCCAATCAAATAGAAATTACGTAAGATCCTACCAGGGTGGTCTTTGAAGGTACATGACGAGGTGATCAAGCAGTATGAAGATGGATTTTTGATGGTTACAAATTATCCAGAGTGGTTGGCTAACATAGTACCAGTTCCGAAGAAGGATGGAAAAGTAAGAATGTGCAACGACTACAAAAATATTAACAAGGCTAGCCCAAAAGACGACTTTACCCTCCCTCATATTGACATCCTTGTCAACAATGCTGCAAGTCATGGATTACTATTATTGATGGACATGTTCTCAGGATATAATCAGATAAAAATGGCAGAAGAAGATAGGGAGAAGACATCTTTTATTACACCTTGGGAGACATTTTGCTATGTGGTAATACCTTTCGGTCTTAAAAATGATGGAGCTACTTATTAACGTGCAATGACTACTCTTTTTCATGACATAATGCACAAGGAGTTGGAGGTGTATGTAGACGATATGATTTCCAAGTCCGAAAGAAGAGAATATCATCCATCAGACCTACAGAAGTTGTTTCACCAGCTCAGGAAGTATAAGTTGAGGCTTAATCCCAATAAATGTACATTTGGGGTAAAATCAGGAAAGCTACTAGGGTTCATTGTCAGCAATAGAGGAATAGAAATTGATCCAGAGAAAGCGAATGCAATCATTAATATGCCTCCACCCAAGAACGAGAAGTAAGTGCGAGGTTTTCAAAGAAGAATTTAATATATATCAGTCGATTCATCGCGCAACTAACTCTGGTTTGTGCACCAATATTTAAATTGCTAAGAAAGAACTCGCCAAATGAGTGAAATGAAGAGTGTCAAGAGGTATTTGACCAGATAAAGAAGTATTTGTCCAATCCACCTGTATTTTGATGAAGCAATGAACCCAGTTGGTAAAGGAGCAAGGGCAATTTTGATATCTCCTAATGAAGTACGCATTCCAATTTCTTTTCGATTGGATTTCAACAGTACTAATAACATGGATTAATATGAAGCATGCATTGCTGGCTTGAGAGTTGCCTTAGAGTTATCAGTCAAGAAGTTGGAGGTATATGGAGATTCCTTGCTGATTGCCAACCAAGCACAGAAATTTTGGAAGATCAAGGAAGAAAAGCTAGTTCCATACCATGAATTCCTCATGAAGCTGGTGGAGAAATTTGATTGCATTACTTTTCACCATCTTTATAGAGACAAGAATCAGTTTGCAAATGCATTAGTCGCTTTAGCATCACTAATCCCAATCCTAGGAGATTCCACAGTCAAACCCATTGAGGTGGCACGAAGAGAGAAACCAGCTTACTGTTATGCTGTTGAGATCGAAGCAGAAACACCTGACGGAGATCCATGGTACCATGATATCAAGAATTACTTAGAGAATCGGACGATGCCAGACGGGTTGAATAGAAAAGAGCGTCGTTACATACAACGCATGTCTTTTCAGTACATGATCCTTATAAAAGATCTTATGATGGAATTTTGTTGAGGTGTGTAGATGGAGATGAAGCTCGACGCCTTCTTAATGAGGTACATGAAGGAATCTGCAATCCACACATGAATGGACACATGTTATCCAGGAATGGGATATTATTGGACGACGATGGAATCAGATTGCTTCAAGTATGTGAAAAGATGCCATAAATGCCAAATACATGCCAATTTATTACATTTTCCACCGACCGAGTTGCACCCCTTTACATCAGCATGGCCTTTTTCTGTTTGGGGCATTGACGTGATTGGGAAGTTAAATCCTTCTATATCAAATGGGCTTGAATACATCATAGTGGCAATTGATTATTTTACAAAGTGGGTAGAAGCAATATCTGTAAAGAATCCTATGGGGAATCAGACTGTGAAGTTCCTCACGAACAACATCATATGTCGTTACGGATTGCCAAATGAGATTATATCAGATACTGGGTCCAACTTTGTTAGCAAGGAGGTAAAAAAGGAGTGTGCAAAGTACAAAATCCAGCTAAGGAACTCAACCGTTTACAGGCCACAAACCAATGGTGCCGTGGAAGCTGCAAATAAGACATTAGGAAGAATCTTGAAGAAGATGACAGAAACATACAAAGATTGGAGTGAGAAGTTACCTTATGCATTATGGGCGTATCGTACCTCGATCCGCACAACCACTGGTATGACTATGTACTCTTTGGTTTATGGCACAGAAGCAGTTTTTCCCGTTGAAGTTGAAATTCCCACCTTATGAGTGATAAAGGAAGGCACGGTACCTGAAGATGAATGGATAGAGTCGAAAGTTCAACAACTGAATTTGATAGATGAAAAGAGGATACGTGCCACATGTCATGCACATGCTTACCAGGAGAGGATAGCTCGAAGTTTCAACAAGAAGATTCATCTGCGAGGCTTAAACGAAGGAGATTTAGTGCTTAAAGAAGTCAGACCTGTAAAACATTCTGACCTAAGAGGAAAGTTCAAGCCTAATTGGGAAGGTCCATACATCATCAAAAGCATCTACTCGAGATCCGCAGTCCGATTAACTAATCTTGACGGACGTGAAGAGTCAAAGCTCACAAGTGTCGACCACCTGAAGAAATACTACACCTAAGTTAAGTGCTCAAACCTATCGAAGGGCGGCGAACACTCATACAATTTAAGGAGATTTTTTTAGGAGTCCATTATCTCTCTCATAGTGTTATGTAGAAAATGAGTATGGGCAGGGTCATCACAGTTTTTGGCCCCATTCAGTCAGTTAGTCAAAAAAAAAAAAAATCAAGAATTATTGTTCTCAGTCTTATAGGTTTTTCCAAAAAAAATAAAAAAATAAAAAAATAAATCAAGAATCATTATTTTCAATTTAATAGTATCAGCAAAAAATAATAATAATAATAAGGGGCACCGCCATCATCATACTGGGCCCACATCAATAGAATAAGTCTTTTGAAGTCATAGAGAGAGATATGTTTGTTTTTAAATCATCACTAGTCTTGTACATCATCTCCTAAAGTTCTATGAGCAACGGACGTCCAAACAGATAGATTTGAGTAGCAAAAAAAAAAAAAAATATTGTGTAGTTAATAAACAACCACTTGAGAAAATTGGTCGGCATTTGAAGAAATTAAAGATGAATAAGAAGCATCGAGGAAAAATGATCAACAATTGAAGGAGTAAGAAAAGAGTGGTAAGCCGCATGATGAAACAAGGATAGAAGAAGGTAAGCCAACATATATGTACTCGGGAATTTTTTGGGCAAAACATCAAACTGACTGTTGGGGATGGTTGGAGGTGATCAGATTGACTCTTGAAAATTCGATGGTGCCGGCGTAATACCAGTGTTCTCCCTCCCTACACGGTAAATCAGGAAGTTGGGCTCATATGTATTATAATCAGGTATTATTGTTTTCAATTTTATAGTGTTTTTAAAAAAAACAAAAACAAACAAAAACAAAACAAAAAAATCTAAAAAAATTAAAACCTCTAGTTGTATGGAAGCCAATGAGGAAAAATCTAGGTAAACATAAAAAAAAATAACAGAAATTAAACTGAATAGACTGACTGAGGAAATAATTCCATACAATTAGTTGTCTTTTATTGTATTTCTTTTTCTAGGATTATTTTCTATAAAGGCACGTGCAACTAATCATTCTCCTTTTGTGTGAAGCATAGCCTCCAAATAATTGATTCTTAGATCTTGATCTACAATATCAATCTGTAAGTCTTTGCGGGAAACTTTGCGTTTTAAAAGAGGAATAGCCACCTGCTTGAAGAAAGTAAAGGATTGAATGACCCCAAAGATTTGCAGCAATTAACAGGGTGATCCAAGAGAATTGGAGAATGTGGCGAAAGTAGTCATTTTCCCAGTCTCCGTAATATTTATTGCACTTATTTCCAATAAGGGTAATATAGTCATTTTCAGAGTCTGTAATATTTTCTTTACTTATTTTCGATAAGGGTAGTCTGGTCATTTTCACAAATTTCATTCATATTTATTGCACTTATTTCCAATAAGGGTATATGCTCATTTTCACATTTTATAAGAATTACTTTACTTATTTCCGATCAGTGTAGGTTGGTCATTTTCACAGTCTCCATGATATTTATTGCACTTATTTCCAATAAGGGTAATATGGTCATTTTTACAGTCTGTAATATTTACTATATTTATTTTCAATAAGGGTAGTTTGGTCATTTTCACAGTCTCCATAATAGTTATTGCACTTATTTCCAATAAGGGTAATATGATCATTTTCACAGTTTGTAATATTTAATTTACTTATTTTTGATAGAGTAGTCAGGTCATTTTTACAATCTCCATAATATCTATGGCACTTATTTCCAATAAGGGTAATATGGTCATTTTCACAGTATGTAATATTTACTTTATTTATTTTCAATAAGGGTAGTTTGGTCATTTTCATAGTCTACATAATATTTATTGCACTTATTTTCAATAAGGGTAATATAGCCATTTTCAGATTCTGTAATATTTACTTTATTTATTTTCGATAAGGGTAGTCTGGTTATTTTCACAGTCCCCATAATATTTATGACACTTACTTCCAATAAGGGTGATATGGTCATTTTCACAGTATGTAATATTTACCTTATTTATTTTCAATAAGGGTAGTTTGGTCATTTTCCTAGTCTCCGTAATATTTATTTCACTTATTTTCAATAAGGGTAATATAGTCATTTTCACAGTCTGTAATATTTTACTTATTTTCGATAAGGGTAGTTTGGTTATTTTCACAAATTTCAATAATATTTATTGCACTTATTTCCAATAAGGGTAATATGGTCATTTTCACAGTTTGTAAGAATTACTTTACTTATTTCCGATAAGTGTAGTTTGGTCATTTTCACAGTCTCCGTAATATTTATGGCACTTATTTCCAGTAAGGGTAATATGGTCATTTTCACAGTCTGTAATATTTAATTTACTTATTTTCGATAAGGGTAGTCTGGTCATTTTCATAATTTCCATAATATCTATGGCACTTATTTGCAATACGGGTAATATGGTCATTTTCACAATATGTAATATTTACTTTATTTATTTTCAATAAGGGTAGTTTGGTCATTTTAATAGTCTCCATAATATTTACTGCACTTATTTCCAATAAGGGTAATATAGCCATTTTCACAGTCTGTAATATTTACTTTATTTATTTTCAATAAGGGTAGTCTGATCATTTTCACAGTCTCCATAATATTTATGACACTTATTTCCAATAAGGGTGATATGGTTATTTTCACAGTATGTAATATTTACTTTATTTATTTTCAGTAAGGGTAGTTTGGTCATTTTCCCAGTCTCCGTAATATTTATTGCACGTATTTCCAATAAGGGTAATATGGTCATTTTCATAGTTTGTGATATTTACTTTACTTATTTTCGATAAGGGTATTCTGGTCATTTTCACAGTCTCCATAATATTTATTGCACTTATTTCATATAAGTGTAATATAGTCATTTTCACAGTTATCGGAATTTTTATTGCACTTATTCTGATAAGGGTAGTCTGTACATGACCAGAGAGAGAAATATTTGTTGTGTCCGTGTAAACTGTTAAAACAGGAATTCACACCTCTATTGGATACACATTCCTTAAGATATGGCACGATTGTAAATGTATAGCAAACTTTGTCTAATTTACTAACATAAACATTGTAGCAAATATTTTTGGGAATTTAGAATATTTTTGGAAATCACAGCCCAAACTTCTTCCATTGTTGGAGCTTACCATAATGCCTCATTATCCATGTTGAAAGTTGAGCGAGAAAGTAGAGAAAAATTAGGAAGATCTGGCATGCTAGGTTGTTCAAACAAAGACTGAAAGTGATGAATGAGAATATTAGCAATTTCCTTTTGATCTGTTATCCAACTTTGATTCTCAACCAGCAAATGGCTGATAGTATTTTTCCTCCTTCTTTGTTGAACAGATAAGTGGAAGTGCCTAGTATTTCGATCTCCATCTTTTGCCCATTGTTGTTTCATCCTCTGATCCCAATATGTTGCCTCCATATGAGATAGTCATTAAGCTTTTTCACGACTATTTTTTCTGGCAGTTGTGGGGTGCCAAGATTGAATTCGAAGAAGCTTTGTTTTGAGAATATCTATCTTAAGTTTTATACAACCAATTCTTCCTCTATTTGAAATTACTTAAGGATGACCCGTTTTTATCCTTTTAGGTGACGCCCCAATAATATCTTTCATTAATTAGGTGTCGACCCAATTACCATAAAGGACGCATAGGGGAAGCAATTACTTCCCATATTTGGAAGTCCTTTTAAATATTTCAATTTTTTATTTATTGGTTAAGAAATGATTGGAAGCCATGGGCATGAATTTTCTGAAACTCCTAATCATAAAGTGATACTATTACCTCTGTTTATAGAAAAAAGATGCACTATCACTTTTCCATTTTCTTCTGGCTATTCCGATTGAGGGGTTGGGGCAGAAGATGTCTCCTTTGGAGTACCGGTCTATCCTCAAATACAGGTTAATGATCCCGCTTTATCCCTCTGACTCTCGCTGCCCCGCTTGCATCACAGGTTGCTTGGATTCATATGGTGAACATGCAGTTCATTGTAAAGTAGACCCCGGTTATAAATATAGACATGATCATGTGAGGGATATTTTGTATGATGTACTTGTGGAGGTCCGGCATTTCAAGCAAAGAAAGAAGCACCTGTGCATTTCTGACATACCCACTTGAAGGGAGATCGACACTAAGACCACCTGATGTTCTTATTTTTGGATGGGCTAATGGGAAACACACATGTGTTGACCTCATAGGGGTATCTCCTTTGGTAGGCATTGGACATGGCACCTTTACAGTTCGATTAGCAGCCGCTAAAGGCTGCCTCAGGTAAGATATCGAAGCATGAGAAAGCATGTGTTGACAATGGGCATGCTTTTGTCCCCTTTTCTTTTGATACTTTTGGCTATTTGGAGAAACAAAGCAGTTGGACTACTCAAGAGGGTCCGAGAAAGTCATGCGCAGCAATGTAATGACCCCTGGCTCACGAGATTTTATTTTTAATAGGATAGGTTTTGCTATTCAAAAAGGGCTAGCGGCACAGCTTGTCGCTCGCTTGCCTAGTATGTAATTTTTAACTTTGTAATTATATAAAAATTATTTTTTCAAAAGTACAGGCACCCTATCAAAAAAGTAAAAACCTAAAATTAAATTCTTACAACATAATCACCATATACTTTTAATGATTAAAAAAGAAAAGAAAAAGATTTACATAGTATTTATTCTAATATTAATATGTTTTAAATACTTTTATTGATTCTATCCAAGTTTGGGGAAGGGATTTAAATTACGGTTTGATTGACTAACTAGTTTTATGTTATGGCTTTGCGGGTGACTATAGACTATAGTCCGATCTAATAAGCAACGTCTTTGATCTCTGTTAATTTCTTCATCTGAAATACCACCCAACGATCTACTAATCAACGTCTTTGATCTCTGTTAATTTCTTCATCTGAAATACCACCCAACGAAAACAAAAATAATACTACAAGATGAAGGAGAAGAAAAAAATTCAACGGATTCAAAAGAATAATTAATTGGGGATACATAAACTAATTGAAGGATATTTTTATTTAGCTGCCGACATGGTTTTTCAATGATGCCGGCATGATCGATGAATTGCCGCAGCTACAGTAAAATATCCCAAATTAATTTAAATATCCCCGATTACATTTTCATTTAAAAAAATGATAATGATATTACCTTGGAATGTGGGTTCGAAAAGCTTTTGTCTTGGCTCAAGGAGCTTGGTTTTTAGCCACCTAGATGTGGGTTCCATTCCTACATGCATTTTTGGGTGTTCCGGTAACAAAAATATCTTTTTACAGTATGAGGTGATGGAGCACGTGATTTGTCATTTTAGTTTCTACAACTGTAGTGCAAAATGCAAGGACTGTTGGATATTTTCAATAACTTAGAAAATAAAACTGTTTTCGTTTTTGGTTTGTCACTATGATGGGGAAGTGTTCTGTGTTGGATAAACACAATGGATGTTAGTTGGAGATGAAGGGACACCTCTAATAGGTGTGATGGTTCATAAAGGACACAACCATTCCCAACAGACACCTTATGTGTCTTTTGGAAGTGAAGAGGCATCTCCAATAGGCATGAATAACCCTATAAGTAGTGAAGGAATTCTCCCATTCTAGAATATGAATTCAACCTATTTTTCTCTCCATCTAAAGCATCATCAGAAATCTCTCTCATGTGTTCTTGGTTGGGTCAAGGGGTGCAAACCTTGAATCCAATTTCCTGTTGTAGGGCTTTCATTGTATCCTGAAGGCATTATTTCGCATACCTGTTGCAATCGCCAATTTATATTGGGAGGGTAGAAATAATCGTCTAAAAGAAATCACCCGAGCCTTGAAAGCTTTTGAGTACAACAACAATTTCTTTTATTGTTATCATCCTCTGTTTTATACCCAAAATTTCCAACAGTTTTAGACGATTAAATTCAGACAAGACAGTGGAAACGAGAATAAGGGAAGTTGGAAAACAAGCTTCAAATTTATAGTGGAAACCGTGTTCGGGAACATGATGTTGTTTATGGGAATTTGATTCAATCATTGGCGCGCAAACTCTCAAGGGTTGTGGTCAAGGGAAACTTCCATGAAATCAGATAAGTATAATATTTCCAACAATCTTAAAGACTAATACATCCTTAGTATCTCGGTTTCTTAGAAATAGTTACGGCATGTGTATGTTATGTGGATGAGCCATTATAATCACAATCTGTGCATATTATCGTCTAGCCTTTGTTAATGCTCTGTTATGTTCGTAAAGCATATCATAAATTTGCAACTGTGATTTTTACATCCACATATTCATCTGTGACATGATTGGTTTTCCCAGTAATGCTTAGTCCTCTTGATTGGGGTTAGTAATGCCATATATATATATATATTTTTATGATAGCATGAGATATCTAATAAATGTATTAGAAGTTCTAATCCTTTTAAGGGTGCATAATCGGTTGGATGTACGTGGTTTAAATTGATTTGTTCAATTTACCCGCATGTGGTGATTGAATGAGGCTTTGTTTAGAATGTTTGCAAAGGAAAGCCATAGATCCATAATGATGGTACCTGCATCGCAGTATATTGATTTGAGGTTTTAATTTCTATTTAGAAATTATGGGGTACATGTTTGACACAAATGGTATTTCATGATATTGAGTTGCATTTTTGGCATTTGAGAATTATCATGAAATAGGGGGGAGAATTTATACGAAAATGTCGTATAAAATTTTTCTAGTTGGTGGATTATTTTAAAACCAAAATCGTCATAATTGTTGAGACAACAATGGTATGGCATGAACATAATTCTTGCGATAAGAATTATAGGTTCCACATTTTGGAAATTGGCATGTCTTAAATGACATCGAAAGGAAAGTGGAATACCGGTGAATATGTAACGTATTGGAAAATTGGGCGGCCGACCAAATATCCAACGATAAGGTGTTACGATATTACCGATGCATAAATTATGAACATTTGCATTACATAATGTAGAATGTTAAATAGGCATTGTCTATGTAATTGGGTATAAATTTGTAGAAGATTGGGCATGAATAGAGGAGTTACTCATTGTAATAATGTGCTTGTTGAAACAGCAAGTAAGTTGCCTACAAATTTTCTATGCCTCTAGTGTATGCAAGTCTATAATGACTTCTTGTGAATTAACCGTAAATGTTAATTAGGATCACTAGAGAAGTTACAATTATTTTGTAAAATCAAAGAGGAACATTTTTTAGTAATGTTTTCTTTAATTGATTGCATTAGTAGATGCAATTAATGAGAAGAAATGGCTTAAAACCTAACTTGTAGAGATCCTATTTTGGAAGAAGCCATCTCAGGAGGTCTTGATTATTTGTGAATCAGGATATGATCTATAACGTCTTTAACAAGACTTATAATGAAAAGTCAAGACATACAAGTCTTAGACAAGGAACGGTAAGTCAATTACTCAAGAAAGGAGTAATTGCAGTTAACCATTGAAACGTAGAAAAGCTTGGTAGACCTACTTATGAAGAGTCTCCCAAAGGAATTAATTTCAATGAAGTATATAGAAATGGGACTAAGGTCTCGTGAAGGAAGGTTGATCTCATAAAGCGTAAACCCAACCTATGTTTTGAAAAGGATAAACAAGGTTCAATGTGGTACCAACAAGTTATGGTCGTAGATTATGGAGCACTAATATAAAACTTCCCATTTCAAGTTAGTGCTGGTTTTTTCAAGAAAATAGGATGGATGTAAATCCTTAATGAGTCTGTGATTAGTAAAAGGTGTCTCGCAGAAACACCTTCGAGACTTACCTATATGAGTATGGAAATGTGGGCCGTTTCCTAAGAGAAGAAGACCGTTCTCTAAAGAAGACTCATGAATAAGGATATAAGCACAAGGCCTTTATAGTGCTTGGCTGAGAACACATGTCTTATGGAATCAATATGTGTGGAGACTCCGGCTTTGTCATAAGGGATTCTTGGTTCAAGACTAGTTTCACCATAGAATATCGATAAAGCTTTGAGTTTCTTACACTAAGTGAAGGTTCAAACCTTAGAAGGTACCTATCATTTATGTATTGGTTTCAACGATGATGCTTAGTCCCAATTGTGCTTGAACTACGTTGGCTTGATCCCACTCGGGTACGTAGGCAGTCACTTGAGTGATGCAACCACTCCTAGGTTTTATAAGTTTTATTTTATTTTATGTTTTTTGGTTTTTGAAAATAGGGGAGATTGTTGGATATTTTCAATAACTTAGAAAATAAAACTGTTTTTCGTTTTTGGTTTGTCACTATGATGGGGAAGTGTTCTGTGTTGGATAAACACAATGGATGTTAGTTGGAGATGAAGGGACACCTCTAATAGGTGTGATGGTTCATAAAGGACACAACCATTCCCAACAGACACCTTATGTGTCTTTTGGAAGTGAAGAGGCATCTCCAATAGGCATGAATAACCCTATAAGTAGTGAAGGAATTCTCCCATTCTAGAATATGAATTCAACCTATTTTTCTCTCCATCTAAAGCATCATCAGAAATCTCTCTCATGTGTTCTTGGTTGGGTCAAGGGGTGCAAACCTTGAATCCAATTTCCTGTTGTAGGGCTTTCATTGTATCCTGAAGGCATTATTTCGCATACCTGTTGCAATCGCCAATTTATATTGGGAGGGTAGAAATAATCGTCTAAAAGAAATCACCCGAGCCTTGAAAGCTTTTGAGTACAACAACAATTTCTTTTATTGTTATCATCCTCTGTTTTTACCCAAATTATCCAACAAGGACAACGTACATTTTTACATTAGTTTCTACCACTGTGGTGCAGAATGCAAGGACAACGGACTTGTCTATCATTTCGTATAGTAGCACTCCCTCTGTGCCTCTTTGCTAAAATCTACTCCTTCCATGGAAGCACAACCCAGCGAATCTTCTTTTTCACATACTTCAACTAGTATAATCTTCAGCGAATCTTCCATGGAAGCACAACCCATCACTTGAATTAGATAACTCTGAATACCACAGGTTTACAAACCAAGAAGAGGGAGTTGATATTAACAATACTCAAGGGTTCGCATTGGATCTTAATAGTGGGTTCTGAAAATAGGTTAAGTGAAGAACTGAATCTTATCGATGGTTTGAATGTGGGTTCTTCATCATCAAAAGATAAAACTGATGAACAAGCAGATCAAGAAGAACCAGTGAGAGTGTATTCTTGTAATTATTATCAAAGGGAATTTTTAAGCTACCAAGCCTTGGGAGGACATCAAAACGCACATAAACGAGAGCGTACTATACAGAAAAGAGATCGACTCCATAGACTTGCTGTTATAGAAGCTTCTTTCCGTCAACACCCGTTGAATCTCCACCGTAGATTCTTAGGTGCGGCTTCTTTGCCTCTTCACGGTTCCTTCAGTAATTATAGCGCATTAAGTATTCAAGCGGATCGTTCTCCATTTCACAAATCCACAGCAGCTGTATTACCATCTTTTCAATCAAATTCTTTTCATCATAATCTGTATGGACAACATCAACATGAGTTGATATCATCATCAAGAATGGAGCATCAACCAGAAATCAATCGGTTACCCTCTTTTGTACAAGGGCCTATGCAACACGTCCCTAGGCTTGACGATGGGCTAACTGGTGGTGGTGTTGGTTTAAAGGGTGGCAGTTCTGATCAAAGAGACTCAAAACTTGATTTGGTTCTTCAGATCTAAGTTCAAATTTATCAAAAAATGGCAATGCCCATATAGTATATTGGTAAAATTATTGGGTGATGATACTTATGATCTGAAAGCTAAACTCTTCGGCACCAAATTCTTAATAAATAAATAAAAAAAACAAGAAACAAATTATTATTATCTTTTTACCAAAAATAGGGTTCATTAACATGAGTTCAAATCCTATTTCTATCACTCTTATCTCTTTTCATTTGAAATTTCAGTTTTAGTCTATATAGCTATTTATATTTAGTTCAGTAGTTACTTCAATTGCAGTGATTGATTGGCTAAAGTTTGCTGGGAAATCTAGGTTGCCTAAAGAGTGATTTTGTAATAATCCTAGTAGGGGCAGTTTGTGCGGACAAAAACTTAGCACTTGAGTTTGCCTTAAATGTATGTGATGTTTATCCTTCAAAACAAATAAAAGAAAATTATTTGCGGTGATTTAATTTTGCTTGTGCATCTTGTATGCACTATAGCAAGTTTGCAGAAACTTTGAGAAAGTGTAAATAACTCCTTAAATAAAACTTAAATAATTTCAAAACTTATCAGAACCTAAAAACTTGTTCCGGAAGGTGTCTCATAACGTTCTTAACATATTATTAAAACTCTTAAGAATAAAACAGAACTTCTGGACTCGTCTAGCTAACAATACCATAATTAAGTAAAATTATCATCATTAATAAAATATTTAGTATTGTAATTTTCTTTAAATCTCTCTACATCACTTAATTAGTTTAGCGTAAGATGAACTGCATACTCGATGATGTTTGTTGTTATTTGGTGCCAGTGACGCATTTATAACCTTCTTATTGCAACATACGCGACAGAAAGCAAACCCGCAATTATAACACTTATATTTCTTCCTTGTGAACCTGAAAACTATTCTGCACCCACTACAACTTGATTGATGAGTAGAGAAAATGGATTTATGTACACAAATTGCAGCTGTAAAATTAGATCCACAAATTATACTCTCTACTTGTCTCTCTCTTAAGGCTTCCACCAGAGTTGGAGAGTTTCTATCTTCTGTATCTCCCAAGCCTAATTGACCATTTGCACCCTTACCCCAAGTAAAAACTTTTCCCTTTGATGTCAAAACAGCAGATGATATGAACCTGAAGAAACACCCGTAACAAATTCCCCATTAAGCTTGCCTTCAATTATTGTAATCGACTCGTCCCTAGCTTGTGGATATCCGAGTTGCACAATAGCAGCAGTTCCTATGGTACAAACTTTACCTGTATTCATCAATCCAACAGTGAGCATCCTACCACACGATACTTGAAAAAAATCATAGTACATAAGCCTTGCTACGCCCTCGATCCAAATGTCCTAGTTTTCCTTTATCCCCATCTCCCCATGTAAATAATTTTCCGCCAGAAGAATTTGGATTTGAGGCATGAAAATTGAAATCAACAACTGCTGCCATATGCCATGGTCCACATGCAACAGATTTAACCCATAATCCTTTTAGATATTCAACTTTTTTGGGTTGTGAAGCACTTAGAAGATTTCCATGCCCCAGCACCCCAAATGTTCCTTCGCCATAAGTAAATAACTGTCCCGAGGAGCTTACGATGGCCGTATGCCATTATCCACATGTAACGCTTGACACATATATTCCATTCAATGGACCAGAAATTTTCTGAGGCCGCCACTTATTTCTGTTACCCGAATTTTCTAAAAGGTCACCACCAACACAATTTACACCCTACGTATAAAGTTCACCGGAATGTGTCAGAGCGCATGTAGTATATTCACCACAAGCAACATACTCTACATGAACCCCATTTAAAGTTTCAACAATCTTCGGATAAAACACATCAATATCAACTTTATGCCCCAATCTTCTTCCTTTCTCATGTCCCCAGCAGAACACTTCTCCTTGAATGTTCTTGATATCTAAAGGAAATGTTTTCCTCCAAAGGAAATGTTCTTGATATCTAAATTTTCGGTTGATTCTAGTAATTTTGGCAGCAAAGAATCTGTCCTTGCACAATTACCATTACCAATTTTATCAACTGCACCTCCCAAGTATCCCCCCTTTATTCCTTCTCCCCATATCAATATGTCCTTGAGAACGTCATCACATTTTGTTGGTGGAAAGGGCTGCGATTGAGAAGTGGATCCACTAGGAAAACTTGTTTGATATTCTGAGATAAGGGAAGTGTCCCCTTTCTTCTCTATGATATCATTATGAATTGCCGGATCTGCTACTCTTCGGTTAGATGAACAAACAATGTTGGAAGAAGTGTTTTATCCGAAGATTGTTGAAACTTTAAATGTTGATGACTGTAGTTTTATCCAAGTAGAGTCTGTTGCTAGCGGGTATCCTAAATACTTGGACTCGCACATAAGCTCCGCACCTTAATAACAAATAAACACACAATCCGATGTTAGAAGAAGAAAACTGAGAGAACACTGCCCACATGCTTGCACACAGTGATGTGACGAACCATTGACCTCAAATCATAACATTCACCAAAATATTTAGGGTATCATTTGAATCCACTTTACATATTCGACCAAGTAGCTTGCAAGAGGCATGCACCCTAGCCAACAAGGTCATTAAAAGAATTAAGTGTTATGCAGAATTGGAGTTTTCTCTGGTATATATTCGGATGTTCTCATATGAGGGCCAAATTGATAGGTCAATCTTTGGTAGGGTTAAAAATACCAGTAAGGTTTCAGGTCATTTGGGTCAAGTAACTCAAGTTAAGCTTATCTATACATGGTTGCTCAAATTGGTGAGATTGAATAAGATATTTTGTAAGTTTCTAATTGAAACCATATCAACAGATTATTTTGAATATTAAATCATAGTTTCAATAGTTGAAAACAAGTAGTCAAGTGTAGTTTTAGGACCTGAGAAATTTCGATATGTTCTTCCAGTACTATTCCAAGTTCATTCTTTCGTCTAGTATAACCAGCTGGACTGTTGACACAGCTTTGTAGCCCTTTGCGACTTTTCAAAATACGTAAAGGTCCAGAGTGGTTAGAACTAGTGATTAAAGCTCTCAAACCAGTACACCAAGTTGCTGCTTGAACTTTGTCCTTGCATATCTATAAAGAAAACAGAAATAGAAGGGAAATTAAAAAGATTTTTATTAAAGGGAGAGCAAAATATGATTCGAGCAGAGCGAAAATCTCGTAACCGACTCATTAACTAATTGATCCAATTAATATGGCTGACTCCGACCAAATTACCCTTAACTATACACGCTTCTGCTACACACTCTTAACCTTGACACGTTCGTTAAACTAACCTTGGGAAGATAGAGAACTATCAGGAAGAAGGTTGTTGCAAAAGACATTAAAAGACGTATAAAATGGAAATGGTAAAACAAATCATTCTCTGATTAAGTGATGTTGTGATCTAAAATATATTCTACCTTCTAAATAACTTAAAGAATTAAAGTAACAAAGATATGGGATCAGACTAAAATTTCCAAGGCTTTATACATTTGTTGTCTTAAATTGGAATGAATTTGATTTGAAGTTCAGATTCATTTGACTATACTCATCAGATCTTGTTAAAGCTTAGGCAGAGACATCTCGTCCAGTAGAGCAATATCGTATTTGAGTCGGATGATTGTTGATTCTTCTTTGTGCAGAGATTTCATAACAAAGCTAACAAACATGGATCAATAATCACATCCACTATCTAATCCGAAATAGAAAATCACATTCAGAATTTAGTCCGAACACGAACTATGATCTTCCCTCTACCTTTATCATTAGCTGTAAAAGAACCTAATCGATTTAAATCAATACCCATGATCAAAGTTGGAGATAATCACAGTAAAACATGAAACCTGTTGTTAAGAGATATGGGTATTTTGGTCCGTAAAAATACAAAAATCAACTCATTAGGAAAATCGTTCTAGTTAGCGAGTCGGTTACGATTTTTGCTCTCTCAGGATTATATTTTGCTCTCCCTCTAATAAAAATCATTAAAATTAAGGGATCGACGTTAAAAAAACAAAAACAAATGAATGCTTGTAAAGAAGAGAGCAAACAAGAGAGTACCAATCAAGTGATCGTTCACCGTCTGCATAGATGAGCGAAAAAGACTGGCACTCCTTTTCTGGCAGAGGTTGTCTCTGAAAATTTACCTACAGTGAGAAATTCAGGACAACTATTCAGTTAAGTGTACAAGCAACGAAGTATATATGTAATATATATGCGTTGTTGGGTGCATACAGTCCTCTGCCCAATAAGTATCTTAGTATAACCGAATCCAAACTCAAACGCCTTTCCTTTTTCCCGGAGTACCATAGTAAATGGGTCTCGTTCAGTAACATGTACAGTTATCAGCTATATATATACATATACATGGCGTAGTTGGTTATCAAGAACAGTATAGAAGAATTGAACAAACTTTCTGAAACATCAGATAGATATACCGTCGAAAGCCGGAACGGACAGAATTTAGGCTTTCCTCTCCTTCCATATTTCAAAAGTTGTGCACCTTTCTTCAAGGCCACAATTGCCTGCTCATCAAGTTTTAGACAATTTAGTAAATCGAAGTTGTGACAAACTGGCACATATATACAAAGGTATCGGCAAATCAAAAAATCTATTGTATGCTCGCGCATCACTACAAGTTGATGAGAGCAAATTATTTTTAACTATAATGTCACTGGGGTGTTTTGGGCCATTAACTAACTGAAACAACTCAATCTCATAATGAAAATGAAAAAATGGAACCTGTTGAACTTGCGTGTCAGATGGAAAGGCTGTTGTTGTTGAAATTCTCATGGAACCTTTATCCATTCTCATCCAAGAGATAGGTAGAGAGAAATGGAACCTTAAGGAAGAACAAGGAAAGGCCTGCTCACTCAATAGCGAAATCACACGACTTATAGTGACGGATCAGCGCTGTGAAAAAGTGTTGGTAGGTAAGGAATGTATTTAGAAATTTCAACCAATTAAGTTGTTGCACAAATCAAGTAATATGCAGAAATCAACTACAGTTATACGTACAAAATTGCTGTACATGGCACCAACAAATTCTTAATGTGACATCATGTTTGGGTTCGGCATAAAGTAAACTACAGTTATTCGTACAAAATTTATGGATCGATCACATGGATTCACTTTTTCCCATTTCAAGATTGAGTTCGGCATAAAGTAAACTACAGTTTGGGTTCGGCATAATGTGACATCGATCCAGACCCGTTCTTGTCTTGGTACATTCCCATTTCAAGATTGTGGTCATATATAATGACACCAAGTTTTCCCGGTCAAATTTCCTAAAAATTAAGAGCCTTGACAGTCCAAACTCCAGACGTGTTTTCTTAGTCAGAAATCCATAAAGAGATTTAACCACACCATTATTTGGCTTGTAATCCTTATTTTCACATTAAGAGCTCTAACCTTTATACCTTTGGGAAAGGTCATAGGAAATTAGTTTCTAATTATTAATCGTTGGCCGGTAAGTTTCTAATTTATATTGCTGAGATTATTAGTCGGGCAACCTAAGATCCTGCGGTTTATAATCCTTTGGGCCTCTCCACTCATTGCCAATTGGTTGTGAGTTGGATGCCCGTATTCTAATATGTTATCACATCCATGCCCTGTATGAGACGTGAGACCCAGTAAGACCCAAGAAGTCAGGGCAACCATATAGCGGTCCATATAAGGTGTGGAGCTACTCAACTTGTTGCCAATTGTTTTGAGTTGGATGTCCGTATTCTAACATGGTATCAGAGCAGGCTATATGCGACGAGTCATAGACCGCGCCTTTACTCCGCGTCACCCGATTTAATTGTCCACGTGTTAGACCCAACGAGGCTACACGTGAGGGGGCGTGTTGAGATTATTAGTCGGGCAACCTAAGATCCTGCGGTTTATAATCCTTTGGGCCTCTCCACTCATTGCCAATTGGTTGTGAGTTGGATGCCCGTATTCTAATATGTTATCACAGCCAGGCCCTGTATGAGACGTGAGACCCAGTAAGACCCAAGAAGTCAGGGAAACCATATAGCGGTCCATATAAGGTGTGGAGCTACTCGACTTGTTGCCAATTGGTTTTGAGTTGGATGCCCGTATTCTAACATTAATAAACCGGTTAAAAGATAGTATTGCCCACAACATTGTAAGACATTGGTGAAGTCAATGGTTGATGATATATATGAGTGGTCTAATTCATCAGCACCAAAATTCTTTGTTGACAATTTTTTTTTTCTTGATCGATAAAGAAATGAAGCTAAGCACTTTCTTAGAAGTGAAGGATAAATGAGCAATTTAGTGGTCGAGTTAGGCAGGGAGCTGATTCTCATATTAGAGATCAAAATATCAAATTGTAATGATCATTAATTTCTTAAAATCTTCATCCAACTTGAGAAAGAAAGAATGAAAAGGAAGAAGAAGAAAAAAAAAAAACTTAAACGGAGTCAACAAGTTGACCAAAACTAAAATTTATTATACCTTGTATTTTCTGGGTCGACTAATAGTACCTTGTATTTTTTGGGGCGAACCTAAAAGAATCAGGGGCGACAAATAAGATAAAAACGGGTCATCCAAACCTAAAACGAAGTCACCTCTTATTCAAATTTTTCGAAATGGCCAATATGCCCTCCATAATCAGTATCTGTAGTTCAATTTGATGTGATTAATTTAGTGTTAAGAAATTATAATCGGTAGTTAAGGTGTATATATATTTGGTGTTAAGAATTTTTTTTGAGTTATTTAGTTTTAAAGGTTTTAGTGGGAGAAGAAGAAGAAGTGGGAGAAAATTATTATTTTTAAATCAACAATAAACATGGATGGGCATGAAGAAAAAGGTGAAGAAAATAATGTTGAAGGTTCACTACCGTTTAGAGAAGATGATTTGGGGTATTTGTTGAATGATCCAAATTTTTGTGGAGAGGAAGCCCTAGATGAGGATTCCAAGTAAGAAAACGAAGAATCACACGAGATCGAAGTTAATAATGGATCAAACATACAGGTATTGTGTTAAGAGACTCTAATACCCATTTTTTGTGCGTTTGTAAGCAAAAATATCCTATTTTTGCATGCATTAAATGCCACGAACTACCCAGAATCGATAGATAATGGAGTACCATATCTACCGATTATAAGTTACTGATACGTCAAATATTTACAATCGGTAGTTTCGTAGTCGTATAATACTACCGATTATGAAAAACCCCCCAAATTGAAAGTTTTAATCTTTCATAATCGGTAGTTTTCCAAATTTACTTTACTACCAATTGTCAAAGTCGCCCCAAATAAAAATTTCTCCAAACTTATAATACTTGGTTTGTTTTATCTTTTATAATCGGTAGATTAGTAAACTTTTTTTAACCTCCTATTATGGTAGTCGCCCCAAAAACAACTTTCTCCAAAATTGATTTTTTTTTTAGTTATTTAGTTTTAAAGGTTTTAGTGGGAGAAGAAGAAGAAGTGGGAGAAAATTATTATTTTTAAATCAACAATAAACATGGATGGGCATGAAGAAAAAGGTGAAGAACATAATGTTGAAGGTTCACTACCGTTTAGAGAAGATGATTTGGGGTATTTGTTGAATGATCCAAATTTTTGTGGAGAGGAAGCCTTAGATGACGATTTCAAGGAAGAAAACGAAGAATCACACGAGATCGAAGTTAATAATGGATCAAACATACAGGTATTGTGTTAAGAGACTCTAATACCCATTTTTTGTGCATTTGTAAACAAAAATATCTGATTTTTGCATGCATTAAATGCCACGAACTACCCAGAATCGATAGATAATGGAGTACCATATCTACCGATTATAAGTTACTGAGACATCAAATATTTACAATCGGTAGTTTCGTAGTCGTATAATACTACCGATTATGAAAAACCCCCTAAATTGAAAGTTTTAATCTTTCATAATCGGTAGTTTTCCAAATTTACTTTACTACCAATTGTCAAAGTCTCCCCAAATAAAAATTTCTCCAAACTTATAATACTTGGTTTGTTTTATCTTTTACAATCGGTAGATTAGTAAACTTTTTTAACCTCCGATTATGGTAGTCGCCCCAAAAACAACTTTCTCCAAAATTGATTTTTTTTTATTCTTCATATTTCACAATCGATAGTTGATAAATTCATTTAGCTTCCGATTACGGTTGTCGCTCCAGAAAAAAATTACTTAAATTTTTTGAATTTGACAACCTATAATCGGTTGTACTGTGTTTATATTTATCAACTGATTTGTTTGTAATAGGGTGTTGGGGAATGAATAATACCTCTGATTATTCAAATTTTTTTATTCAAAAGCCATAAACTTTTCTATATAAAAATCGGTAGTCTAGGGTTGTATTTTGTTACCGATTATGTCATAATCAGTAGTAAACATTCTATATCTTTCTTACGATTATTGTACTTATTGTTATCATATGTAGGCTATTGTAGCGGTTGATGATGATTTTAATATGAGGCCTGATACTTCCCTACACTATGCAAAAGATTTGGTATAGTCATGACTCTTTTTCTTTCTTCAAATAATGTATGTTAAATGCTTATACTTATGAGGTTTGTTTTTTTATATGCACATTTAGTCATTTACAAGTAAGGCGGAGGCAAAGGAATGGCTTATCAACAAGGCAAATGAGAAGATGTACGTGGTAGCTCAGAAAAAATGCGTGAAGGACATTTGATTGGAAATGATTTGAGAGCAAGGAGGGGAGCAAAAGAGTTACGAAGGAAAGAATCGTAAATACGGAAGACGACCAAGAAATACAGAAGTAATACAAAGAAGATAGGATGCCCATTTAAGGTTGTCTTCTATAAGCCCGACGGTAAGGAATATAAATACTGGAAAATGTTTAAAGGTTCTAATGGTTGTCACAACCACGATGATCCAAAAATTCTTATGCGGCATGTAATGGTTTCTAAGTTAAAACCACTTGAAATGGAGACGGTGAAGTCTATGAGGATTTATAAAGTGAGGGTGATCTTAAGTAAGATAAAGGTGGATGACCCTAAAAACTTTTCTTATTTTTCTACAATCATTTCGGCACTAGAGACGATCAAAATGACGGAATGGGATGGTAGAACAGTTCTGCAACAATCAGAGTGGTTAGCGAAGTTACATGACTACACGTTGTGAAATGAAGAAAAGGATGGTAAAGTGGTTCGTATTTTCTTGGAACATCCTTTGATGATCCAATTGGAACAATGCTTTCATCAAAATTTTTTTCATAAAAGTTACTAATATGATAAACAAATATAACATGTTGTTGTTGAACAAATTTTTTTTTAATACGAAAATGGGTTTTGTTGATGATTAGTTAGCAGTTTTATCTGCTTGAATGCAGTTCTCAATTCCCATTGGAAATGAGTTGTCCAATTTGTTTTCACAAGTAAATATATAGAGAACTTTGCAGTTGTATGTGCTGCATTGTTAACTTTTCTTTTAACGAAGGAACCTGACCAAAAATCAAATTGTTGAAGTAAATAAATGCAGTCTTCTATAATATTATTATGGATCCAGAGTACTGCCCCTCTGTTTCCGTTATTGAACACCGCTTTTAGACTTCCGAAAAAAACACGTTCACGATGGCGTGGGGTTTAATAGATCATGAAAACAATGTGAGTTTCATTTGGATGTTGCAAACATTGAGTTCAATTTATAACGGTGGGGATTTTCCAAGGGTTATTGTAATGGATAACGATCAAACCCTAATGAATGCAATAGTGGTAGTATTTCCGGAATCCCATAACTTACTCTGTACGTGGCACATTCAATGCAACTTCTTATCCAATTACAAACATCATTTCCAATCTAAAAACCCAAGGAAGGGTACCAAGAGGTCGAAGGAAGAGGATGAATGCATTAACAAATTAACCGTGGAAGGACGAGAGGAAGAGAAAAGGTTATTTGAAGAAAAGTGTAAAAAGGATGGAATAAAGTGGAAATTATTTATGAAAGCATGGGACAAGATCGTTTGGTCGATAACCGAGGAAATTCGAGGATGAGTAGGGCATGAACTATCCAAAACCCGTTGAGTATTGTAAAACACAATGGTTGGCATCACATAAGGAGAGGTTTGTATTTGCATGGACATATGAATATCGAAAGTTCAAGAATGAGGCGACAAGCATTACAGAGGGGTCTCACGATTGATTAAAGAAAGTACTAATCGGTAGTCAAAATGGAGGTTTGTCGATCCAAGAAGTAATACATGAATACACCAGTCATCTCATAAGGATCATGGGGTGTATGGAATTTAGTAAACAAAGAGTCCCTTTGGCACATAAATAACAAAGAATAATTCTAAGGGAAATCGTTCACAAAGTTTCTAAATGGGAAATAGATCACATGATGCAACAATTGTAGATTTATAAAGATTATGATGACGAGCATACGGTTTTTTTTTGCAAGGATATGATATGGGTAGGTATGTTGAAGTGATTGATATCAATGATATTCATCCATTTTTGAGGCAATTATTTTTTGATCGAAGCACCCCGGTAGTTAATGGTCCGTCGTTCTTGGAGACGGAATTAAGTGAAATAATCGACGAGCGTTACTCTATAGCAAATGGCGCCAAAAATAAATAAATATTGATGCACCATTTGGAAGATGCTCTTTTCCCTTGTTTAAGGAAGGTTTATGAACCTATTAAGCAAAAGTGGATTGGTAGGCCGAGCACCAAAGTGTCAAGGACCATCCAAATAAAAAAGTTGAAGATACATTTGTCTAATAAAAGAGATTATTTTAGGCACGAGCATGTGGAAGCCGAATTTCAAGATGAGTTGGAGCCTAAGAAAAGAGGTCATTTGATAAAGAATCAAGGTGGACCAATCGCATGACATGTGAAAACCAAGGTCTCTACGGATCCTTCTCAAGTAAGTCAAGTCGAGGCAGTAAAAGAAGTTATTTTGGTGGAGACCCAAACTAGATTATAAGTTGTTGAGCAAATGGGAGCCTCTCATAAAACCGAACCAATGGAAATGGTGACTATAAAAGATAAGTATGATACTCTTCATTGTCCTAGGCATCTTCAAGGAAGACCAAATCGATCCACATATACAATATACGAAGAGTCTTTCGATCAACTCTCCCTCCAGTCATTGCTCCATTTGTTTTGCCAACCAATGAGATTAAAGGGGATGAAAATGGTGGGTTTCACGTTGCTAAGGAACAAATTGGTCACCTTAACGAGGAGGTTATCGAAATTGTCACCCAATGATAATATTTAAGAAATAAGATGGTCGTACAACTAATTAAGGACAAGGATTTCTATATGGAGATGATGAGGCGAGGATATAGATATGACAAACAAAAAGAGTTCAAATAACAATCAGAGCTAAGTATTGGAGACTATGTCTATATGTGGATATCTCCTAGTGGACGTATTAAATTGCGTGGTACATTATTTTAGTTATCCAAAGTATGGATTTTGTCTTACATATACGCCGACTAGAACTATTTGTGATGAGTCAGTCAAAGATAGAAGAATCTTCATAGCATTTGTCAATGACATGCAATTTATAGGTTTAAGTTTAAAGAAAGATTGTCCATTACCTCCGGTGACTATATGGGTGGAATACTACCCAGCTAATCATTATAATGATTGGATGAAACAATATGAGCCCAACATGTTGGGTTGGGATCGCACCATGAACAACTTTCGCAATGGCCTACTCGAACTGATCGAAGATGATGATGATGTTTGATCGTTATATATGGAATACGTATTTTGAACCGCCCCTTTTATACATGTTTTTTGAACATTGATATCATTCCATGTGATAAAAATAAATATTAGTGTAATGGTTTATTATGGAAAATTGGTAAATTTTCTGTCAAGATATATGTTATAATCAGAATTTATATATATTAGCACATTTAACTTCCGATTTTAACCAGCTTCATACAATTTTTTGAGAATTTCCCAGAATCAGTAGATATAATAACACACTAACTTCTGATTATAGCAAGCTTCTGAAAAGTTTCCAGAATCGGTAGATATAATAACTCACTAACTTCCGGTTATAACCAACTTTTGACATTTTTTTTTTTTGAGAATTTCCCAGAATCGGTAGATACAATAACACACTAACTTCCGATTGTAAACAAATTCTGACAAATAATTGGAAAAAAAATTCACAGAGTCGGTAGATAACATAAGACACTAACTTCCGATGATAACCAGCTTCTGACAAATTTTTTTTATAATTTCCTAGAATAGGTACATAAGATAACACACTTGCTTCTGATTCTAACCAAATTCTTTAATCGGTTGATGTTATATAAATCTATCTTCTGATTATAACCACAGACTTCAGGAATTCATAACTTCCATATATGAATCCTTCGCCTTTAACTCCAAGTAGTGCCTTTCTGCGAGTCTCTCCTACAGAAACCAACAACTATAAAAGATTAAAAAGTTTGTATAGTTTAGTTAGAAGATCAAAACAACTCGTTTTATGTAGAAGAAGTATGAAAATACTTACAAATTATTTATCCAAAAACCTAAGTGGCTAGTGTTAAAGATCCTCTTTTGTATCTTTATGTAATTATTTGCTCCTTTTTGGATAAGTTGGTACCGATTTTGAACTTTTTGGAAGGATCTTTGCTTTGGATTTCCATACTTTCATGTAAATTGGCTATACACTCTCCCCCAAAAGGTTTCGGGTGCGATAGAACCGGCTATAACATCTCATGTCTTGTTTCGTGATACCATTTTTTGACAATGTCCAAGTCTTCAGCTGCGTCAAACATTTTCATGTTTGTAAGGTGAGATATAGAATGAATTAGAAAGAGTAGATGATGGAAAATCTTTTTGTCGAATACATAAGGCTAGATGTGTCTAGTTTGGTGCATAAATGAGAAGAGGTTACCCTCCTTATATAAATGAGAGTCCAAACGTCTCTTTTGTTTAAAAAATATAGTCGTTATTGCGTATTGTAACAAGAATGTACAAATATTACGTATATTATGCTTACAAGGTTAATTTATAATCGGTATACAAAGTTACACAGTAGTTAATAATTTTTTTATACATCCGATTATTCAATTATTGCAAAATAAATGAAATTTGTGTTTCTATACTAGTTTTGTTAGTTTATTATCTACTAATTGTTGTAGTAGCTCTATTATAATTTTTCATGGATAAATTGGGGCTCATACCACTTAATTGGCATTAAAACACAATCGGGTAATACTTACTTTCGAGAAGACCGATTAGGCCAAATTATTTCACGTTTTTAAAAAAAATAGCCGTTAAGGACTTTCTTTATAAATAAAGACCTCACCCTTGTACCCCATTTGCCCCAAAATTATCATTTTATTCCCCCTCACTCCATATACTCCACAACTACTTGTTTCATACCTCCACATACAAGAAATGGCATCATTTGATTCAAACGAAGATTTGACAATCACCAAAGCATTGTACGCGGAAACTCGAGTTAGACGTCAGACCTCCGTAAGGGTGGATTCCGTAACCTTTTGGGCTAGGGTACACAACAAATTTAGCCAAGAATTTGGAAATCCTAATGGAAGAAGCATTATATTGAACAAGTCCATGATAGGCACCTAGTCATCGAAAATGTGATACTTGCTTATTTAACTTTCCAACCTCGGACTTTTTAACACTAGCCCCTTCAACTTGTCCATTGAATAATTTGTAAGTATTTATGTGGTTTGCTTTACGTAACCCATGTTGTTTTATCTTCCAATGAAACACCACTAAAAAATGTAAGTTTTTTTTTGTGTTTTTGTAGCACAAAGTCGTGAAAGCGCGCTACTTGGGGGAAAAGGGGGAAGCATTCGCATTCGATGCAAGCTATCACTTCTTAGTAGAAACAATCCCAGAGGATGACCCGGACTTCATGGATCGTGTATCGTCTTCGGAGGAAGATTGATGGTTTTAGAAGTTTTTGTATAGGTTTTGTGGGTAGACCTCTATGTAAACCCTTACGAGACTATAACTCGTCCACTAGGATCGCCTAAGGGTTTAAAGGCTTGATGCATGTGCTAAATGCATCCTACAATAATAATGGAATGAATGGAAGAAAAACAATTCGTATGAAAGGAAATAATCGGTTTATATGTGTAATATGTATAATCCAATTAGTAAAATCGGATTATATATGTAATATGTATAATCCGATTAGTAAAATCGGATTATACATATGGCAACGTTAACCGATTATAGATGTCCTCTGTTAATTTGGAAACACCATTCCAGAATCTGTTTACAAGTGCATGAACGTAAACCGATTCTGAGTACTGTTTACGAAAAAAAATCTAAATGTTTGATGTTTTGAAGAACTCTCTAACATTAGTTAACATCCAAAACATAATTAACCCCTAATATGATTAATTAATGTTAATTAATCAGGGATAAAATAGATACTTAGATAATTATTTTGATAAGGGATGGTGTGAAGGTTATTTCTAATGAACTTTTTTTTATCATCTAGCTATAGGCCCCAATTAAGTGGTATAGGTACCAATTTAGCCTGGTAATTTTGAGGGAACAAAATAATTATTGGTTGCTATAATCAATAATTAACTACCGATTATATAAGGATATTTAGGTATTTTTTATATCACTAGGACATCCCATAACCATGTCTATGGAGCGAAAATAAAAAAGTCGCCTCTATTTTTTTTTTTTGGTCTCCCCTGATAATACCAATATATTATAGTCCATTGCATATTGGAAAGAGGAATTGACCAGGCAAAGGAGTAGTTGAATTTGAACTAGAACAAACTGGAAGAGAGAGAAAGGATGTGAATCGGGAGATAAAATCGGCGAAAATTTATCGTAACTCAGTATATCTGATTCTGTTTCTTCCAAAATGTTTTAAGTCCAAATTATTTCTTTTTTAGTTTTAATTGTGATTGTATTCAATCGTTGATCTGTTGAATTGGTGTCAAGAAAAATTAGTTTTACTTTTTCTTATGATTTCTTTTTGATTTCAGAAGCTAGGGTTTTTTTTTTTTTTTTGAATTTCATCTTTGATTAAGTCTGATTTTGAGTCTCCTTTGAACCCTTTCTTCTCCTCTTCAAGATGCTTCAGTCTCACCAAAAATTGGTGGTTTAATCTCTCTACCTCACTCACTCTCTTTTCTTCTTCCTCTCTTTCTCTTTCTTCTCAAAAATGAAGAACAAAACCCGTATGTTAGTCTCCCTGGATGTTTTGGAAACAAAACATATAGCCAAGGACACTTGTTACCTAGCTCCCTTAAATGGTTAAGGGATGCACACTTGTTGGACTCATAAGGAGTGACCAAGCCCAACAATCTCCCCCTCACGACTTATGGTAAATCACGTCACCACCAACCCCCGCTGCTTGAGAAATACACATGCTTGTATTTTGGTAGCGACTTTGTCATCATATCAGAACCGTTGTCATCTGTATGGATCTTCTCAATATACAAGACCTTCTCCTCGAGAACTTCTTGTATCCAGCGATACCTAATATTGATGTGCTTGGACCTCGAGTGAAAACTCGAGTTCTTATTGAGATGGATGGCACTGGGCTGTCACGATGCGATGAACCTTTGTTGCTTCACACCGAGTTCTCTAACAAACCTCTTCATCCATATCATCTCCTTGCAACTCTACAGCTGCAATGTACTCTGCCCTTCGTAGTAGACAACGCCACACATTTTTTGTAACTTGGATTGCCAAGACACGGCTCCCCTTGCATAGGTAAATAAGTAACCCGATGTAGACTTGAGACTGTCTTGAGCACTGTCAAATCGAATCAATGTAACCAACTAACTACGGCTTGTCACCTCCAAAGCACAAACAAATATTAGAAGTACCTCTTAAATACCGTAGTATCCATTTCTTGCTTCCCAATGCTCCATAGCGAGGATTTGATAGAAATCGCTTACCACTCCAAGCGCATGAGCTATATCCGGCCTTGTACACACCATTGCATACATCAAACTACCAGCTGCGGACTGATAAGGAATTTTCTCCATCTTTAGTTTCTCAACATCATTCACAGGACATTGATCACGAGTTAACTTAAAATGGTTTGCAAGTGGACAACTTACCAGCTCACCTTGTCCATGTTGAATCTTTGCAACACCTTCTCAATGTAGCTTTCTTGTGATAACCATGACTTCCTCGCTTTCCTATCCACGAGTGATCTCCATGCCAAGAATACGCTTTGCTGCACCCAAGTCTTTCATAGCAAAAGACTTGCTGAATCGACTTCAACTTTGTCAATCTTTTTCTTATCTTTGCCAACAATAAGCATGTCATCAACATATAGCAAAAGAGTAAGAAAATCACCATAACAAATTTTTGAATGAATACACAATGATCTGAAGCCGTCCTCTTGTACCCATGTTCCTTCATGAACGATTCAAACTTCTTGTACCATCTTCTTGGAGCTTGCTTCAAACCATAAAGACTCTTCTTTAGCTTGCACACCATGTGCTCTTTGCCTTTGACTTCAAAACCCTCGGGTTGTGCCATATACACATCTTCCTCCAACTCACTGTGAAGAAATCTTTGTCTTGACATCTAGTTGTTCTATCTCAAGATCCAAACTAGCGGCTATTGCCAAGACAACCCGAATAGAAGAAAATCTCACCACCGGTGAGAAAATCTCGTCAAAGTCAACACCCTTTCTCTGCTCATAACCCTTCACAACTAAGCGTGCTTTGTACCTTGGTTGTGAGTTACCATCTTGATCTTGATTCGTACACCCACTTGTTCTTGAATTTTGGTTCTCGGGCTTGTCAACCAAATCAAAAGTGTCATTCTCATCTAAAGAGCCAACCTCTTCTTTCATGGATTTCAACCACTTGACTTTCGGGGAACACTAAGAGCTTCTTCATAAGACTCGGTTCACTGCATCTGTGAGCATCACATACTCATGTGGTGGATACTTTGTTGAAGGTAATGTCACGGTCTCTTGGATCTTCTCAACTCGACTTAAGGTTGTTGTTGTTGCTGCACTTCTTGCTCAACATCACCTTTGGAACATCTTCATGAGCTTCATCTTCATTGCCATTACCATCAACATCATCATCATGTTGTTCAAGAGTAGGAACAAGCTGGATTTGGATCCAAGGTCATATCATCTTGAAGCTTTGGCATCTCAATCTTCTCAAAGTCTTCAATTGTCTGGTCTTCAAGGAATACTTTGCATCCCTACTTCGATAACCTTCTTCTCATTTGGATCCCAAAATCGTAACCAAACTTCTATTTCCATAGCCTAGGAACACACTGCTGCTTTGCTTTGTCGTCAAGCTTTGATCTACGATCTTTTGGGATATGAACAAATGACACTGCAACCAAACACTTTCAAGTGATCATAAGTAGGCTCTTTGTCTCTCCATACCTTTTCTGCTACTTCTCCATCTAGCGGTCTTGAAGGAGATCGATTGATCAAATACACAGTGGTATTCATTGCTTCACCCCGAAATGCTTATGCAACTTGGAATGAGATAACATGCACCTTATTCTCTCAAGAATAGTGCGGTTCATCCTCTCTGCAACACCATTATGTTGTGGAGTCTTCGGATCTTGATTGTTCATGACGTATACCCATGCTCTTGCAATACACTTCAAGTGGCTGATGTACTCTCCCCGTTGTCGAACGAAGGCACTTCAAGGTTCTACTGTTTCTCTTTCCACCATGCTATGAAACATCTTGAACACAGGAACAACATCATCTTTGGTCTTGATTGCATATGACCAAACCTTCCTTGAAGCATCATCTGAAAGTAACAAAATAAACAGCACCACCAAGTGTTTTGACCCTTAAAGGTCCACATACATCAGAATGAACAAGATCAATAATACCAAAGTGCGCTTGGGTAAAGCTTTATGAAAAGAGACTCTAGTTTGTTTACCAACTAAACAATGAGTACACTTACCCAATTGCATACCTTTGGCATTTGGCAAAACTTGTCTTTTGGTGAGGATTTGAATTCCCTTCTCACTAAGATGACCAAGTCTTCTATGCCATTTCGGAGATTGAATCTTTGTCAACGACATTCAACTCACCTTTCAACACCTTCACTTGTGTCTTGTACAATGTGCCACACTTCTTGCCTCTTGCAATAACCATGGAGCCCTTGCTTAGCTTCCATTTTCCATCACCCAAGTGATTGTTGTACCCTTCATCATCTAACACTCTGGTGACATTAGATTCAAACGAAGATCTGGTACATGTCGCAGCATTTCACGAGAACCAACGTCGACCAACTTTGGTCTCAACCTTCACATCACCCATTCCTACAATTTTCGCAACACCACTTGTTGCCCATTCGTGACCCAAAGTCACCACCTTGTAGGAGGTAAATACATCTTCATGAGGAGTAGCATGATAAGATGCTTTGAATCAACTATCCATTCGAATCAGAACACGCAAAACTAACACAAACATCATTACAATCTGAGAATACAATGATATCATCATTTGTCGATATTTGCAACACCATTGTCTTGGTTATCATTTCCTTTCCCCTTCTTGTGTTCTTGCTTGGCTTCCTGCATTCATTTGAATAATGACCTCTCGTATGTGAGTTCAACATTCAACTTCCTTCTCGGACTTTGATTTACCCCTTGACTTGCTACGGCCAACTTGTCTTGTCTTTTCTTCTACCCCGATTTTCTGTCACAAGAGCCACGAATGAGATGAGTCTAATGACCTTCTTAACTTCTTCACTCAAAGCAAAACTGCTAGTTACATGATCATGTTCAACTTCTTGTCTGGAGCGCGAATAAGCGAGACAATTCCTCAATGGCTCCCAACTGTACGGTAAAGTATTTAGCAACAAATAAGCTTGAACCTCTTGAATTTTGAGGTCCATAGATGTAAGTGATTCATGATACCCTTCATTTCATTTAAATGTTGCGCCATTCATTGAACTCCCTTCCTTGTAACCTGACTTTCCAAGCTTTTTGAATAGAAGAGCTTTTTCACAAGGAGACTGCTGATCATATATCTCCTCTAACTTGGTCCACAAAGGATATGCTAGTGTCTCACTAGCCACATGATGAAAAATGCTATCATCAATCCAGCGACGAATATAACCAAGCGCTTTTCGATTAGTAACCTTCCAATCTTACGCACTTGTCGCCTCAGGCCTTACTCCCTTGCTCTCTATTGGACCATAGAGATCTTTACAATATTGAGTCTTCCATCTTCGCCTTCCATATGACAAAGTTCTCATAGGTCAAATTGACCATTCTATTACTAGTGCTAGCTTCCGCCATTGCACAGGATTAGCTCAACCCAAAAGCTCGAGTACCACTTGTTGGGGAGGCTTACGAAATCCGAGTGCTATCAAAATAATCTGAAACCTACACGAGCAATGAAACACAATGCGGAAATACACAAACTATGACGATATAGAAGCAATCACACAACAGAGGAAATTACGTGGAAAAACCCCTCCAAGGTGAAGGGTAAAAAACCACGGGCAAAATCTTCCACTATAACAATAATGGGTTACACACAATTCTCCCAAATTTGGGATAACAACAACCTCAAGGTGCCTATAGCACTTGGATATCTTTGATGGCAGTTTAATTTCTTCTTTTGGGAAAGATTTCTTTTCCGAATATCTTTGGATTTCCACTTACAGGATTCATGGAAAAATCTGCTAGGTAGTGTTGGGCGGATCCCCTTCTAAAGATGTTTATTGGTTGGTTGGTTCTTCTCAGACAGTTAGTAACATATGTTCGAAGCAGATCTGCACGTGGACGTTATACTTTGATTTGGGGGTTTTCTTTGCTCCAAAGCAATAAGCTATCTCTGCATAATACTAGGTATGTAATAATGATAATGTTCAGTAATGAATGCTGTTAAAGTAAGAAGATTTTATAGATCTGTTTGCTGGAGAAAGGAAACCAAACTGCATGCAACTATGTATAGAACAACTATTACATGTGGCATTTTTCCAGATTATAAAAATCATTTTATCAATTGTTTCAGAAAATATAAAAATGCAGAAAGGATTTGGATTGTTATCTAAAATTTCTAGCATGGGTTTTCTTCTTCTGTGCTACTGGCTTTTAGTTTCTTCTCAAAAAATGGATAATCTGATTATATCACAGGGTCTTAGTACAGTAGCTAAATTAATGGAGGAAAAAGCTAATATGTCAGATGTGGGTAATTATCAGTTGTTGCAGTTCATCAAGAAAGCTTCTTCGTGCATCAGAAATGGGGACTCTATGGAACTGGTGGGAAAACTATTTAGAGAAGATGACTTCTATAACTCAAGAATGAGACCAGATTAAATGAAAAAGGATTTGAGAAACAAATGGGATCATCAGTGGAATTAGGAGGTGAGGGACTCTAGAACCTAAAAATTATTTTTCTTTGCATTTGAAGATCCTGAAGAGTTTGCTAGAGAAGTCATGTCTCATGCTTCTTTGGATGGTAAGTTATTGGTGTTTAGAGAAAAAGTGGATCAAGTGAGACATTCAGATCTTAATTTCAACAAATACTTATTTTGAACTGTATTTAAGTTTTCATACTTTACTGCTGATAGAGTGTACATGGCTAGGAAGGTGGCTAAGAAGTTGGGTGAATTACTGATAATGATTGGTCCTCATATGGTGTGGAGTATAAAGCTCTAGTTATTGTTGATTTATCAAAACCCTTGGTTAAAAAAGTGAATATGGTGCTTGAGGATTTGGGTACAAGAAAAAAACCAGTTGATATTAATTATATTGGTTTACCTGCTAGAGTTTGTTCTTTCTGTAAGTGGATCATGCATCCAGCTGGTTATGATTGCATAAATGATTCTCCTGATGTTGTTAGGGAAGCTCCTATGGTTGTTGGTACTAAGGATGAAGCAAAGAGATTTTTATCTTTAAAGAAGACTCAGGCAAGAAACAAGAAGAAAGCTGATCAATCATCTACTGAGTTTAGAAGCCTAATTGAAGAAGCTGTTAATAAAGTAACTGGGAAGAGACAGAGGATGGATGTTGATTGGAAATGTCCTAACCCTGTTGTTAAAGCTAAGGCAATAGTAATAAGGGAAGGAGGTCCATCTGAAAAAGCTACTGAAAAATGCAAAAAAAAAAGGAAGATGTGGTTGATATGGAGGAGTATGAGAAGGAAAGGTCCGAGAAATTAGCTAAAGAGAAATATTTTCAGAGTTTGATTGAAGGGAAGCATCACTTGCAAGGTTATACGTGGTTGCTGGCTGAGTACAAGGATTTAGGGAGATGTCAACCAACTATCAAATGTTTTGGTAGTTGCTGAAGGGGATTCCAGACCAGTAAATCTCACACCAATTCCCCTTTTGCTTGAAAAATATAAGCCTGAGATTATCTTTCTGTCTGAGACAAAAATGGGTTTGGAAAAAATGAATGACACTGCTAGGAAGCTTCAACTTAAGGATTGGATAGTTATTCCTTGTATAGGTAAATCTGGGGGTCAATTTGTAGCTTGGAATTCTCAAGTTTTAGTAGATTTGGTAGAGGTTAAGTGTAACATAATAACCGTTGTGTTGAAAATTAGGGGTATACCTAGTTTTATATCATGCATATATGGTGCTTTAAATATTCACAATAGAACGGAACAATGGTACTATTTACTTAGCTTAAATGAAAGATTCAATGATCCATGGATGTTGGTTGGGGATATGAATTTTATATTAGATAATACTGAAAAAGAAGGGGGTAATGAGGCTTCTACCAGTATGTTTAATATTGTTCATACGGCAATACAACAAATTGAGTTTATTGATTTGGGTTTTCATGGAGATCCTTTCACCTGGTCTAACCAAAGGGAAGGTGATGAAAATACTAGAGAGCGTATAGACAGGGGTTTTGTTAATGTTAAATGGTTTGAAGTTTTCTCGGATACAAATGTTTATCATTTATCTAGGGTGCTTCAGACCATAATCCGCTTCTTATTGACATGAGTCCGGTTAAACTGGGTGGTAAAAAACCTTATAAATATTTCAGGGGATGGAAAGAACATAAGGAGTACAAAATGTTTGTTGAGAACTCACTCAGAAAATAATTTGATTCAAACTCTTGAAAGTCTAGCTAAGGATTTTGGTTTTTGGAAGAGAAACATTTTTAAGAACCCCTTCCAAGACTCTTCTTCTCCTTTGGCCGTTATTAATCACTTGGATGACTCAACTTTTCATTGTCCTTTTAGGATCTTTGATGGTTCTTAGGGATGGGGTTAGAGGTAGAGGCTTCACTCGAAGTTCTCTAATTAGCCATATTCACGATCGACATTTTGGATCTGCTGAGAGCAGGGGTGCATGCAGAGCACGTATTGGTAATGATGCGGATATCTATGATGCTTGGGAGGTTGGTTTAAGAAACCTGAAGATGTGGTTGTGCAGTGAGTGTATGCACCTTCGTGCCTGGAGCCGTCCCTGTCGTGATCACAGTGATATTATTGCGGGTCCCCTAGATGGAAACAATGCAACATTTTTGATTCATGGCATTATCAAACCTTGCATAGGTTCCCTGGAAGCGGGAATTGAAGCCATTGATGATGAAGCGAATGTTCTGACCTTGGAAGTGCTAGATGCAATTTTTAAGAAACAGGTACACACAACTGCTAGCATTCCTCCATCGTGTAGGCTAAACTTCTCCAGAACACTGAAATCGATGATGGACAAGATTCTGGCTAAGCCTACTGATTTAACATCTTGGATCAAATTGTTGTTATTGCCTAGCTGCACTCTAACTTTGTACAACCCCAAGAATACCAATGAAGCGAGATCGGCTAATAGAAGGAGATTGCAGGCTAATAGCATAAATCGGGCCTTGAATGTGTGGAGGGAGACAAATGGCTGCCTTATCTTAGCTCGTAAGTTGTTGGATCCATCGGGACGAGAGAGTAGACAAGCTACCAAAGGCGCCAAGGGAAAAAAAACCAATCTTCAAGCATGTAAGAGAAAGTTGGCTTCAGGGCACTACGCAGCGGCAGTGCGTATTCTATCTTCCGGTGGTGTCGCGCCAACTACATCAGAAACATTGAACGAACTGAGGCGTATGCACCCTGCATCTGAACCACCTGACATACCTTCAGAACCCAGTAACGGGGCGGCGGTTTATGTAGATGCTAAGGCGGTCTTAGGCGCGATTAGAAGTTTCCCTAGAGGGACTTCTTGTGGGAGGGACGGTATGAGAGCCCAGCACTTGACAGATGCTCTTAGTGGAGCGGCGACAGCTGTTGCTGACGAACTACTAACATCTATGGCAGGAGTCGTTAACCTATGGTTGGCAGGTAGATGCCCATCTGGTCTGGGTGAGTTTCTAGCCAGTGCACCATTAACTCCGTTGCTCAAGCCGGGAGGTGGAATCAGGCCAATAGCAGTAGGGACAGTTTGGAGGAGGATGTGTTCGAAGTTGGCGATGTCTGCGGTGAGTAAGGAAATGGCTGTCTACTTGGGTAATCATCAATTCGGAGTGGGTATCCCCGGCGGATGAGAAGCAATGCTGCACTCGGCCAATAGGTTACTCGAGTTGAAAGGGAGACAAGGGAATATGACCATGTTGTTGGTTGATTTCACCAACGCATTTAATTTAGTTGACAGGAGCACACTGATCAGGGAGGTGCGGAGCAAATGCCCAAGTATCGCGAGGTGGGTTGAGTTTTGTTATGCTAAGCCAGCAAGGCTTTATTACAATGAATTCAATTTATCTTCGGCATTGGGGGTTCAGCAAGGGGATCCTTTGGGACCGTTATTATTTGCTCTAGCGTTACATCCGATGGTTTGTATGATTGCTTCGCAATGCAAGCTTGACCTGCAAGCATGGTACTTAGATGATGGAACTTTGGTAGGAGATACGCTGGAGGTGTCGAAGGCTTTAAGCATTATTCAGTCGGAAGGCGGCAGCAGAGGGCTTCATCTTAACATCAAGAAGACGGAGATTTTTTGGCCTATTGTTGACCAAAGGAGTTTAGCAGATAACGTGTTTCCCTCGGACATCAGTAGGCCCTCTAGAGGGGTGAAATTGCTGGGCGGCCCGGTTAGCCTAGATCTTAAGTTCAGCAGCGATTTAATACAAGCTAGAGCAGACAAAACAATTCATCTAATGGACATTGTGAAGAAACTACAAGATCCTCAATGCGAGCTTCTTCATTACGCAGCTTTGACTGGGGTGTCAAGATTATATTTTGCTATGAGGACTGCCAGCCCCTTGGCACTGCTGCAAGCTAAATCCTTGTTTGATCAACGTTTGATGCTCTTTTTGAGACACATTGTCACAGGAGATGGCGCTGGCTTTGGACCACTTCAACAACGTCTCTCCACCTTGCCAATGAAAGATGGGGGTCTCGGTGTCTATACAATGGAGGATACTAGCCATTTTTGTTATATCGCATCATGTTTTCAGACTAGGGGCTTGCAAGAGAAAATGCTAAAGGTTTCCTCTGATGATGTGCCGAGCGCATGCTTCAAGCGAGCTTTGAATAATTTCCTAGAGGTATGTGGATTGAATACTTCTACCTTCAACATAAATAATATTGCCCCACATCCAATGCGTTCGTTGGCAGTGTTATATTTTGATGTTGTGAAGAAGCAGATTCCGTCACACTTCTCTATGTCCGGTCGAGATTCAGTTTTATGGCAAAGCAACAGGGTGCCACATGCTTTGGATTTTCTTAAGGCGATTCCCATTGGCGGTTTAAATCAAAGTATAGGACCGAGGCAATTTAGGTCGGTGTTAAGTTATAGATTGGGAATACCTCTTTTCGGGGAAGATAGTACATGCTCAAGTTGCAACAAAAAGATGGATATTTTCGGAGACCATGCCCTGCACTGCGCTAATGATGTGGGCAACAAATTCCGCCATGACCTTGCCAGGGATGTATTCAGCGACATTTGTTACAAGGCAGGTGTACATGTCAGGAAGGAGGTAGAGCTTGGTTTATTATCAGACAACGGTACTCCCTTGAGACCGGCGGATATACTTGTTCATGGTTGGGAAAATGGTCAGGATGTTTGTTTTGATGTTACCGTTGTTTCACCGCTCCTTTGGTGGGGGAGTTCGTACATTTATACCCGGTCAGGCCATATCGAGGGCCTCAACGCGTAAACGTATTAAATACCTAGATAAGTGCGCAACTCACGGGTATGGCTTTTTGTATTTTCAAAAACAAAGAAGACATTATAAAGAGAATAGATAAAGAGAATGCAAAGCCAGGACATTTAGTATCAAGAAACGTTTTGAAAAAATTAGAAGAAGAACTTGAAACCTGGAATAAAATTGAAAATATTTACTGGTTGGAAAATAATAGAGATAGATTTTTCAAAGAGCATGATAGGTGTACAAAGTATTTTCATGTGGTTGCTTCTAATAAGAAAAGGCATAATTCAATACACATGCTTAGAGATGAATCTGGGATGTGGATAGAAGAGAAGGGTCAATTAGACTTGCTTCTTAAGAATCATTTTGCTAAGATTAGTAGTTCTTCTGTTGGGTAGATAAACCATATTTTTGATAATCTAATTAATCTAGTTATATCAGAAGAGGAGAATAATGAATTAGTTAGTACTCCTGATATTGATGACATAAAAATGGTTTTATTTAGCATGAACCCATGGGGGTCTCCGGGTCCAGATGGATATCCATCAGTTTTTTTTCAAACCCATTGGAATCTAATGGAAGCTGATGTAGTTAATTTGGTTAGAAAATTCTTTGAAACAGGTAAATTGGAGGAATCACTAAATGAGAACTTTATATCGTTAATACCTAAAGTTGAGAATCCAATAACTCCCGTAGATTTCAGACCAATTAGTCTGATTAATGCTTTATATAAGCTAATCTCAAAATTATTGGCTACTAGGCTTAAGAAAGTGTTGGATAAAATCATCTCTCCAAATCAATTAGCGTTTATTCCAAAAAGGCAGATAGTAGATAATGTTGTCATAGTGCATGAAATGCTTCATACTATGAGAACCAGTAAGACTAAAAAAGGGTATTTAGCATTGAAATTAGATTTATCAAAAGCATTCGATAAGATGGAATGGAATTTTGTCATGCTTATGTTTAAAAAAATTGGGTTCTCTGAAAAATGGTGTAAACTGATCTATGAATGCATCTCAACTGTGAAATCAACTGTTCTTCTAAATGGAATTCCTGGTATCCAATTCTCTCCTACTAGGGTTCTTCGTCAAGGATACCCGTTATCTCCGTACTTATTTATTACAGCTTTAGAAGGCCTTTCTAGATTGTTCAGTAATGCGGAGGATCATAGAAAGTTTACTGGTATTAGGATAAATAAAAACTTCCCTACAATTTCACATCTCTTATTTACGGATGATTGCTTTATTTTTTGTAAAGCTGACATTGCTGAAGTCTGAATTCTTATGAATATTTTAGACATTTTTACTTCTTCTTCAGGGAAGACTATAAATTTCATAAATATGGTGTTTATTTTAGCAAAAAAGTTCATGGTAACGCCACTGTTTTTTAGTAGGATAAAAGCCTTAAATTTTGATCCTCTTCTTGATAGAGCTTATAAAGATTTAAATGGATGGAAATCTAAATTATTGTCTCAAGAAGGGAGAACGGTTCTTATAAACTCTACTCTATCGGCTTATCCTTGTTATCAGATACAATGTTTGGAGTTTCCAAAATCTGTTCTTGATGATTTTGATAAGTTACAGAGAGATTTTTGGTGTAATAAGGACAATCCAAAGAAGGCTTATTACCCTAAAGCTTGGGATAATATTAGAACTTCTAAAGCTGCTGGAGGGATTGGGATTAGAGATCGTTATAAGGTTAAGTATCACACTTCTAGCTAAATTAGCTTGGAGAATGTTAAAAAATCTGGAAGATTTATGGGTCAAAATTCTTAGAGGGAAATATTTCCCAAGAACACACCCTTTTCATAAGAACAGAGATTATGAAATTTCCGGGATTTGGCATAGTATTAGAGTGGGCCTGCAAGTCATTAAGGAAAACAACATATGGCAAGTAGGAGATGGTAGAAATATACATATTTTTTTGGATAATTGGATTCCTGATTTAGGTCGATTAACCAATTGGCATCATGATGATATTAAATTGGTGTCTGATCTTATGGCAGCTGATGGAGGATGGAACATGGATCTAATTGATTCTACTTTCCAACCTGAAATAGCCAATAAAATTAAATCTATTAGCCTCATAGAAAACTCTCAAGATTCATTAATGTGGATGGGTAATAGAAATGTTCAATTTGCTACTAAATCTGCATACAGGTGTGATTTCTCAGGAAAACCAAAATATCCAGGTGTTGATGGTGGTTTTTAGTTTAGGGTTAAAATTGTAAAACGCTAAACCTTAGCAGACATTTAAAACAAGAATTTACTAGGCGCATTTAACAAAAGCTTTTAATATGTCTCTAACAATTACCGGGGTATATTTTTCAAATTAGGGTTACGATAAACCGAACCCTAATTCCCCCGTGTGCCAATGGCAAATCATGTCAGCCAGACCTAGCCCAAGTTAGCCGCGCCATGCCAATTGCACCATGCCATGGCCGTAACTATGCTACCCACATCTCGTGTTCCAATGGAAAATCATGTCAGCCACACCCAACCGCGCCAAAGCATGCCAACCATGCTAGTCGCACCCTTGTGCCAATGGCATATCATGCCAGCCACACCTAGCCCAATCTAGTCGTGCCATGCCAATCGCACCATGTCATGGCCCTAGCTATGCTATCCACATCTCGTGTGCCAATGGCAAATCATGCCAGCCACATCCAAACGCGCCAAAGCATTCCAACCATGATAGCCGCACCCTTGTGCCAATGGTAAATCATGCCAGACACACCTATCCCAAGCTAGCCGTGCCATGCCAATCGCACCATGCCATGGACCTAGCTATGCTATCCACATCTCACGTGCCAATGTAAAATCATGCCAGCCACACCCAACCGCTCCAAAGCATGCCAACCATGCTAGCCGCACCCTTGTGCCAATGGCAAATCATGTCATCCATACCTAGCCCAAGCTAGCCGCACCATGCCAATCGCACCATCCCATATCCCTAGCTATGCTAGACACATCTCACGTACCAATGGAAAATCATGCCATCCACACCCAACCGTGCCAACCATGCTAGATGCACCCTTATGCCAATGAAAAATCATGCCAGCCACTCCTAGCCCAAGCTAGCCGCACCATGTCGATCGCACCATGCCATGCCCCTAGCTATGCTAGCCTCATATCGTGTGCCAATGGCAAATCATGCCAGCCACTCCCAATCGCGCCAAAGCATGCCAACCGTCCTATCCGCACGCTTGTGCAAATGGAAAATCATGCCAGCCACACCTAGCCCAAGCTAGCCGCACCATGCCAATCGCACCATGCCATGGACCTAGCTATGCTAGCCGTGCCAATCCACGGTTGCCCTTCGATCCCGGGAGAAAATCCTGGCCGTTTGAAGTCCCCTCACGACATTAGGCCCAAAACCCTAGCTTGGTCACGCACCTAGCCAAGCGAGCCGCGCCATGCCAAACCATGGCCCCTCATGTCGTGCCACCATGCTAGCCTTCCTCATGCGGCTACAAAAGTGAAGCTAGGCGACAATCCATGGTTACCCTTCAATCCCAGGAGCAAATCCTAGACGTCTAAAATCCCCTCAAGACTTGAGGCCCAAAACCCTAGCTTGGTCACGCACCTATCCAAGCTAGCCGTTCCATGCCAAACCATGGCCCCTAATTCCGCGCCACCATGCTGGCCTTCCTCATGCATCTACCAAAGTGAATCCATGCGACAATCCACGGTTTCCCTTCAATCCCAGGAGCAAATCCTGGTCGCCTAAAGTCCCCTCACGACTTTAGGCCCAAAACCCTAACTTGGTCAAGTGCTTAGTCCAAGATAGTCATGTCATGCACCCATGGCTACCCCTTGGCCCCACATGCCAATCCAAACTAAACCTAGCCAAGCTAGTCGCGCCATGCCCTGGCCCTAGCCATGCTAGTCACGCCACGGTTAGCCAAGCACCCTTGCCTTAGACCTAACCATGACATACGACCATGGCAAACCCTTGGCTCCACGTGCTAAGCCAAACCTAACTTAGCCAGGCTAGACGCGCCATGCCAAACACACTTTTCCTTGGCCCTAGCCACGACATGCCAAGCCATACGCCCATGGCGAACCCTTGTATCCTCATGCCAAGTCCAAACATACCCTAGTCGTGCCACCATGTTGTACCTCACTACGCGGCTACCAAAACGAAGGCGTGCAACGATTAACGGGTGACCCTCCTTGCAAGATGTAACATCTCGACCGTCAAAGGTCACCTGGATAGCAAGTTCCCCAAGCTCGAATTTCCAATCCACAATAACGTTTTACATGTTTTATAAAATATTCGAGACATCAACACAAACATGGTATTCTCTTTGGGTATTGGTTTGGTGGTCTACATCGTGCGACGTACACTACGCCCCTCATAAGGAAGTTTCATAAGGGTGAGGCGCCTAGTAAATACAGGAGTTATGTGGGAAATGTTCATGGGACATAAAGGTGTAAGTTAACAAAGTTTATGGAACATCAATTCCATAACATTAACAGTTTCATGAAAACCAATTTCATGCGTTAACCACTTTATGGGACATCAAGTCCATGCATAAGGTTACCACCTCCTCACATTTACTTCCCCACCCCTTAAAGAGACCAGGGTATGTTTCTACCTTGACTTGTATAAATAGGTCTTACCTATTTCCATTTGAACAACAAGTTCATTCGGACCACAGAACACTCAGAAGTACTTACATGCTAGCTCTCCTCGTGATCTCTCATAATTCTATAACAACAAGTCGTAGAAACCCAATTGCTCTCCAAGAATCAACTATTATGGTCTCACCACTCTCCTTGCTTCCCTCCACAAAACCAACCCATTCTCCTCCTCTTTGTGACCGAAGCAAGTCTGGAATGACCATTTCTTGGTTTAGGCCGGACTTGTACAGATTGATCTTTAGAACATAAAAGTACTCCCTTGCAGTACATTATTTGGGGTTTAAACAGTTTCTCAACTTCACACCTGCAATTACCAAAATCAGCAGAAGCTATTTTCACCTATAAACAATTGGCGACAACATCGGGAGGATTGATCTATCGGTTATAATGTCAATTTTCTACTATCGATCTTGTTCTTCAACCCAGACGTCAAGATGGTATGGGAAGGCGACTCACTCCGACTCAGTCACTCGGCGAATCATTATCAGTCATAACACGACAAGTAATGACTAGGGACTTCCTAGAGGATAGAAGCAGACGATCTACCCAAGGGTCAACGGCTCGGTTATCAGACGGCTTAGTAACGATTGGGGACTTCCCATGGAGGTTTTTCCCATAAGACCTGGTCTTATACCCGGAAGGGTCAATTTTCATCAGGAGACCTAAAAACCAAGTAAGTCTTACCTAGACAAGATATGTGGTTTTCTATTTCAAGTTTTCAAGAAAAGATACATGTTTTACCCCACGTCACCTACCAACACACGGATCTAAGGTTTCTCCTAGGATGTATGTGTCACTTTCAATCATAACCAAAATAATCAATTCCTAAACAATTCATTCCAAAAATAATAACCAAAAACCGTCAAGGTAACATTTATCTATCAACCCAAGAAGTCCAGAAAATAAAAAACCATAAACCAGGCGCTTTGTTTGTATTTCAAAAAAAAAAGTCACATACCCGTACGTGCCTACTCTGCACAACAATGACTACCCATCATCATTATCAGACATTACTATGACAACACTCGAAGAATTGTTTATGAGGAAGTATTTCCGCAAGTTTATGAAAGGCATACCCATGGCTAGGGTTTACACCGGCTGACACGCAAAATATTTCTACAGATTTATGAAAGGCATACATATGGCTATGGTTTGCACTGGCACAAGAAAACTAGAAAAAAAAATTGAAAGATAAACGCTGGAGTACATAGCTAGAATATGCTTGCCCACTTTATTGCTCCCGTGGTACCAATAACACCAGGACGTGGTAACAAAGATACGAGGTAAAAATGGGAGCCAACTCCTTTCATAAGCATAACACTTTTGGAATTTGAATAACAAAGGATTTCCTGTTTGAGCTACGTATGGGAAGAGGCAACTGGGACCGCAAGAACAAGTTTGCGCCATGCCAAGCCAGCCTCATGTCAAGCCAGCACTGTGCCAATCCAACGGTTCACGCCATGCCCAGCCAACGATCCACGCTGTATCAAAGTCCAAAGCCAGCGTCCACACCATGCCAGTGCCCATTCCAGGCTGATCCAGTGCTAACTAGACGCGCTTACCAGACGCGCTTCCCATACGTGATTCCCAGAAGTACCTACCAAAGGCGCTTCCCAGACGTGCTTCCAAGACATACCTACCAGAGGCGCTTGCCAGACGTGCTTCCCATACGTTCCTACCAGAGGCGCTTTCCAGATGTGCTTACCAGACATGCTTACCATACGCACATGACGCATGCGCATGCCAGCCGAAATACCACACTATGCGCTAACATCTTGCGCCCTCCCGCACCATCCTCTCCCTTTGAAGCAACGCCATGTCTCCAGCACTTCGTGATCAAAACCGTGTCATCTCTGCACGATACACTTACGATCACCAGAACCATAGCCGCTTCCGCCACCCCAACGGTTCTTCAAACACGGAATCTCCAACCATCACCAGGGATGCTACTCCACCATTAGGCCAAGATACTGGAAGAGCCGTAAGAAGCCAAACTCCTTTTATCACTGTTGATTTGATGAAAATACAAAAGTTACTTCAGCAGGACGTGCATTTATAGATGAAGAGGCTCGCGTTGCTCTTGAACGCCTAGTAGACGGGGATAAGCAATCCAATTTCATCATACGTAAAGATCAGGAAAGACTTCTCCAAAATCGAAAGCAAAGGAAATCAGCAACCCTCATGAGTTCACACAGACCCTCTTCCATTCAGGACCTGCACGATGGGAAATAGGTCCACGTTCACATAGACCCTCTTCCCGTCAGGACATGCATGATGGGAACTTGGCCCACAAAGTCGTACAGTCTATGATGAAACAGTTATGTGAAATTCTATATTTCTCCAAGGCATAACTTCAAGACATATTTTCATCCCTCAACCGCACTGCATCAGGGAAAACAAGAGTTTCTATCCAAGGAAGTCGTTCCCAAACCCCAACCTCTCCTAGAAAACACGATCGATAGATGAAACAGGGGACTCCTATCCTATGTACACTTGAGGGATGTCTATTTTGACAAAACGTGACGTAGCCTCCGACCTCAACATAGTAACCACCAAGGATTTAAGAATTGCAAGGAATCATCTCAACATTCTCCAGCAGTGGCTCCTCTTTAATGTTCACTTCAACACCACTCCTTCCTACAAAGGGTCATGCCACCACACTTCCCATGTCAAAGATCATGATCGCAGCCATCCAATCTTCATAGTCATGGACACCCTTTAGTTAATCCCTCCAAAACTCGTGACCATGGATAGCCAAAGCTTTACCACAACAAAAATTACTACAAAGGTAACCCATACTCCTCCATTTTCTGAGTTCCACGTAGAAGAAGTAACAAAATCAGCAATACGGATGCGCGATGATAATGTCTTTATCATGGTCAACCCACTCACCACATAAGATGGAAACATGTAAACCATACTTGGGGACTGAGGGTATACATGAAATACCTTCACTGTCAAAGCTCAGAAGACATAGTTAACCAAAAAGGCCATAGCCACAACAAGGTCATATACTCTTCAAGGGTGCAGCGCAAGAATATCATCACCTCTCTGTCAAGAAGATGCCTACAACACTTTACAAGGAAGCGGTGGATCCCAAGCCTGCTCGGAAGAAACAACTTCATAAACTAAAGTAGTGTATGACTGGGGACTGCTCATCGCAGTCCATCCCGATGACTATCAAAGATTCATGAGATACCTCTAGAGACATGACTGAAACATTTTCTCGAAGAAGAAGAGGGAGCCACGATAAACAACATAACTCTCTCATTTTTACTACTTTAAATCTAAAGTATTTCATCCATGTGATATTCTGAGCATCCCAGCGTCACATCTAGAAGAGTACAATAAGCTTGTATCAAATCTCGTGGACGTGGATTCAAGGAAATGCAATGAAAGTAGGCTACACATGGGGACTACCATCACGGGATACCTTCACCTCCATCAACCAGGTTATTTCTGATTTCAACATCATCATTGTCGAAGTTTTACAAGCCGCAAGAATTTCTCAACATGAAGCCGTACATATTCATCGGAGACTCCAAAAGCACGCTATAGAGATATATTCGCATGTTCGGTCGTGCCATCGGATCTAAAATAAATATAACTGGGGACTGCTCACCACATCCCAGTCCATACGGTAGTCCAAGATTCAGAAGGTGGTTTAATGCATGTTTCTTGGAACAAAGTCCTTGAAGACTTGATAGCAGAACGTTAGCAACGAAACATCTCCCAAATCATCTATTTCGTCTAGTGGTTCCGGAATATTTCGACCATGCAAGCATCCACAGCATACTGTCATCACGATCAGCGGGTCCAGGCACTGAACAACCTAAAATCAAGGATGGACCGACAACGCAACCACATCCATCCGTCCTAAGAACGCAATGGAGTTTGGTAAATTATGGAAACTAATGGAGAGACATTGCAGACGAAAGCACGGTCCGGAAGAGCAACATAAAATAGAAGAAGGCCGTTTTCACCTCCTAAGCAAGATCGAAACCTGAATTTTGCCGTGCGGGGAAATATAGAATTCTGTTTCGTGTCCGATAAAGGGGCGTACCATCGAAATCCGAGTCTGTACACGGATTCTACAGCAATTTTAGTAAAGGGCGTTAATTAGGGTTTCGGCGTGTCAAGCCCTAAACCACGAGCACTTCCCTTGCAAGCGTTTCACTTCCATGGAGCTTTCCTTACCAGCATCATACCCTGCCAAGCGCTTTACAAAGAGGCCCACAACCGTTCCATGCCCGTCAGTGCTAATGGGCCCCCTTCATGCCATGAACATGCTAGCAGCTCCGCCTCGCGTTCCAAAGCCTAGCCCTGAAGACACCCAATCATACCGGGATTTTTGCAAAGCTACCAGATGAAAGGATTGCAGATGCTACCTACCTCTAGAAAAAGATTTTTGAATAAGGAAATAATTCCATGTTAAAGCCTAGCATGAAGAAAGGAAATCGGTCCCACAAGAACAAGCCAAAGAGGAAGTACTGGAAGACGTACCTATTTTGCTCGTCCACTTCACCGCTACCAAGCAACAAGAGAAGACACAATAAAGGCGTGAATCAAAGGGAGAGGCCGGCCATCCTTTTTATGGGCGTGATACTTGGGAGTTCTAACAAGGAAAGGATTTCCAATTTTGAGCCAAGTAAGGGAAAGAGGAAACCGGTCCCGCAAAGATTAATCCCCAAGCCCAGGATCGCCCACACCATTCCCGTCTCCCCCTGCTAAATCCGCACCATTCCAGACCGCGCATCGCCTTTCCATGGTCCTAACCGCGCCTCACCTTGCCACGGCCCTGGCCCTCGATCCATCACCACAGCCCCACCGCACCTAGCTGCCGCTGACGTGTTCTACCAAGCCATTATCGCGTCCAAGACCACGCCACCTCTTCACCATCCCAGATCCAAGCCATCTTTTCATTGACGCGGCCCCACCATGCCTACCCGCCCCTGCAAGCTCCACCATGCCATTTCCATGGTCAAAGCCATGCCACCTCTCGGCCCTTTCGGTCCAAGCCGTCCACCTGCTCCTCCCTCCAAGACATCGCCCCCTTTACGTGACTACCAACATGGAACGAAAAAACTCGCTCTACCACTTAAAAGGTTAGTCGGACTCTCCTGACCATCTTTGCAATGATTTACGTTGTCTGTCACCATCATATGCTTACCCCGCAACAAGGCACCTATTCCGATCTAAGAAGTGGACTTAATATTGATGGTGGTTTTTAGTTTAGGGTTAAAATCGTAAAACGCTAAACCCTAGCAGATATTTAAAACAAATATTTACTAGGCGCATTTAATAAAATCTTTTAATACGTCTCTAATAATTACCGGGGTATATTTTTCAAATTAGGGTTACAATAAACCGAACCCTAATTCCCCCGTGTGCCAATGGAAAATCATGCCAGCCACACCTAGCCCAAGCTAGCCGCGCCATGCCAATTGCACCATGCCATGACCCTATCTATTCTAGCCACATCTCGTGTGCCAATCGCAAATCATGCCATCCACACCCAACCGCGCCAAAGCATGCCAACCATACTAGCCGCACCCTTGTGCCAATGAAAAATCATGCCAGCCACACCTAGCCCAAGCTAGCCGCGACATGCCAATCGCACCATGCCATGGCCCTAGCTATGCTAGCCACATCTCATGTGCCAATGGCAAATCATGCCAGCCACACCCAACCGCACCAAAGCATGACAACCATGCTAGCCGCACCCTTGTGCCAATGGAAAATCATGCCAGCCACACCTAGCCCAAGCTAGCCGCGCCATGCCAATCACATCATGCCACGACCCTAGCTATGCTAGCAACATCTCACGTGCCAATGGTTAATCATGCCAGCCACACCCAACCGCTCCATAACATGCCAACCATGCTAGCACCCTTGTGCCAATGGAAAATCATGACAGCCACACCGAGCCCAAGCTAGCCGCGCCATGTTGATCGCACCATGCCATGGCCCTAGATATGCTAGCCACATATCGTGTGCCAATGGAAAATCATGCCAGTCACACCCAACCACACCAAAGCATGCCAACCATTCTAGCCGCACCCTTGTGCAAATGGCAAATCAAGACAGCCACACCTAGCCCAAGCTAGCCGCGTCATGCCAATCGCACCATGCCATGGCCCTAGCTATGCTAGCCGCGCCACCCTGCTGGCCTTCTCCTCATGTCTACTAAAGTGAAGCCATGCGACAATCCACGGTTGCGCTTCAATCTCAGTAGCAAATCCTGGCCGTCTAAAGTTCCCTCACGTCTTTTGGCCCAAAACCCTAGATTGGTCGCGCACCTAGCCAAGCTAGACGCGCCATGCTAAACCATGGCCACTCATGCCGCGCCACCATGCTGGCCTTCCTCACGCGGCTACCAAAGTGAAGCCAAGCGACAATCCACGGTTGCCCTTCAATCCCAAGAGCAAATCCTGGCCGTCTAAAGTCCCCTCATGACTTTAGGCCCAAAACCCTAGTTGGTCACGCACCTAGCCAAGCTAGACACTCCATGCCAAACCATGGCCCCTCATCTCGCCTCACCATGCTGGCGTTCCTCATGCGGTTACCAAAGTGAAGTCAGCGATAATCCACGGTTTCCATTCAATCCCAGAAGCAAATCATGGCCGTCTAAAGTCCCCTCACGTCTTTAGGCCCAAAACCCTAACTTGGTCACGCGCCTAGTCCAAGCTAGTCACTCCATGCACCCATGGCTACCCCTTGGCCCCAGATGCCAAGCCAAACCAAACCTAGCCAAGCTAGACGCGTCATGCCCTGGCCCTAGCCGTGCTAGTCACGCCACGGTTATCCAAGATCCCTTCACTTGTCCCTAACCATGCCATACGACCATGGAAACCCCTTGGCTCCACGTGCTAAGCCAAGCCTAACTTAGCCAATCTAGCCGCGCCATGCCAAACACACTTTTCCTTGGCCCTAGCCACGACATGCCAAGCCAAGCGCCCTCGCCATGCCATACTCCCATGGCGAACCCTTGGCTTCTCATTCCAAGTCCAAACACACCCTAGTCGTGCCACCCTGTTGGACCTCACTACGCGGCTACCAAAACGAAGGCGTGCAATGATCAATGGTTGCCCCTACTCCCAAGATGCAACATCTCGACCGTTGAAGATCACCTGGCTAGCAAGTTCCCCAAGCTCGACTTGCCAAGGCACAACAACATTTTACATGTTTTCCAAAGCATTCGAGACATCAACACAAACATGGGGATTCTCTTTGGGTATTGGTTTGGTGGTCTACAACGTGCGGCGTACACTACGCCTCTCATAAGGAAGTTTCATAAGGGTGAGGCGCCTAGTAAATACAGGAGTTATGTGGGAAACGTTCATGGGACATAAAGGTGTGAGTTAACAAACTTTATGGAACATCAATTCCATAATGTTAACAGTTTCATGAAAACCAATTTCATGCGTTAACCACTTTATGGGACATCAAGTCCATGCATACTGTTACCACCTCCTCACATTTACTTCCCCACTCCTTAAAGAGACCAGGATACGTTTCTACCTTGGCTTATATGAATAGGTCTTACCATTTCCATTTGAACAACAAGTTCATTCGGACCACACAACACTCAGAAGTACTTACCTGCTAGCTCTCCTCGTGAGCTCTCATAATTCTCTAACAACAAGTCGTAGAAACCCAATTGCTCTCCCAGAATCAACTATTATGGTCTCACCACTCTCCTTGCTTCCCTCCCCAAAACCAACCCATTCTCCTCCTCTTTGTGACCGAAGCAAGTCTGGAACGGCCATTTCTTGGTTTAGGTCGGACTTGTACAAATTGATCTCTCGAACCTAAAAGTACTCCCTTGCAGTACATTGTTTAGGGTTTAAACAGTTTCTCACCTTCACATCTGCAATTACAAAAATCAGCAGAAGCTATTTTCATCTATAAACACTAGGATGAGACTTGGTTGAAAATCTAGCACATGAATTTGTTACCCAGAACAATTCTTTTGGTTTGGAAAATGACAGCTGAAGTGTTGATTCTTAGATCGAAAATGCATGATAAGTTAGGGCATTCAGATCCTTTTTGTATGCTTTGTTCTGATGATATTAGACAAACCACTAAGCACTTGTTTGTAGATTGTTGTTTTACTAGAGCAGTTTGGTTCGATTTAGGCATACAGATGTCTTTGTATAATAACAGCTCTTTTGAGTGGGTTAAATCTTGGTTTTCCTCTCCTCTGAAAGAGTGGAAAGAAACATTTGCTATTATATGTTGGAAGCTTTGGAAGTATAGAAATCTAGTGGTTTTTCAGGAGGTTAAAACTAACCCATTGGACTGTATTAATATGACAAAGAATGCCTTAAATGAATGAACTTTAACCTTGAAAAAAGACTCTCTGATGAAAAAACATCTCAACACAATATTGTCTTGCTATTGTAGTAGGAATCAACTGATTGGGAATATGAGCTATAAAAAAAATTGTATTCATGTGGATGTTTCTTTTAATTCGAACACAGGAGAATTTGGTATTGGGTTAATTTGGTGGACAGATGAATACATATTTGATATTAAATTTTCTGCAGGATACACCGCCAGTTCAGAATGTGGAGAAGCCCTCGCAGTAAAAGGGGCATTGGAGTGGGCAAAACAACTAAATCTGCACGACTGTCATGTGCTAACCGATTGCAGAAATGTAGCAAACTTTTTGGATAATAAACCTTCAAGCTGTGAATGGAGAACTATGAAAATTCTGGAAGAAGTGAAGGCTCTTTTGGGTTATGTAAATAGTAAAGTAATGTATGCTAATAGATGTTTCCGGGTTATGTAAATAGTAAAGTAATGTATGCTAATAGATGTTTCCTTAAAGAAGTAGATAGGCTAGCTAAATGGGAAAGATGTAAAAAGGGTTCTTTTTTTTGTATTTCTAATTCCCATCACTGCAGCCTTAAAATCTTGGTTATAGAAGCTCTGATGAATGGCTGTGATATTATTCTGTATAATTTTTCTTAGCTTTCAATGAAATGTTTTGCTTATTAAATTTTTTTTTTTGCTTATTGGAAAGAAAAAAGTTGCTCCGATATGCAATGTCACTTTCGTGAACTTTTTAAGAGTGAATACAGACAGCTCCATGTGGGATTTCACTATTGGAAATTCAAATCTTGATCAATAATGGTGGGTGTTAATCTATAGACAGCTGCTAGTCCATAAAGGTCTGTACTAAATCTTCGTTACCATTGAATCATATCATATCTAATACTAAAACCTTATTTATTACAGAGATAAAGGTTTGATTAGGGGCAATTTGGTCAAATTACGGAAATGTGTAAGCTCACGTTTAATGCGTTTCAGTCAGATATTCAAATTTGGCATGTGTGAAAACTGCTATTTTGAGGCCTCACTTTGCTTTCTAAAATTTACTAGTACCCATCTTTTGGTCACTACCCAAAAATAGTGGGGGACTACCCAACTTTAATTGTAGCGGGTATTAGAAGTAATATTTAGTCACCCCTTAAAAAATAATAATTTAATACCTACTTTACCCTTAACTAAAAACTTAGTGATTCATGATTCATGTGATGATTTTTTTTTTTTTTTTTTAGCAATTATGATATGAGTGATCATGTGATCAAACCTACGAATCAGAACCCCCTTCACCTCCTTGTTTATATGTCAATACTTCAAATGATCCAAATATGAGTTATTTTTTAGAAGAAGAAAAAAAAATTCCCCAAAGTGAAGAGAACCCACCAAATGATGGATTTTATCATTACAACTTTGAAGATGAACATATGGGTACTCAGTTTTAGTTAATGTAGGTTGAATTGTGGGAAAAATTGGACAAACTCAAATTTTTTGGGTAAAAGTTCGGTTAGGTAATGGTAGTTCGGTTACCAGATTTAAAACATAGGTAACTGAACATTTCTGAAAGTGTAGTTCGGTTACCAGAACTTGTAGACGCAGGTAACCGAACTACATGTTAATGGTGGTTTTTTATAGTTCGGTTAGGAAATTCAGAAGACATAACCGAACTTTTATTCTAGACTTTCCAAGGAAGAGTTCGGTTTAGTCGAGTTTTATACCTTGGTAACCGAACTTTAAGTTCGGCAATGTCGCAAACTACATGTATACCGAGTTGCTAACCGAACTAGTATGTTCGCTTTGGTCTAATTTTTGATTCTCATTACCGAACCTTTGCATATAAAATGTAAATATCGACTTCGGTAATTTTGCAATTGTTTTATTAAAATTACATAACCGAACTTTATGTTCGGTAGGGTCGACGAAATTTTTTTCATTGCCGAACTTGTAAGTGTTTCTTGTTTTTATTTCGGAGAAAAGTTCGGTTGAAATTTTTTTTTTACGACATTACCGAACTCAATATATAGGTTCTGAGAGAAGAGTTCGGTCAGGAGAAAAAAAAACTGCGACGTAACCGAACGTGTGTTCGGTTAGGAAAAAAAAATAGCGACGTAACCGACCAAAAAAAATCTTGCCGATAACTAATGTTTGTAATGTTTCAGGTGGATTATGCCCTTAAGTTTCCCTTTTATGCTCATATAGAACGCATAGAGAACAAGAGAAATGTGGAGCACTATAACTCAGATAACTTGAGCGTTCTTAAGACTTCATATAGGTACATTTCCTGCAGGATTGAAAAACAAACGATATGAACATTTGTCAAATAGACTTCATATAAGACTTCACACTGGTTCGTCATCCAGTTCACTGCCCGTTTGAAACTATGTTAAATGACAAAGTCTTTTTCAGAGAACAGTTCGGTTCGGAAGAACAATTTACGACGTAACCGAACTAAACGTTCGGCTTGAAGAAAAAAAAATAATAAGTTGCGACGTAACCGAACTAACGTTCGGTTAGGAAAAAAAAATTCTATGTAACCGAACTGTTCTCTTCTCTTCTCACACATGGAAAATTGTTTGATCAAACCTTGTAGACCTTGGCAAGTTGAGAATTTTTCACATGGTCCAGTTTTCTTAGTTGCCTCTCTATCATATGGTACGACGTTACTCAACTTACAATGACATTTTCCCTCATATTTTGTTGCTCAAAGGTAGTTCGGTTAGGAAAGAAAAACTTGCGACGCAACCGAACTAAAGTTCGGTTATGGAAAAAAATTGTGACGTAACCGAACTTTTCTCTGAAAGAAAAACCTCCATTAAATGTTGAGTTCGGCTAGTTCGACAAAGTTTTTCGCATAATTCCTAACCGAACTTCTCTATGCAACTTACATTTTCAACTCATTTTAATGATTACTTCTCATTTTTGCAACCAAAACCGAATGACAAATAATGGGTTTGTTATAATTTTGATTTTGATTTTGTTTTGTTAATGATTTAAATTAAAATGTATATATAGAGGCGGCTGTGGTGGTGGTTCAAGGTGGTCGGTGGTGGTGGTGGTGGTGAGCGGCGGGGGTGATGGGAGGAGGTGGTTATAAATATAGGTGGTGAGGAGATGAGGTGGTAATATATATATAGATTAAGGGTAAGTTAGTCATTTCCACTTTATGAGACACCCCTTATAATTTTTTGTGGATATTTGAAGTAATGGGTAGTCCCCCACTTTTTTTGAGTAGTGCCCAAAAGATGGTTCTAAAAGTAACAGACATTTAACGTGGGCCATTTTCAACGGACTTATGCGGCGAATTCCCTAAAAATGCATACAAGACCAACAATTCTACATCTCCCGAGGATAAAATTCCGTGATATGCACCGGAAAAAATAAATTATGTGGGACCCATGTTTGGTAAAGCTCACCCCTACAAATCTATGTTGCGGGTCCCAGAAGGAGACTATTCGCGAACTATTCGATAAAAGTTCACAAACTTATCAGGAGCATGTGGTATGCACAACAGTACTCTATAGCCTATTCTCATTATACGTATAAGTAGTTAGCACCGCCTTGTACGTCGGCAATACTACTTTTCTTTACTTTCCAAATAAGTTAGTGGTGTTTTGACACTATATGTTGTATTTTTTATCTGAAATCGATCGTTATATGTGTATTTTTGAATAAATTTTTTTATAAATTTTTTCAATATTTTTGAACGTATAAATTTTTTAAATTCATTATTAAGTTACGTCTAATTTTTAAAGGGAAAGCATATAAAAGTTTGGAGAAGTATAAAAAAAAATGAAAGCTAAAAATTTAGTATTGTTGTTTATTCTCGTTGCGTAGATAATTCAAAAGGCTTTTCAAATATATAAGGTCCATAAAAATCCAACTTGTGGTTTGGAAGATGTGAAGATTAAATATTTATCTTTATTTTTATAACAATGGTTTCTCTGTAAATACATAATTTTTGACTGAAATCCTTTATTGACGGGAATCTTTTTTGAAATATTCTTAAATATAATGACTAAGAATATTAGGGGATATAACGGTGATGAAAGATAATGCTTTGATATAGGGGTGCACACTAATCCGACCCGACCGAGCAATCCGACCGACCCGTGCAAAAAATAACCGACCCGACCTAAACCCGATAAATCAGAAAACCTTGAACGGTATTTATATTGCAAAACCGATCTAAAATATGTTATACTCGGGTGCATCACTTTACCGACCGAATGAGTGAATACCCGACCGATTAAAAGTCATAGCCATTGATCTCCGATTCATATGAGCCATTGATCATGGCAATAGAAATCCATTCTTTTCTCCCAACTCTAATTCTTGTTGCTACTGGTCTTCTTCTCTCTTCACTCGAGCAGCTACTGCAACCCCATTAGTCATATTCTTCTCAAACCGTCTTAGACCACCGTCCTCCTCCTACAACACCATACCATAATAAAGTACAACCCCTTCTTAATCGATTTGGATCTTCATACCTTCATTTACCATTAAAGTGTGATTGGAATAGATAGCTGCAACAAATAAAGCAAGTAAACAAGGAGGGCAACCAACTGCTTCTATTGATAATAGATGTTTAGATATACTATAATTGCTTTTCACCGATAATTAGCTGTATAGATTTGTCAATCTTGTTTTTTATGAATTTATAACATATAAATACACCTACAAAGTGAAGATGGCCAGGATTCTGGCATCAATCATACAATCAGTTTTTAGATCCGAAATCTTCATAACTATACTTATCGTATTCATTTTTTTTTTGTCATCTGTATCATTTAAACTACATCAATTATAAATTAATATATACTCTCAGTCTGTGTTTCTGATTTATGCTAAGTGTGAATTGCTTCACTTGGAAACCCGACCACCGACCTAACCGATCTGATAAAACATCGGGCGGTTAAAGACCGACCCGGACAAAAAAACTTCCCATAGCCGGTGCTTTCTCTAAATAAACCGATAAATTCGGTGCTTTGGTCGGTAGGCACATAAACCGACTCGACCCGACAGCTGTGCAGCCTTACTTTGATATTCTCTTTTTGAAATATTCTTAAATATAATGGCTAAGTATAATTATCGCCATCTTATTGAATTTGGGGTGGCTTTGTGTTGATCTGGCATGGTATTATTTTAGGTTTGATATGTGAACGTTACTTTCGTGCCCTTCCTCTCCAGATTGAGAGATGTTTCATTTAAATGTGACAATAACATTGATTCCCTTTTTACTTGAAGAGATTTAATTAATAGAATAGATTAGAGAGATTCATGGTAGAGCCTAAAGTGATGATAAGATGGCGATAATTATACTTCTAAATAGATTAAGATAAGATGTCAGTAAAATAAATAACATCTCAATCAAATTATTAATCTTTTCTGGCCAAGAACAAGATCAATAAGACGAATTATTTTAAGAATAAATGTTCAAACCACTTGGTGAAGAACAAATCTATTCAGCCTACTGTAAAATTTCCTGTAAATCTCACCTTTTCATTCTGAGAATACACTGAATACTCTATATGTCCATTTATCCCAACCAAGTACTAGGAAGAGGTTTTTCTTTATTTCTCTTTAACCAGGAGTGGAGCCAAGGGTTAACTAACCCCGACTCTAGTCCCCTAAAATCAGCAAAACCATAAAAACACTCTTAGTTTTATCGTGTAATTTGGATTTAGTCCACCTAGTTCTTAATGTTTAGCCCACAAATATCCAAAAAAAAAATTATTAGTCCACAGTTACGAAGGGAAAAAAAAAAATCACTGTAAGTTCATCCGTGAACTAAACAAAATAATCGAATTGTTGTCCTTTCTCTATTTTTTTTTCCTAACGTAATGCCAGTGACTAAAACTCCATTGCATTTCGTAACTGTCCTCCTCAAAGCAAAGTAATCCCTTTTGTCTGTCATGAAAAAGCTTCTTGGTAACCCGTAAAAAATACTTTCTTACTCCCTCCGTCCCTAATATAAAAGCGGAGAAGTAAAATTCTTTAGTCCCAATAGATAGGCATAAAACCAATTCCAATGTGATTTCTTCCATTTTTACCCTTATTAAAGAGTATGACATTAACAAGTTTAGTTAATGCTTTTAGTAATTCCCAAGAACAATTACACATTTTTAATACTTTAGTGGGATATAAATTCTTATTTTATTGATATTTTCCATGTTCTCAAGATAAATGTATTGGAAGTGATGAGGGTAAATCAGTCAACATTAGAGAAATTTAGAAAAAACAAAATTTTTCTTATTCTAAGAGAATACTACTTCTCCGCATATATATAGGGGACGGAGGGAGTATTTATCATTAAACACTGATCTAGGTTTCTTTTTGTCTCAATGGCATGCAAACCATTTGATTAGTTTACCTTTGCTTGAAAGTTGCTCAAATATCAGTTTCATAAAATTTCTTGAGGTTGTTAGAAATTAAGGGGAGCTCTCGATTATTGACCAAGGAAACATGGAGTAACTACGAGACAAGAAAATATGGGACCTCACTATTCTCTACTCAAGGTCTCAATAATGATGGTGGGGATTAACCTATAAACCATAAAATTTCCTCTAGTAACTAGGGATGGGGTGCACCCCTAGTTAGCAATTCCGGGAAAGGAAAACGTACGAAAACGGATACATAAGTGTATTATCTATACGAATTCATAAAAGCCGAGTTCGGCCAAGAATCCGGTCAACGATTCATGATACGACAGTAATACGGAACGACATATGTACGTGTATAATTCGATTTGTAAATGTCAGTTCGGCACTGAAAATTCGGCGTGTATTAACAATGGAAAACAACTATATATCAAGAAAATACGCTGGTAAGATTGATTTTTCTACTATAATTACATTATATATTAAATATATGGTGCTTGATCAACAAAAAACAGTTGGTTCAATGGAGTAAAGACCTCGTGGGAAGTAAAATATCAAGGATTCGAGTCTCAATAGTTACTTGAACCGTATATGTCTGAGGCTAATGGAACGAACTAATATGCACGAATTCAATACAGATGTTAAAACCGCGTATTGTTCGAAAAGCTGAGAAAACACGCGACTTGAGTGCGGAGTTTGAATTATGTGGCCGTATAAGTCGCCACCGACCAGTTCGCAAAAATTCGCGAATGATTCGACGAATTGCTAACTAGGGGTGCGCCTACCTGCTCATATCCTCCATTTCAATGCTACCCGTCAATTTTTACCCGTATTTGTATCCTACCCATTATTCTATGGGTAAGCTGACGAATAGTTTTTTGAGTTTTATACACAAAAGCCGGACTCTGGCCCTTAACTGAACCCAGCCAATCGGACTAGCCTTATCGCCATATCCAACCTTCCATTACTCATATAAGCAATTACATATATGAGGAGTATTTTATGAGATATCCAAACTCTTGAGCGGAGACTCGATCAGCTGACCTCTTACTTGAGAGTCAGGCTCTTGGCCAACTGCTCTAACCCAAGATGGTTAAATAGATGTGTTTGTGGGTGAAAATGGTTTCTGCTGATTTCGATAATTTCGGGTGTGTGGGTGAGAAACGAATTTAAACCCTAAACAATGTACTGCACGAGAGTACTTTAGATTCGAGAGATCAATCTGTAAAAATACGGCCTAAACCAAGAAATGGCCGTTCCAGACTTGCTTCGGTCACAAAGTGAAGGATAATGGGTTGGTTTTGGGGAGGGAAGCAAGGAAAGTGTTGTGACCAGAATAGTTGATTCTGGAAGAACAGTTATTTTCTACGACTTGAATCAGAATGTGGGAAGCTAACAGATGGAAAGCTAGCAAATGTTTTCTGAGTGTTGTATGCTCCTCACTGAACTTATTGTTCGGTGGAAATAGGTAAGACCTATTTATATAAGTCGAAGTGAAAACGTACTCTAATCTCATTAAGGAATGGAAAAATGGGTGAGTAAATGGGAGGAGGTGGTAACATTAACGCATGGAATTGATGTTTCATAAAGCCATTAACGCATGGAATTGATGTTCCATAAAACCGTTAACGCATGGAATTGATGTTCCATAAAAAGGAGCGTTTCACCATTAACTTCCCTGTATTTACTAACCGCCTCATCCTTATGACACTTGTTTGGAACATTCCTGAACAATATATCCATAATAAAAGGTGATCTTTTCGCTTCTGCCAACTAAACGCTTCTTCCTCCCCCATCGGGTATTTCCGATCATAGCTCACCTTCCCATTAATTCTTTCAAGACTACTCGGTTCATATTCTGTTCATTCACCTGTCTCGCTTATATTTCTTGATCCTATCTCCTGGTTTTTTCTATCGCAATTTGCAAGTTCCTATGCTCTCACGCACTTTCTTCTATCGCTCTTCATAGGATTCTCTCCTCACTACTTTCTCAGCGACGTATTCTCCGATCTCTATCTTCGATGCGGTCATATTCTCTTCGCTCTCCCCTTTCTTCATGGATTTCTCCGCGATGTCGTGTTCTTCCTCGCCCTTGTGCTTCATCTTCTCGACGATGTCTGAGGCGTTCTCTCCTTTGATATTCTTCCCTTTCGTGGATCCTTCCCCCAGTTTGATCTCGACATGATTCTTCTCTTTTCCCAAAGATGGTCCTACTTATTTGTGTCTCCGACCTTTCATGTGCTCTTGCATGTCTTTCTTCATTGAGCCTAATATTTTCTTCTAGTAACTCGTTATGATGTCGCATAGATGTTCCCTTTGATGCTCCAGCTATTTTTGTTTCCTGTTTTCCTCTACCATCCTTCTCCTCAATTCTTCGATAGTCATGTTTTCTTCATCTTCTGACTCCCTCCTTTATTCATGAGCAGATTGTTCTTCTTTTTCCTCTTTGGTATCGGTATCGGTGGTATGAACTGAACCCGATGCATATCTGTCTCTTCCCGGGTTAAGGTTATCATTTGGATTCTGGGTTAGACCACGTCTTTCTCCTTCTACGGAAGTTTCACCGATGTTTAATCATTCTCTTATTCTTTCTGCAATTCGCCTGCTCCTTCGTGTGGCTATCACATGTCCTACTCATGTTGATGCTCCCACCATGGTCAACTTTTTATGTTAATCGATCGCAGCTGTACAACTATTATAAGATTATGCTCACCAAACCCTAAATCGTACGCTCCAAGGTGTATATCTGTTGGAAGAGTAAACTTGATTTGGATAAATCAAGATTAATCCAGAAGAATTAAAAAGAAATTTGTCCACTAGCCTAGAGTGTTCTAGCTAGTACTGTACGATTGGAGATAAGTCTAGAAGACTAGTATGTTCTAGTTGGTCAAAGTCAAATGTCCAAGAGTGTAAACAATGTCGGTCATTAGAGTTTTCTAGAGTAGTTTGACTAGATAGTTGGTGAAAGTTCTAAAGCTAAGAGAGTCAGTTGTTATATATAGGGCAGTTGAGGCACCAATTGAAAGTGTAATTGAGTGAATGACTATAGAGTGGTATAGGTTGAGTGAGCGTGTAGTTGAGAAATAACTACTTAGTAAGAGTAATCTAGTGAAGTCCCGTAGTGCGTAGTAAAGTGAGAAGTAAGTAAAGTGGAGTCTTGTAAATTGGTAAGGTCATGTACGGTTAGTTTTGAAAAGTAATAAAATTTTGTTTTCTCCCAACCAAATTTGAGTGATTAGTGAGTTCTTTGAGCGAGTTTTAAGCATTTTCAATCCTTCTTCAATACCCATTTAGCCATTAATCCTAAAATCATTTCCGACAAAGTGGTATCAGAGCCATAAGATCCTAATGGATAGTGAGATGTTTCCGTTTCATGTTCCTAAACTCACTAAAGAAAACTATGAGAATTGGAGAATACAAATGAAGGCGTTATTAGGCTCGCAAGATGCTTGGAAGATTGTATAGAAAGGTTATGTTGAACCGTAGAATGAAGCGGCGCTAACACAAAATGAAAAGGATATGTTGCGCATATCGAGAAAGAGAGATAAAAGAGCTTTATTCCTTATTTATCAAGGTATGGATGAATCGTCGTTCGAGAAGATATCAAGATCCGCTAATGCAAAGCAAGCGTGGGAGATTTTTCAAAATTCCTTCAAGGGAGTTGATAAAGTGAAGAAGGTGCGGTTGCAAACTCTACGCGGTGAGTTCGAATCTCTCTCCATGAAAGAGTCTGAATTAATCTCGGATTATTTGTCAAGAGTTTTAGTTGTTATCAATCAACTAAGAAGAAATGGTGAGGTCATGATTGATAGTCGTGTGCTCGAGAAAATATTACGGTCACTCATTCCAAAATTTGATTATATCATCGACGCAATTAAGGAGTCCAAAAACGTCAAATCCATGACCATGGATGAGCTCATGGGATCGCTACAACCCATGAATAAAGAATGAGAAAGAGAAGCAAATAGGGAGAAGTATAACAAGTTCTACAAGAAAATCTCACTTTGGAAGACAAAGGAGAGAGCTCTAGTAGTAATGCTGGAGGAAGAGGACGCAACTACGACGACGGAAGAGGAAGAGGAAGAGGCAAGCAGAATAACGATGATCAGAGCAGCCAGTGGTCAAGCTTTATAAGAGGTCATGGTAGAGGAGATAATTCAGGTCGTGGTAGAGGAAATAATTCATGGCGCAGCAATAACAGGCCAAGGTATGACAAATCTCAGGTTGAATGCTATAATTGTCATAAACTTGGTCATTATGCTCGAGAATATTTGTTTTCATCGGATGACGTCGAAGAAGAAGCTAATTATGTTAGTAAAGAAAATCAAGAAGACCAGACCTTGTTGGTGGCGTGCAAAGGAGATGACTATGATGAAAATTGTACGTGGGTGCTTGATACAGGAGCAAGCAACCATATGTGCGGCACGAAGGAGAAGTTCGTGGATCTTAATGAATCAGTTTCCGCCAACATGACGTTCGAAAATGGAGAGAAAACTCCGGTGAGTAGTCTTGGAAATTTTTTGATTAAGTTGGAAAATGGAAATCATGAGTTTATTTCTGATGTTTATTATGTCCCTAACGTAAAAATGAATATATTAAGTCTAGGAAAACTCTTAGAAAAATTATATACGATGAATATGGAGGACCTTAGTATTTTTATAAGAGATAGGGGAGGAAAGTTGATTTCCAAAGTGCCGATGACGGGGAATCGGATGTTCTATTTGAACATTCAAAACGACATTGCTAGATGTTTGAAGGCTTGTGTGAAAGACTCGTCATGGCTCTGGCATCTTAGGTATGGACATCTAAATTTTGGAGGATTAAAGTTATTGTCCAAGCAAAAGATGGTTAGAGGTTTGCCAAGAATAGACCACCGGGATCAGCCGTGTGAAGGATGTTTACTTGGGAAACATTTTAGCAAAAGCTTTCCTAAGCAAACATTGACTAGAGCCACAAAACCGCTAGAGTTGATTCACACAGATGTTTGTGGACCGTTATAGCCAAGTTATTATGGCGGAAATAATTATTTCCTCATATTTGTGGACGCTTTTAGTCGGAAAACATGAGTTTATTTCTTGAAACAAAAAGCATAGGTTTTCACAAATTTAAGAAATTTAAATCCCTTGTGGAGAAAGAGCGCGGCTTTAAAAGTGTGGCTATGAGATCGGACAGATGAGGTGAATTTAATTCGAAGGAGTTTGAGTCTTACTGCGAAGAAAATGGAATCCGTCGGCCTCTTACGGTTCCATATACACCTCAACAAAATGGAGTTGCCGAAAGGAGAAACAGGACAATTCTCAACATGGCCCGAAGTATGTTGAAGACAAAGAAATTGCCCAAGGAGTTTTGGGATGAATCAGTTGATTGTGCGGTTAACCTAATAAACCGATGTCCCACAAAAAGAATGTGGAACATGACTCCTCAAGAAGCGTGGAGTGGAGTTCAACCCGGCGTTGCATTTACGAGTATTTGGAAGCATTGCATATTCTCGTGACAGGAGTACGAAGTGTATATTCATCGGTTACGATTCTCGATCTGGGGGATATAAGTTGTACGACCCTACCAACCGAAAGGTCGTCATAAGTAGAGATATGGAGTTCAATGAAGAAGGCATCTGGGATTTTGATATTCAAGAGAAAGAGTATAATTTTCTCCCGATCTTGGAAGAAGAGGAAGAACAAGTAGTGCCACCAGAACCAATTGTTCAAGATCTTTCACCACCTCAATCGCCTTCCATATTGGAACGCGTTGAACCGTCATCATCAGAAGGAAGCTCGAGCGAGAGACCTTTGCGAACGAGAAGTCTTATTAAGATTTACGGAAATACAGTGTCATTATTTTGTCACACTGCAAGTTTTGAACCGGATAGGAAAATCGTGAAATATAAAAAATGGAGAAAAATGTGACAAGGAGTAACACCATGAAGCTTGAAGTCAAGGAAGACTATGATGGAAATAAAAATAAAAAAGGCTATAAGCCGAAGATGAGTTGATTAGCAAAAGGCTATGGTCAACGACTAGATCACAAACACGCTTATAGAAGTACCGATGCACAAGGATTTTGTGGACGTGAAATTCCAACGTGGAACAACAAGAAAATCAAGCATGGAAATCTCAAAAGGCAAACTTTCTTTCCAGATTTGATAATCTCCTGCTATCATTGTGATAAATCTAACTTTGAAAACTCACCAAAGTCCTTAAAAAATTCTTAAATCTGAAAACTAAAAGATAAGATGTGACTATGAGTTTTTTCAAAACTTGATGGAGTTCCTTTGGTAACAAGTTTTCCAAATCTGATGGTGCTTGAAGTAAAAACTCAAAGATCCAAATTCTTGTTTAAAAGAGATAACACTGACGTGAAAAAGAAAAGTCACAAAAACTGAAAAACAAGGTCTATGAAGAAGGTGGTAAAGAAACTTGAGAAAACAAATACTTAAAACCATGACTGCAAATAAAACTCGCAGATTCAATCCCTCTGTCTGATGCCAAAATGTGGCTACATGAAATCCTACAACTACACCCTTGATAAGATTAATGCACAAACTTATTAAAACATATAAAGAAGATGGGAATCAAGCCATACTATTTCTCTTGAAGATTCACATACAAAGATAATAATACTCAAAGTATACAAACCCTAACTTTCTCTCTCTCTCTCTCATTGTTCTCTCTGGATATTACTTGGACAAGATAAAACCTCCTTACCCTCTACAATGCCTTAAATTGGCCTTTTACATAGTGGATTACAACTAATAAAGTGATTTATTCTCCTACAAACTCGGCTAAATCTTCTTTCCGATGTCTCTTCATCGCACTAGTCTTGGTCAACGATCTTCCCTCCTTGAAATTACCTTGTTCGTTGTGTACTTTGTGCTTGGTCAACGATCTTCCCGCCTTGAAATTACCTTGTTCGTCATGTACTTTATGCTTGCCGTTGTTATTCCATCTAAGGGATTATCTTTATGATGTTTGATATCTTTATCGGATCCCTTATTCATCGCATGCCCCTTGTCGTGTAGGTCTGTCTCTGTCTTGTTATCGGGGAACTTTCTATTTGTCGTGTTCATTACTTTCTAAAACATGGCGAGACGATATTTCGTACCTACAATTATTACGAATGACCACACCACATCCTGCTCTTCTAGGATTTCCGAAGGAGAGTCCAGCTGCATTCATCTTAACCCATCCGTTCAAATGATGAAACCAATTCACTTCACCAATCTTGGATGCTTTACGAGTCATCAATCCATCTGCTTTGGATTTCTATAAATAGAGACTTATACGGTGTTTGGATACCTGAAGCAAATTTCATCTCCAAAGTTAGTTAAAAAAGTAATTTGCTTCACAAAAGGTCAACTTTTTTGCTTCTTAGAATCGATTCCGAAAAGTATCTAACCTAACATATGGTTTGGAGAGGGTATCGATTCCGAAATTGTTTTATTGTATATGGAATTTGATACCCTCCTCAGTATACTGGTACACCTAACAGCCATGTAATTAAGTCCAAAATTAACTCCTTATTGAGATTTTTTAAAGAGTATAACCTAGTGTAAGAACAATACAATTAAAAGGTATCAAGATAAAAAGTGGATAACAGTTACGGTCGGCGTCGTTGCACCACTAGTTATTGCTGTCATTCAACTCAATGAGAGTCAATTAGAATTCCAGAGATCGGAAACGCTATGGTGGAGTTAGCTACACTTGGGGCGGTGGTTCATATAACTGCTCGATATGAAAATGATATCGAGAAGTGCTTGCGAAAATGGAAAGAAAAAGGCTATAATATAACTAGTTCAGCAGCTTCAGTACCAGATGATAGAGGGAAGTTAATGAAAACTGTTTCTTCTGTTTTTGACGGCAAACTCAACATCCTTGTAAGTGTGTTTATAAGTTATTTTCTTGGTTTTGCATTTGCTTTTCGATGAATTCATTTATTTAATTAACAAAGCAGGCGGTAGTCACTACTTATTCAATGGATTGATATCGTTAACTGATATTGTTTGCATACTCTTCTTCTTTATGTACTAATGAGAGTTTTGTTGAACATATGTACTGTCATAGGTTAACAACGTTGGAACAGCTGTGTTCAAAGATACCGTGGATTACACAGATGAGGATAGTTATGGATACTAACTTTGACTCCGGATAGCATCTATCGACACTAACACACCCTCTCTTAAAAGCCCCTGGTACAGGAAGCATTGTCTTCATTTTATCTTTTGCTGTCGTTGTTGCTATACCTCAGCTCTCCAATTATTCAGCGTGTAAAGGTATCAAATTTTATTATTTTGATTAATCAGTTGTATATATATCAAGCCTCATTGCTGTCAAAAGATAATTCATACTGAATTTGAATCATGAGCTATTAATCAAATTACAAAGAACTTTGCATGTGAATGGGCCAGAGATAAGATACGCGACAATAGTGTTTGCACCATGGTTTACTAGAAATGAGCTCGCAAAAGTAGCAGAAGAGGAACTGCAAGTAGACGGGGCTGGAGACTATATGAAATCTAGAACTCCGATGAGGTGCATGGGGAATCCCAATGAGGTTTCATCTCTTGTGGCATTTTTATGCCTCCCTGCTGCTTCATACATCAGTGGACAAATCATTTGCGTTGATGGTGGATTTACAGTAAATGGTTTCTTCCCTATACATGACTAATTCATGGTTAGGGGTAAAGATTGGTGTTGGATATTTTCAATAACATAGAAAATAAAACGGTTTTGGTTTTTGGTTTGCCGCTACGACGGGGCAGCGTCCTGTGTCGAATAGACACAATGGATGTTAGTTGGAGATGAAGAAGCATATCCAAAGGGTGTGATGGTTCATAAAAGACACAACCATTCCCAATAGATACCTTATGTGTCTTTTGGAAGTGAAGTGGCATATCCAATAGACATGAATATCCATATAAGTAGTGAAGGTATTCTCTTATTCTTAACAATCAATTCAACCTGTTTTATCTCTTTCTAAAGCATCATCAGAATTATTTCTAGTGTGTTCTTGATTGGGCCAAGGGGTGAAAACCTTGAATCCAATTTCCCTGTTGTAGGGATTTCATTGTATCCTGAAGGCATTATTTTGCATACTTGTTGCAATCGCCAATTGATATTGGGAGGGTAGAAATAATCGTCTAAAAGAAATCTATTCGAGCCTTGAAAGTCACGAGTACAACAATTTCTTTTAGTGTTATCATCCTCTGTTTATACCCAAATTTTCCAACAGTTTTAGACGATTAGTTTCGATCAATGGAGGATGAAACTTCAACCGGCTCACACTGTGAAATTTTCTAAGAACATGTACTTGCTGATGCTTGTAATAAAAGGTTCCCTTATGTCGTCATCGGTGTGATATATCTGGGAGATGATTAGTCTCAAGGAAATACGACAAGATTGGCTTTTCATGGAAGGAAAGAATGTGAACCAAACAGATAAGTTTATCTCCCTCGCTTTTAATGTCAAAATATGATCAGTGATGCGTGCAATCAAAGTTTATTTTATTTCTAAGTCTAGCATGCATGATTTATGACGTATCCTTACATACTTGAATTCTCTTAGAATGACTCCATGACTGAACAAAGAGTCATGATAGTGTTTTATCATTACGAGATATCGATGTATCCTTTTAGTGCCAACTTGTGGCTACACAAAACTAAGTAACCTTTCTGGCGATAAAGACATGAAACTAATCATTTTGGTTGGGCTTCCAGTCACGAAGAAGATAATTTCCTGTAACCGTTTATTTTGTTGTTTCATTGAAAATCTCAACCCAGCAAGACGAAGACACACAAAACGGAAGAAGATAATGTCTCTCTGGGGTCATCTTTGCTTAACGAGGTAACAGAAAAGACCAAATGAGAAAAACAAGGAAATTAGAAAAAATGAAGATAAGGATGATCGGTGGAGCGTCATTCTCACTTGAAATTTGAGATAAGTATCCAACTTCTCTGTTCTTACTCTTATTTTGTGATTCATACATTTATGGATTGATCAATAATTCGGTTAATAAGTTTTGTGATTAGTGGTGGTCAGAACAAATGCATATGATTGTTTAATAAGTTTTGTGATTAGTGGTGGTCAGAACAAATGCATATGATTGTTGCCATTTGCATCCATTGAAATTTGAGTATGGGTGTTAATCATACGGTTTGGATTGACACAGTAATGGACATTTGAAATGTAAACATTATCTGATTTGGATGATATCCAAATATCTCCATGTAATTTGGAAAGCCATGACCTATTTCAAATTTGAATAGAGACATGAGGTCAGATAATGAGGGTCGTAACTCTTCACAAGGGATACGACTGTACTGGTTCCACCCAGCCTGTTTTTTTCTAGAGTTCCTCTTCGATTTTTTTCTTGCTTGAGAAAAATGTATGGCATGCTTGTGATTCATAATTAAATATGCAATATGTAAACACTCATAGGGCCAAAGGAGATCCAAATCCTAAGAGATGTAATTGTAGTGCTCAAAGAAAGCCAAATTCAAAACGATGGTACGTACCAGTATGTTTTGAAGTTTTAATTTCTATTCAGAAATTATGTGTTCCATGTTTTGGTAGAAACTAGTACTGATATGCAAGTCCATATTAATTATGTTCATGACTTTTAAGTTGTAATTTTAACATTTGAGAAGAGTCATGAAAACGGGGGAGGATTTTATGAGACTGTCATATAAAATTTTCTAGTTGGTAGTTTATTTTATAACCAAGATCATCAATAATTGTTTAGATAACAAATTATATGATATGAGTATATTGCAAAAGGTATTATAGGTTCCAAACTTGGAAATGGTCATGTCTTAAATGACATCAAAAGAGGTGGAATACCGGCTAATATGTAACGTATTGGAAAATTGGGCGGCCGACCAAATATCCAACGAGGAGGTGTTACAATATTACCAATGCATAAATTGTGAACATTTGCATTACATAATGTAAAATGTAAAATAGACATTGTCTATGTTTTTGGGTATAAATTTGTAGAAGATTGGGCATGAGTAGAGGAGTTACTCATCGTAATGATGTGCTTGTTGAAATACAAAGTAAGTTGCCTACAAATTTTCTATGCCTCTAGTGTATGCAAGTCTATAATGACTTCTTATGAATTAACCGTAAATTTTAATTAGGATCACTAGAGAAGTTACAAATATTTTGTAAAATCAAATAGGAACATTTTTAATAATGTTTTCAGAATTGATTGCATGAGTAGATGCAATTAATGAGGAGGAATGGCTTAGAACCTAACTTGTATAGATCCCATTTTTGGAAGAAGTCATCTCAAGCGGTCTTGATTAATTGTGAATCAGGCTATGATCTATAACGTCTCTAACAAAGACTTATAATGAAAGGTCAAGACATACAAGTCTTGTACATTGAACGGTAAGTCAATTACTCAAGAAAGGAGTAATTGCACTTAACCATTGAAACGGAGAAAAACTTGGAAGACCTATCTATGAAAAGTCTCCCAAAGGAAATGTTTTCAATGAAGTATAAATAAATGGGTCTAAGGTTTGTGAACGAAGGTTGATCTCCCATAGCAGAAACCCAACCTATGTTTTGAAAAAGATAAACAAGGTTCAATGTGGTACCAACAAGTTATGGATACATATTATGGAGCACTAATATAAAACTTCCCATTTCCAGTTAGTGCTGGTTTCTGCAAGAAAACAGGATGGATATAAATCCTTAATAAGTCTAACTTTTATCACAAGGTGTCTCGCAGAAACACCTTCGAGACTTACCTATATGAGTATGGAAATCAGGTTGTTTCCTAAGAGAAGAAGACCATTCTCTAAAGAAGACTCATGAGTCCAGGATATAAGCACATGGCCATTAATGTGCTGGCTACAGAACACACTATCTAAGAAATCAGTATGTGTGGAGATTTTGGTTTTATCATAAGGGGTACTTGGTTCAAGACTAGTTTCACCATAGAACCTCGATAGGGCTTTGAATTTCTTACACTAAGTGAAGGTTCAAATCCAAAAGATACATATCATTTATGTATTGATTTCAACGATGATGCTTAGTCTCAATTTAGCTTGAACTACGTTGGCTTGATCCCACTCGGGTACGTAGGAAGTCACTTGAGTGATGCAGCCACTCCTGTTTTATAAGTTTTACTTTATTTTCATGTTTTTTGGTTATTGAAAATAGGGGGAGATTGTTGGATATTTTCAATAACATAGAAAATAAAACGGTTTTGGTTTTTGGCTTGCCGCTACGACGGGGCATCGTCCTGTGTCGTATAGACACAATGGATGTTAGTTGGAGATGAAGAGGCATATCCAAAGGGTGTGATGGTTCATAAAAGACACAACCATTCCCAATAGACACCTTATGTGTCTTTTGGAAGTGAAGTGGCATCTCCAATAGACATGAATATCCCTATAAGTAGTGAAGGTATTCTCTCATTCTTAACAATCAATTCAACCTGTTTTATCTCTTTCTAAAGCATCATCAGAATTATTTCTAGTGTGTTCTTGATTGGGTCAAGGGGTGCAAACCTTGAATCCAATTTCTCTGTTGTAGGGCTTTCATTGTATTCTGAAGGCATTATTTCGCATACCTATTGCAATCGCCAATTGATATTGCGAGGGTAGAAATAATCGTCTTAAAGAAATCTATTCGAGCCTTGAAAGTCACGAGTACAACAATTTCTTTTAGTGTTATCATCCTCTGTTTATACCCAAATTTTCCAACAATTGGTTCATTGCAGGCTAGGTTGTTTCTAGTGCTATTAATTATCTCAGGTTGACTTTGCAAATTGCGTTTGGAGAATTTCCGGAATTGCTCTTAAATTCATTGGATCTATTGTATGTTACTGAGAACGGTTCTCGCAGTATGCCAGATTTCTCTAATTTCATCGAATCTAATTCTCTTGTAGATTTACCTTTTGCAAGAAGCTTTATATACGTACATGGACAAATGGCTAGCTAACTCTCCCTTCACCGATCGATTATGACGTGTATTGATAGTCTTGGTCCCTCGGGAGTGGATGGTGCATTATCCACAGGTTGCTCAAATAGCTCTAACAAAATGTAAGTGCAAACTGCAAACACCATTTGGGTAAATATGAAAGCCGAGCTACCTAAACGTGTGTGAAGGCATGAAGCCCAAAATTTTAGACAAAGCTCTGCTATCTTGGGTTAGCCTAATGGTGGTTGTCAATTGAATATAATAATAATGTCAAACCCCATAACTCACAGCAAGGTCTTGCCGGCCTCTTCGGCTCTTCCTTAAAACACCCAGATTCCATCTTTGAAATGTCCATATGGTCAAATCAAATACACAGCAAGAACTGGAACGACAAAATTAATGTAGAATGTTCAAGATGTTAATGAAGAGATACAAAATTAATGTAGAATGTGCTTAACAAAAAAATAAAGCTGCAGCCAGGGAAAGTCAAGCCGTGGTTCTGCCTCTGCTCTTGATCCAACATTTAACCCCAATGGATTAACAAATGCCATCTTTTTTCGGGGTTATACACAAAACTTACAACTTCATTTCATTTCATTTCATCTTATCTTATATATAAAAAAAAAAAAAAATCAGTATAGAAAGATGCCGTTCCTTAATTAAATTGTTTATTGTCTAGTTTTAATAATCTAAAGATGCCATTAACTGTTGAAAGCATGTGCCCAACCTATTAGTTTAATAACTGGGGAGGCCATGCTTCACCTGGATCGAAAGAAAAATGTCAACAGATAATTTGATGGGTGTGTAGTGCCGGTTTTGGTTCAAAAATAGATCACAATATACCATCATTTTCTTGAAACCTCAACTTCAAGATCAATTAAGAAAACAAGAGGATCGATTAAAGGTATGGATGGAATCATGGAAGGTGAAATTGGGAGAATCATAAAGGCATGGTTTACAATTCTGGCATCCTTAACTTATTGTTACTACATCTCCAAAAACATTCCAAAAGGTTTACTTAGACTTCTCTCAATCCTCCCAATCATTTCAATCTTTACCGTCCTTCCACTTTCGTTCTCTACGGGCCATCTTCGTGGCACTACTGGTTTCTTCATTTCTTGGCTTGCCAATTTCAAGCTCCTTCTCTTTTCCTTTGGTCATGGCCCTTTATCTTCTCCTTTAACTCTCCAACTTTTTATCTCCGTTTCTTGCCTTCCCATCAAGATTAAAGAGAAAATTCCATCCGCACCAACATCTTCTACTTCTGATCTAATTATATCGAGTCGGACATCCGGTTTAAATTATGCGATCAAAGCCTTACTATTATTAGCTCTGCTGTTCCGTGTTAATGTGTATAAACAATTTTTGCATCCATACTTCATGCTATTCCTCTATTGTGGCTACATGTATTTCAGTATAGAACTTCTTCTGGCCATGGGTGCAGCTCTAGCTCGGTTGCTACATGGGGTAGACCTTGAACCCCAATTCAACCATCCTTACCTGTCAACTTCACTGCAAGACTTTTGGGGAAGAAGATGGAACCTAATGATTACTGGTATCCTACGGCCTACGGTGTACGAACCAATGCGTCCGGTTTGTACACGTATATTTGGCAAGAAATGGGGATTATTAAATGCCTTATTTGCCACATTTCTTGTGTCTGGGCTTATGCACGAGCTGATGTTTTACTATATGAGTGGTGGAGAATTGAAGCCTAATTGGGAGGTGATGTGGTTCTTTGTATTACATGGGATATGCTTGGCTTTGGAGGTAGCTGTAAAGAATTCTTTGGCGACTGAAAGATGGAGGCTGCATCGGTTTGTTTCAGGACCATTGGCACTTGGATTTGTTGGTGTAACTAGTTTCTGGCTGTTCTTTCCTGCTTTTGCACGGCTTGATGCAACCACATTAGCCAGTGAAGAAATTGTTGCTTTCATTGTATTTGTAAAGGGTACCATAAATGTCTAAAGTTTTACTTTATGGCTGCTTGATTATGTTTTTCAATCTTTGTATGTAAGAAATTTTACTCTTTACAGAATAAATGGGCTTGGCAATCAACAATCTACAAAAACATAAAAGCCCAACTACCGCACTAAGTGCCCATCTTAAAATATAGTTTTTCTTTGTTTTCTTTTTCTTTTTTCTGAAGGCAGAGGGTTGAGCAATGGACGGACGGATGCACATTAGGGGTCGGAGTCCCCCGATTGTTTTGCGCGGTGTTATGTTCCAATCCGTCAAAATTGCAAGATTTGAAAAATCCAAGGCGGTGTCATCGTTTTTGAGGGACTACATCAAGTACATATGAATGGTCAACATTTGCCTTGAAGTCCACAATTTTACTCAAATACTACCTTTTCCTTTGTTTTTAAAGCAGAGGAGCTTCTCAAATTCTAAGTCAAGTGCTAAACTAAAAGCGACATCAGAATGGATTCAAGAAGCGAATCAAGTGCGAAGATTATGAGGTAAACTTTCTTAAAGTTTCTACTTCTTTTTCCTTTTCTATTTTATATTGCAGTTGCTATGTAAATGAATTTTCTTTGAACAGGGTGGAATTGATGATCAACAGAAGATGATGATTCCGCAATCCAATCCCAAAACACCTTTGGAAATTGCATTAGTCAAGCTTTCTCAATTTGAGATGTTGAGATGTTGAGATGTTGCCCGTGAATTTAATATCCTTGAAGTTTGTATGAACTATAAATTGTGAACCATGGAGATTCGGATGAATGAATGATGCACGTGTAGGTGCATGACAAGGCCGGATATGAATCGAGACTAGCAGTGTATCAAGTGATTTTACATCAAAAAAAATAAAAATGTATCAAGTGACGCAGCAACTGGGGGCAGCTGAGATGTTCTCTACCACCCCAGTAGGGATGGCCATTTGCCCCACCCAAACCCATCCCCGTGGGTACCCGACTCTATTGGGTAGGGTATTACCCGTACAAACGGCGATGAGTTTGGGTATGGGTAATAACCGAAATCAATGAAGCGGGGATGGGGTGGGGATGGGATTAAAGGTCCCCGCCCCGTACCTTTTACATTTTAGGGTTTTAGATTTTTAGTGTTAGGTTACATGATTACTTCATATATCATTTATAAACCAATTTTTTTTTCCAATTTTTTTTTTCGTTTGCTTGTTTTAAGATGAGTTTTAAGTTTGAGATTTTAGAAAACCATTTTCTTAGACTGTTATTATTATTGGTTGAAACATCATGCTTAAGTTTTGATTATTAAATTAACTCATCGTACTTGAACTTAATGTTATGGGTAACCCATGGAAAACTCATTTCGTACGGGTATTTCCCATACCCGTCTCGTCCCAGATCATGCAGGCAACATGGAGGGTGTTTTTTTTTTTTTGAACGGGACAGACCGGGATACAAGCTCCCCGTCCCATACTTGCCCCATGAACATCCCTACACCCCAGCCAAAACATATTTTTTGTTTTCACTCATTAACTTCCTAATTAATGTCTCTGATTTTCAGCTTGAGGGCGTTCATTTAAGTACTCTATGAATAATTGATCGAATCCGATGCCAGTGCTTTATTTTTTCTAATTTTCAGGCGGTGCATATATAATAGGTCGTTTGACTCAAAATTATGATCAAAGACTAAATCATAAAAACAAAATTGAATCTATTCGGATATGTATTTTCAACAAGTCGGGTACAAAATAGTACCCAACTCAAATAGCTCGAGTTAAAGCCAAGTCATACCTCGAAAAAAAAAAAAGAAAAAAAACTCGGACCGAGTCAAATTTAGACCCCGAATAAGGTTCAACCAGAAGAAGTGCAAGTTCTTTGTTTTAAATAAAAATTATGTTTGAGCTCTTTTATAAGAACACGCAGTTGGGGTTATGGAAATTAATTTAGGTATATGAATGAATATTCTCATCTTCTAGTTCCTGCTAATGGGTGTTTTTTAAGGGTGAAAGTACTAAGCTACTCTTTAAAATAAATAAAAACTAAATCTATAAACCTAAATTTAATCTTCTCATACTCCCATTCCCTTTCAATTTTTCTTCCCCTTCTACGTCAGTTCTCTTTGTGAACGATTTTTTTCTCCATCATCAATTTCAACACGGTTTCATTGTTTCTACAAAAATTTCTTTGGGGATTAATCAATTATATAAGCTTGCCTCCTCGAAAGAAACCTAATCGTCGATAATTGTCGTTTCAAAAGAACTCGTTCAAGTTAGAATTAAAAATTGTAAATGAAAATTTCCAGTTACAGGTAATACCGCCATTGTACTCATCACGAATACATTGTCGGTTTTGCGTGCCGGCATAGTTTTAGTATGAACATCATGTCGTTTTACTATGCCGACATTGTTTTTAGTATGAATACCATGCCGATAGTCATGGTTGTAGTTTTCAAAATTTTGCATGTACATCTGCCGGCATAGAATATGTTTGAACGTACCATACCAGTATTCTTTGCCGGCATTGAATATGTTTGAAGACTATGCCAATAACCAAGTGAGAAAACTCAAATTTCTGGAAAATTTTCATCATGTGCCAGTATAGAAAATTAAACAATGTACGATGCCATCACCACTACCGGCATGATCGATAATGAAAATTATGTGTCGGCAGTGTACTTTAGGAGCATTCTTTATATATAGAATGTCGACTACAATTTCAAATCTGGGGATATTGTCTATCGGTATGGTGAAAGTATAGATGTCATGCCGATTAGGTTCATGTCATACTGACACTGTGCTTTTTCAGGCGTAACAATGACAAATTCAATGAAAAAAAATCAAATTTCAATACATTAATACCTATACATGGGTATTCGGAGAATTTGTATGTTCATCTTGTTTACTTTCCTGGTTGGTTCTTCACCTAAACCTTCATGATCATATATATCTTGATTTAATGGTGTTGCATCAACAAATTCAATAATAATAATTTGTACTAATCATTATCAAACTAATCAATTAACTATTAACCACTAAACATGATTAGTAAGGGGTAAATTAGGAATTATATAAATTACCTAGATAAGGGGTGACCTTCTTTACTATTTAAATCTCCACTTTGTCTTATTGTCATATATCCCCAATTAATTTCCATATCCCCAATTATGCGTTCTTTTATAAGGGGAAAGATCCGTTGACAGTATTATGCTCGGAATATCTCAAACCAAACCACAACGAGTCTAAATCACCTTTTTCATCATAAGATGTCCTTCTTACAAAGTTCTTCATTTCTATCAAAATTGTGCACAATCCGAGATATATAACCCATCATTTACCATTTTGAAAATTATTAATTAATCGTCCAAAATTAAAAGTGGAAATTAATATGGTAGATCGATGGTAAGGCTTAAAATTATTAATTAATCGTCCACTTTTGTAAATTAATTGTTGAAACGTTAGCTTCAAAATCATTGTATTAATGCTGAAACTGCGAGATAATATGAGAATAACATTGTTAACATATTCATGCATTATAAAGATATAATTTAAGATTTTCATTTTACTATTGGAGTAGTTAACAATCGGTTTAACCACACTTATTAAGAATCTCGTCATTCATTACATAATTCTTAAATGAGGATTATATCATGTGCCAGTACCATTGTAATATAGTGATAAAGTCATTGGGTGATGATACTAGTGATCCAGGATCCAAATTTGTCACATCAAATTCTTTACTGGACAAAGATCGGGAAAAAAATATGAAATAACGTTCACAAAATCAGTAATTTTCTTTTGATTATTATTTCTCTATTTCGAGTGCATTAACAGCTGCTATACTGGTCAAGATCATTCTCGGTTCTATCTCTCCCTGGGAGAACAGAAGAAGTGAACAACAACAAGTTGGCTTTTAAAGAAGGAATGAGCGTCTTATCATGAAAGAAGAATTTATTGGTATTCAAAATTTATGAAATATCAATAAGCTCATGCAATGGCACCCGATACCAGTTCAACATGTATTAGACAAAGTTTTACATCTTCCACTTTTTCTCCTTCTTCTTCTCGGCACAAGGATGTTGTTCTTGTTCATGATCATGAAGCACAACAGCAGCAACAAAATCACAAACTACTTTTGAACAGTTTTGTAAGCGGGATTAGTAAGAGCTGTGCTGTGGAAGGGGCTGATCGGGCTGATCGTGAATATATAAGAAAACAATACATGTTTGATAAAGTTGTAACACCAAGTGATGTTGGTAGACTAAATCGATTAGTGATACCTAAATATCAGGCAGAAAAGTATTTCCCACCAACATCTAAAGATGAGAAGAGTTTACTATTAAGTTTTGAAGATAGAAATGGTAAACCATGGAGGTTTAGGTATGCCTACTGGAATAGCAGCCAAAGCTATGTAATGACTAAAGGTTGGTCTAAATTTGTCAAAGAGAAAAGGCTTGACGCTGGTGATACTATTTACTTCGGGCGAGGAGCGGCAGAATCCTACAAAGATCGATATTATATCGATTGGAAGCACAAACCTTACTCCCCGGGAGATCTATCTCTATATTATCATCATCTTACCAACCCTCTTTGTAATTTCTCAAGAGTGCGGAATTTGGCGGTTTCATCACCTATACGAGATCATTTGCAGTTAAATTATGATCGGCAACAACATCATTCTTACCAGCAACAGCTTCAAACAAGATTATTACCATCGACTGGTACTACGAGTTATGGTAATTACAGTAATACTGTCGTAAGCAACAATCAAGCAAGGGCAGGACCAGTCATGTATGTGGGATCAACATCATCACCACCAATAGTACATGATTGCCAAGCTCACGAGCATCAATATGAAAAATCTGGTACCGTTGGGTTAATGCAACAGAACTATCCAGGAGGGCATAAACAACATCACATGGAGATGATTCTCGACTCAGTTCCGGTGGTCCATGGTAAAGCTGCAACTAAGAGAGTTAGGTTGTTTGGAGTGAACTTGGAATGTCTGGTATCAGAAGATGCTTAGCGTAGAATGTGACATTTCATCTTCGAATACCATGGTGGAGTGGACCTAATTACCTACTCCTCATCATTTAGTTTGCGACATGATTTACAGATTTTTTTTTTTATTATTGTTTGTTATCAGTATTTTGCTCATTTATTATCAGTATTTTCTGAATCTCTACTAAGATCAACACTAGATACTTGGCTAACAATAACATTCATTGTTGCTAGCAAATATAGCGAACAAATCCGGCCAAACTGCTGTAACAATATGGCTTGCTAATTAACAATAATAAAGTTCCACTAGGGGTGAGCATGGTCCGGTTTTTGCCTCATCCGCATCCAATTCATTATAGGTCGGATTTTGATTTTGACATCCGCATCCGATCTGACATCTGTCAGGAGTTGTTGGCCAGGAAAGGACTTAAAAAAGGTAATATTCCAGGAACGTACTTTTCCGACTCAAAAATTCCAAAAGCGATATTTTGAATTTTTGACAACGGTATTATACCTGTTTGCCCTTCACACTAGATTTTTCGCAACCGTTTTGGCCAAACGAGAACACATTGAGTCCCTTTTCCTACAACAGACGTATTGTTGACCGTTGAGTGTGTAACGTTGAGCCCTGTTGACTGAACCAAGTACGCGGGTGCACTCCTACTGGACAATTGAAAACGTATTGTTGATGTTGACCGTTGACTGCGTAACATTGAGTCCAGTTGAACGTACCGTTGACCGTTGTCCCTATAACATTAATTCCAGTTGACTAACCCAACGTACTATTCATACACTCCAAAAAATGTTCTTACTGCATTCATCGTGCAGTCGTGTGCGTCATCATTTCAGATACATAGATGATACTTTTACAATCATTTTTTTTTTTTTGCGCTTTTCGCCATACTTATCTATTTTGGAATTTCAATGTAAGCTAAGATGTTATACGGAATTTCACCTTTTTTTTTAAGTCCCGTTGCAGCAAAAATCACCATCGGTTGGATGCATTGATCCGATTGACTTCTTATATAATTAATTTCTAAAACACTACACCATTTTTTGGTATTCACAACTAAAATTCGTAACGGCCACCAGCTGTTACAATTTCTCGTTAAAAATAGCTGTTACGAAGTAGTTGTAACAAGTCGTAGACGTCATGAAATACAAATTGTAATAGACATGTATTTTTCTTGTGCCATTCGCACGCTTGGTCACACTAGGGTGGTCACATCTAGCTATTTCGACCCCCCCCCCCCAACTTAGTCTGAGCTAGGGGTTGGTGAATACGAGTCTGAGCTAGGGGCTGGTGAATACGAGGACTTGTGTTAGAGGTATAAATGCATAGAGTTTTCATTCTCGTAGTGTATTCACTTGTACTTCAGAGTCATGATTCAAGATAACCTTTTGTGTTTATGGATTTTATGTAATGCTTGCATAATTGTAGCTATAAATTTGTTTCTTCACATTTGAATCGTGAAACCATTAAAGTAGTTATATTAGACGAACATGTGATGTAATGGTAGCACAACTGACTCATGTTAGAAGATGCATGTTCGATTCACATCATGTTTGCTCATTCGAGCATGTCAATTTCTTGGTATCAACTTGAGTTGTTGACACTAGGTTTTCGTTGTTGACATTAGATTTTGGTTTGTTGATACCATATTTTGTTTTCAACTTTGGTTGTTGACACCATATTTTGGTATCGACTTTGGTTGTTTACACCAGACATTATCTGAACATTTTCTAAACTTTTAATTTTGGTATCAACTTAGGTTGTTGATATTAGATTATGATGTCAACTTCAGTTGTTGATACCAAACCTGATTGTCAATTCAGTTGTTGACACCATTTTTCGATGTCAACTTCACTTTGTTGACATCATAATATGGACCTAACTTAGTCCTGAATTTTTAATTTTGGTGTCAACTTGGGTTTGTTGACACCAAATTATGGTGTCAACTTCGATTGTTGACATAATATTTGGACCTAAGTTAATTTTGAACTTTTAATTTCGGTATCAACTTCGGTTCTTGACACCAAATTTTGGTGGAGGTGGCGGAGGTGGTAAAATGGTGTGCTAGTGGTGGTGGTGGAATATTAGTGGTGGCGGTGGTGGTGGTAGCGGTGAAGTGATAGAGAAAGAAATTTGTTGTATTTTGAAATGAAAAAAAATATTATAAGTGAGGGTATTAAGGTGATCCATTTTTAAATGGATAAAGTTTTTAAATGATAGGGGTACATTTATTGTTGTATAAGGGTATATTTGTTGGGTGTCAAAACTAGGGGTATATAATTAATGTATCATATTCTTTGATAGGTCTAGACCTAAAAGTAATTGAAAGTAATACTCATATCAAACCAATGCTTTGATGGATGTTTCGTATGCAGCAGCAATAACTGTAGCATAAGATAATAGAGTCCTGTATGAGATACGCTGACCTAAAGATAATATCGTCTATTACTTCTCTAAACTGAGAGTTGTTATAGCGATTGACGAGATGATACAACTATTGTTAGTATTTCTCGAGGTTGCATACAAAGACAATACCCTAAGAACTTGGGAGTGAGTGAAAAGGAGAACTCAATTGGTTACAATGAAACAAAACAATTACATAAAAATAAGATGAGAAATAGAAGCTGTTTTTATTCCATCAAAAATGAGTATAGTCGTTACAAATCGATCGTTCTAAACAATAAGAGATTTTTCCATGAGTATGACACAAAGAACATAGAGATTCTCAAGCGTTCAGAAAACAGTGATAAAAAATACTCAAAGTTTTTTCTTTTGTAAGTCAGCTAGGAAAGCTTGCAAAACACACATGTCAGGAACTCAGAAGAGCATACAAGACACATTTCAGGAAGTCGGCAGAAAACTTGCACATGTGTGATAAATCCGTACCAAATTTTTCAGCAAAAAGATAGAATCTAACACATCCACACACAAGCCGCACTGGACAGTAGCGTGCATGCTTAGGTACGAAGCACCATGTGTACCAGAAAGGCAACCTTGCCCTTTTTTTTAGGATTTATGTTCAAGAGATCTGAAGGTTTAGTGGGACCAATGTTTTAACCATTTTCTAGGATTTATGTTCAAGAGATCTTAAGGTTTTGTGAGACCAAGGTCTGGGAGTCAAACCTCATATAAATTAGTTTTAACTGAAATTTAACCTAGTGCTAACATGTTGTATTGGGTTTTTAATAAAAATGGATGTTAGTGGAGATTAGATACAGTCAAATTTGATTTGACTTTTGCAAGTGGTGATTAGGGAAAAGTATAATTTAAAAGTAAAATTACTTTAGAAATTCTAATAAAGGTGGCAAATAGGAAAAAGGTAGGCGGCAAATAGGTAGAACCTTAAATAATAAATACTGGATTTTCGAGAATGAACGTGACTCTGACATTAGATATGGATTAAATGTAAGATAATTTCTTATGAGATTAATTATCTTTATTGGCCAATGTGAGAATCTTGGTTATAACTAGGATATTGCTAAATATCTATAACCTAGTTTATATAAAGAGCCAGATTCCTAATATATCTCTTCCTTGATGGACGGTTGAGATCTAAGGCTAATAATAAAACCCTAGGAACTTGGTCCTCTATCTACCTATGAAATTTAAACAATAACCATCACTATTGTATCTAAGGATTTACTCTTTACGGCTAAGGTGAAGGGAGAGAAACCATGACCTCCACAAGGTATTATCGCTGCTACAAAGATGATAGATATCGTATGATGGATTAGCGCTGTCAAGTATTTTTCATGAACTGTATTCGTATATTATTGTGTGATAATCATGAAGTTCATGATCCTATGATTAATGATCTGTAAAATTAAATGTTATAGTTGGCATCAAGAACATGTGTCTAGAATTCATGATTATTCGTTGACGGTATGCAACAATCGTGTTGTGTTTTTGTTTGGGCTTGGGATTGGGATTGGATGCATTTCACTTTTGGCAACCTAACATGATAGAGTGTGATAGTTGATTTCTGATCAAAAATACAATCGGCGCAGATTCCTTTTGAGCATGCGGTTAGTTTTCGGCTGGTAAACTTTAAGGTTATACCTTATTTTTAAAAGTGGGCTTTACAGTTATTTTTATGATTGGGCCTGTGATTTTGATGGGCTTTGTAAAATATTAATTGGGCTGACCGACCGGAGGGCCCATAGGGAGGGACTCCCTTTTATGACCATTTTTTTGTCAAATAAAACCTAACACAAATGTTCAATTTGATAAAAAGATTAGAAATGAATTTAGTGGTAGTCTTTGGAACATGAAAAGTCTAAAATGTCCCTCCTTTTATTTTAATTATTATAACTCCTTATACATCTTTTTTTTAGTGGCATAATTGGCAACCAAACTTTAATATAACATATATAAAAATCAGTGCCTTAGAATTTTATAAATTTTATATTATTTGAAAGGATTTTAAAAAATCTACCCAACGAGTACAAACAACAATATATAATTTAGTGTTTTTATGAAAAATTCGATGTTGACTTTTAAAATTTAATGCATACCCATTATGCAAAGTACCACAAAAGATGCATAATACATGGGGAAATTGGTGCAAACCACCACAAAGGATACATAATACATGGGGTAAATTGATTGAAACCACCACAAAAGATGCATAAAAAATGGTAGAAATTTATGTAAACTACCATAAATTAAATGCATATCAATTTTAGCCTTATAACACCATTATGCATAACGGTGTTTCGATTTTTTTCGATCGGCCCTCCCCACCGTGGCAACGGTGATCTAGTAGGCCATATGATTAAGATACAAATGGATCAGGTAAGCCTTTGGCATCTTAAGTCTTCAGCCGACGAGATAAACTCACGGTCATTAATTATTTTGGGTACGTGATTCATCGGTGAATGGTCGTGGTACGAGTTACATATGACAAGATGTTTTGTTACTTAGCTTAACGGTATTTTGGGTCCATCAACTAGGACCGATTATGTCTGTCAAGTCCACACGTAACTCATCAGTGTTAACTTTGAGCATTTGATGACCTTGATGACTAATAATGTTTGCCTTGTTTCTTCCTATCTAACTGTTAACTTTGACCAAGAGAGTTGTTTGGCAATCACCACAGTGATTTCAAATAATTTTTGATCCATAACAATTATGTTGTCAAGTGCTTATAATATTGTTTTGCTTAAATATATTAGAACAACAATTACCCACAAGTAATTTGAGTTCACATGTTTAAGATATCGTTGGAGTGTATGATATCTGATCATACATTATGGATCTGAATCTTTTGAGTCTTAATGAGTGTCTAGTATTATTTTCTTCATTTTCGGAGTGCCACTTTCAGAACGCGCAATTGGGGGATATGGGAATTAATTGGGGGATATAGTTACATGACAAACTAGGTGTCCCAATAGCAATTCTGGGTGACCCCCTATGTAATTATTTTTTTAATTCCTAATCTAGCCCCCACTAATCAGGATTAGTGATTAATTAAAATTAGTAAAATGTTAAGTATTTGGGGGATAAATTAGTGTGTATTTATTTTTATTTGAATTTGTGTGGTTTAGTTGAGAGTGAAGGAGGGGAAAAAATTTGAGTGGAATTTTTTTTTGAAAATGGAAGATGATTGTGATGAGAGACTGGCAGCTGCTGAATCTTTAGCTCAACTACAACAACAATCATATCTTCAATCTTCGGTTAATGATAACAACTCACAATTGGAGTTATATGATGAACCAACACCCTTGGATCATGATTTTGGTGAGCATGAAGTGTTTTGTGAAGAACCAACCCAAGAAAGTAAACATGTTCAGCATACAAGCAACCCCAACAAACAGGTAATGCTTCAAAGAGGTCGAAAATTTGATTTTTCTTCTTCAAACCGCCATTTTTTTCTCTGAAAAATCTTAGTACCGGCATACTCGTTATATGAATATTACGCCGAAACTAATGTCACCGGCATGGTATTCATACTCCTTGCTATGCCGGTACAAGATATCCCCTATTTTAAAAACTGTGCCGGCGTGGTATTCAAACCAAAAATATATGCCAGTATACATTTACACTTTTTACCTACCACCGAATATTCCATGGAATATCCATACCGGCATAGTTTACTCTAAACTAACTATGCCAGTACCACAAGAAAAATATACAGGAGTTTTTGATTTTCTAACTTAAATACCGGCTTCCAATTTATTTTTTCATGAACGTCGGCACTTAGTACCGGCGTAGTTTGTATATTATGGTACAAGCCGGCAGTAAGTACCGGCTTGGAACCTTACATATATACTATGCCGGTTTTACAATAAAATCATACAGGAGTTAGTGATATTTTGAACTTCAGTACCGGTGTCAAATGTAAATTATTGTGCACGCCGGCACTTGATACCGACACAATTTTTAAGTTTTCGACAATGCCGGTATGAGAAAGGAATTGAAATTCAATAACATACAATGTAGGAACATTATTATGTGGAACTAATTCAATTTTCTTGTCATTCACGCCTTAGGTTGTGACATACATCGATCCAAATTCCAAACCTCTCTTTCGAGATACGTTCGAATACTATAAAATACCTCGGGTATGTTACCAAACAATACTTTCACCCAGTTTTTACAATTTTATGTTTGGATTGCTTTAAATTGTCCTTATAATCTCCCATTGTTGTCCTTATGTAGGGAATAAAATCTCCATAGGAAGCAATAGCTTGGGAAAAAGAGACGGCTCCTAAGAACATGTGTGTCTTAGTACGGAATAGCCAGCGTTCAGATGTTCGTTTTGAGATGGTTTGTGAGAGAAGCGGAAAATAAAAGGAGAATAGCCATAAGAGAAAGGGTTATGTATATGAAAAGAAGACTAATAGGGTATACAAGACTCGTACGAGGAAGGATGACTTCCCCTTTAAGCTTGTATTTTATCTAAGAGACAAAGGAAAAGAAGAAGAAGAATGGGATTGTACGGTGTGGTTTAGGCGTCATAACCATCGGGATCCGAAAGATTTTGTTGGTCACTCCCTAGTTGCAAAGCTAAAACCTCATCAATTAGAGGATGTAAAGATAATGACCAAAGTATGTATCAAACCAAGAGTGATTCTCAGAGGCTTCAAGGAAAAGGATGAGACGAACATTTCTTCACTAAGTACAATTTATAGCGCATAAGCAACCATTACAAGGTTGGAATGGGAAGGGAGGACCATTATGCAATAATTTGAGAAGAGAGTTTGGGATCACAAATACACGCGTATCATTAAAAGAGGACCGGAAAACAAACCCCTTAAAATATTCATTGCACATCCTTTGCTTTCACAATTGGCTCATACGTGTTGTGATGTTCTTATGATGGACTGCACCTACAAGACAAACAAATACAACATGCCTTTGTTCAACATCGTGTGGAAAACATCGGACAAGGTAACATTCATATTGGCTTGGTGTTTAATGGAAAACGAGAGGGATTACAATTATCATTGGGCATTGCGACAATTGAAATTATTTTTCCCGGAAAATCGATTTCCGAGGGTCATCATAACTGATCAATTTGATGCACTAATGAATGCCATATCCGACGTATATCCGGATGCACAAAATTTCCTATGTACATATCATGTATGTGAAAATGTGAAAAAAAATTGTCATGCTTTGTTTGATCCCTCTAAGGCGGATATTGAGAAGAGAATGGTTGCTCAACTAGAAGAAGATGTTCGCAAAGAGAAACTAACACCCGAAGAAGAAGAAAATGAAAGAGGAAAGATTAAGGAGTGAGTCGAAAAAGAACACGATGAAAATCATAAAAGGTGGTTGGAATTTCTAAAGGATTGGGAGAAAGTTTATTGATCTCTTACCGAGGACATGTATGAAAAGAGATTGAACATGTTTATTTCCAAATATATAGAAGTGTATCCAAGTGTCGTCTCATATTGTCGGGATAATTGGTTGAATAAGTTCAATGAAAAATTTGTACATGCGTGGACAAATCATTATAGACATTACAGGAATGAAGTAACTAGTATAGCAGAGTCCTCTCATGGGATATTTAAAGATCTCATCGAGTCCGTCCAAGGAAATGTGGTTACGGTCACCGAGGCAATGGAGCAACACTTTAAGGCCGATATCGAAAGGATCAAGAAGGCTTTTGAGAAAATCTCAATGGAAAGAATGACTCAATTTTTTCAACATACTAAGTTGCTCCAAGGAATAGATTTTAACGTCTCCCATTGGGTAATAAAACATATGATGAGACAAATGCAATATGAGAAAAATTACGGAAAACCGGGTGATGTGTGTATTTGTCCCGACATGTCTTCATTGGGGCTTCCGTGTTGTCATATGCTTGTGAAGTTTGAAGAAGTGATACTTATTGATGTTATTGATACGTTTTGGAAGCAACTATCTTTCGACCTTCCCCCTACGGAAGCTCCCGGAAAATCACCATGGGATACAAAGGAGGCCAAGGAATTATATGAAGCTTAATCACGTGGAAACTCGGGTAGCCGACAAGTATTGTTGAGCCAACTAAGGCTAATTACACGCCCATGGATAGCACCGAGTGAAGATCCAACAAAGGGAGATCCGCCTGGTAGACCACAAACTAAAATTTCAAGGAGAAAACAAAGGAAATAATTCAAAGAAATGACTCGACGTGAAGAAGAACTCGCGGAAACTAAGATACGAGATCTATCCGCAAGTGAGATTTAGGAAGCAAGATTCGCGGAAGCGCCGATTCCAAACAAAAGTGGTAGGACAAAGAAGGAACCGATATCAAGTCAACAAAAAATGACGTGTTCCGAAGCCACACACATAGTCGATGTATCGGTGGTTCCTAGGAAAATGGGAAGGCCGCCGAAGGTAACAACAGTTAGATACCAAGGATAAAAAGGTGAGCATTCTGAAGCTACACCCATAATTGATGTATTGGAGGTTCCTAGGAAAAGGAGAAGGCCGCTAAAGGTACCAATATTAAGCAACCAAGGACAACAAGGTGAGCATTCTGAAGACACACCCATAGTCGATGTATCGGATATTCCTAAGAAAAGGGGAATACCGCCTAAGGTACCATCATTAAGCTACCAAGGACAACAAGGTGAGCATTCCAAATCTACACCCATAGTCGATGTATCGGTGGTTCCTAAGAAAAGGGGAAGGACGCCAAAGGTACCAACATTAAGCTACCAAGGACAACAAGGTGAGCATTCCGAAGTTACACCCATAGCCGATGTATCGGATATTCTAAGGAAAAGGGGAAGGGGCGGGCCAAGGAAGTATAATCTCCCATCACATACTGAAGACATTGATAATGCAGAGATTGGAGAGGATGGTTTGGATATAATTAAGATAAACAATAGTAATATGAAGATGTTTAAGGAATCCTCGACGGGTAGGACTGTTAGACATTACCATACAAAGGTAGCGTCATACATAAACCAACTTCCTGAGGTTATTCGCGATTTTATTGTGTACACGGATGATGTCGATGGAGATGGAAATTGTGGCTATCATGTCGTGACCGAACAATTAGGAATCTTCGATACAACGGTTAGTAAAGGAATGATACCATGCTGATATGCTAGAATGAGGATGGCCGATCAACTTGTGAAAAAGAGGAGATTTTATGAGCAATTGGTTGGTCACAATGAGGTGCTTGATAATATGTGTGCTCAAGTGTTAGGACCCGAGCAGGAGATGGCATTTCTTCCTTCTCATTGAATGAGGATGCCGCTTTGTGGGCATCTAGTAGAGGATACATTTAATTGTGTTGTTCATTATTTTACCCCCATCGTAGTCACAACATTTACACCAAAGTGGCAAAAATGCGAAGGATCCCTTTTGAAGAGAAGAGTTGTTTTGGCATTCGTGAACGATAATCATTTCGTTATTCTAAAACTCAAGGATAATTGTCCATTGCCCCCGGTTTGTGGGATGGTTAAAAACAAGGATATAGATCCCAATATCTGGAAGGGATGGATGGCATTGTATGAGGAGAATCACCAATTATGGGATGCATTGGCCTTATTGAAGAAACCTCTTGAAGATGAGGAGATTCAAGTTAATACGTGTGGAGGCGATGATGAGTAATTTGGATATCTGGTGTTCGTTAATATACATCCTTTTGTTTATTTGGAAGTTTGAATTTTAATCATTTAACCATATGCCATGTATATGCCGGCATGATTTAATTCAAACTTTACAATGCCGGAACTTATGCCGGCATTGAAAAATACTTTCTCTTTTGTGCCGGAAAATCACCATAAGTACACAGAGATAATTGTCTAATTTTCACAAGGAAAATATACTTTCTCTTTTGTGCCGGAACTTATGCCAGCATTGAAAATAACTTACTGACAATGTCGGTATTATACACAGATCAATTATTCACAAGGAAAAGTAAGATTATCGGCATTGACAACAAAACAGAATCCATGCCGGAATTATAAATTCTTATTTTCTGGAAAGAAAACAGATTTCCGGCATAGTTGTCACAATTTCGACCTTGCCGGTTTAAAAAAAAAAAACTTAAGTTTCATATAGATTAACTAATATATTATGTTTCAAGCCAAAAACAAATGAAATCACCATCGAACAAAGTTTAGCAAGACACATAAAATAACATAAGCGAAGACTAGATTGTTTACCAAACCCAATGTAAAGTTAAGATGTTCCAAACCGAAAACAAGTGAAAGAAAGATGTTCAAAGTTTAACAAGACACACAAACAAACATAAACTAACTCTAATTGTTCAAACCAAAATAATACTATAAAAGAAACCCACGATCATTCGGTTCTTGGCCTCTTGTGTACCCTCTTCTTCCTTTCTCCCCACAAGTTTTTTGCCTCAGGATCTTCAATTTTGTCTATCTTTTGGACGACATTCTCCATTTCTTTCTGGGTCAGCAACTCTCCTTTCTTGGTCTTCTTCTTAAAGAACCTTGACAAATTTCCAATCCGCTGACGTTGTTAAGGGATTTTTCAACATGTATTTAGTATGTACAATTGTATAAGTTCATACATATAGATTAAAAGAATAGTAATGCAGGAGACGTATGTACCAACAATGTAACGATCTGTAGAAGTTCGGGCACAGTTGACGGAGTTGTGAAGGGACATAGTGGTTGTGGAGGAACTTCTACGGTATCCGGGCGCACAAAATAAGGATGCGAGTACTTACGATGGCCTCTTAGGAAGGTTGGATCACTCTCATTACCATTCTCAGCAAATTCCCAATCAGCCCTATTCAACACAAGTCTTTTTTCTTCCCTTTCAGTCCAATGTGCAAGAACAGGTTTAGGGTCATAAACTATGAGAGTATGGTTCTTATCTGAATGGCATTGAGGAAAGTCATGAGAGAATTTATGATATGATGTATCCGTGAGATCTTTCTGCTTGTACCCTAGTTGGCGCATTGCACGGCGAGGGTTGTGCATAACAAACCCTTTAGGATGAAATAAAGGTTCGTTGTATAATGAAACATTGTCACACCTTTGTAAGTGAACTCCTCTGGCATTCCTATATGGGTCAAACACTACATCTTCCACAACCACCGAGTCCAAATCCATCCTCATTGCAATTAACCTTTTCTTGTTATTGGGCCTCGGGGTATTGTTGGAGTATTATTTCTTAGCTAGAGCCTTATTATGTTCATATCCACGGAAAGTCTTCAATCCTTTATACCCTACGAACAAACTTCGGAAGTGTTCATAAGCCCACACATGTTCCCATGAAAAATCGTTTCAATGAAATATGTAAGAAAATAAATAAATGCAAACTAATAAATTTAATTATAATGATAAAGATCGCAAAATAGGTAGTTCACTATACCTGAATTACAGTGAAATTCCCATTAAATTGACGAGCTTTCACCTTAGAAGATCGACGCATTTCTGCCAAAAAATGTGCCAAGAAAGCAGTGCCCCATGAATACTCATGAACCTTTTCCAACGGATCCAAGTATTGTAGGAGGTTCATATGCACCCTATTACTATTAGCGTCAGGGAATATAGCGGATCCCAAGATAAACAACATATAAGCAGTGGCACTTTGATGAACTTGTTCGGGAGTCAATACCTTGTTCTTTGTATCCCAAAGAATTCAATGAGTTTGACGAATGTGATAGTCTTTGTCTGGGAAGTCCTTGTCTTGTACAAATTTTCCATAGTGGTTTCCTAGTTCCATCCAAACAACCTTTCAGTAAGCTCATAGATCTTGTCCCATTCTAGGTCATTATAGTCATCTCCTACCTTAACGGCTTTCCCAAGAACCTCTAAACCTATTATCTTTTGGACATCTTCAGGGATAATGGTCATCTCGCCTAAAGGAATATGCATGGTGTCAGTGTCAGCAAAAAACCTCTCAAAAAAGAAGTTTGCCTTGACGGTATCAGTGTCCACATAATTGTTTATCGCAGGTTACAACTGTAAGGACCCTCAAGCTCGTCAACGTTATTAGACCGGTCAAGTGACGAATTAGACGATAGTAACTCGATTAGTTTAACACGAACATTAATTAATAGGAGTTAATCTAACAACGATATAGTTACGAAATTAGCACCATTTAATAGATCTCGAAAGGTTATATAAAATAGACTACTCGAACATGTCATTCAGATATCGGACGAAGAAGATATCATCAGATTTGCTTGAAGGAAAAAATAGTCTTTTTGCCATTGGACCGACTGGGGCGTCCCTTATCCAGCTGAGGGGGTGTTTACAAAATCCCTTGGTCTTATCGGGACTAAATCTAGAAGATATACTCGAACCTCTTTTCTTATATTCTTTATTATTCTTCTTCTTCTTTCTTCTCGTTTCTCTTTATTCTTATGCTCTTTCTATTTTCTTCTTATGTTAATGATCGAGAGACAAATTTGAGGTGTGGGTGAGTGAATCAAATCGTGAGGATGTATAAAGGAAGGAAGAGGTGAGTATTCTGCTAATTATAAAGAAGAAGATGGTGTTGTGGTGATTTGTAAATGAAGAAAAGAAACAGGAAAACTTAGGGTTCTTGATATTGGTTGAAGGTGATTCTGAATAATTAAGGATGGGTTTATAGATTTTAAGATGTAGAGTGATGTTATTAGTGTGAATCTGAGAATCGAAGGTTGGAAAGCAGAATTAGGGTTTCTGGTTTTGGGTTTTAAATTCAGATAAAGAACTAGAAAATGAGATTGAAGATTTAAGTGGAAGATTAGAGATGGGTTTGTCATGAATTAGGTTTAATATTTGGGAATTGATAGATTGAAGTTATTTTTGAAGTTGTTGATGAAGTTGGGATCGGTAATCAGCAATTGTTAATGAAACTGGGATTTAGTTGTGTTAGTAAGAAGGTGATGGAATTGTTTTACGTATTGATAAGATATTATTACGGAGAAATCAAGTAGGGTTTGAGCCTAGAGAGAACAATAGTCTGTAGGGTTGATGTTTCTGAATTGAGAAAAATTAAGGGATAATTGGAGTTTGAATAGCCAATCAAACATGATTTGAGGTAATTGTTTTCTCTAATTTGATTTAGTAAAGTATTTCATTTCCATTGGTTATGTATATGTGATTGTCAATGGAATTGTGTTTTCAAGATGAGTATGGAATGAGGGTTTTTTTGTGGTCTTGATATATGCCAAGTTACAGGGAACTGGTATAGATATTCAAGTGATGCGGGAATGGAGTTTTGAAGTGGAATTTAAGTAATCTAAATTACATGAGTTGTGGATAATTGGCGGAGGTCTGGAAATGTAATTTCTGGTAGTGATGAATTGAACTGATAATCTGTTGGGTTATTGTAGTTGATGTAAAGATATGAATGGAATGTACTAGTGTTGTAGGTTGTTGTGGTGATGTTGTTGTTGAATCTGGTGAAGACATGGCAGGTGGTAACATTGAAGGGTAACTGAAGTTTATATGTGACACACGAGTGGAGTCTGGTAGTATTGTTGCTACTGTGGAAGTTGTTGAGAATGTTGTGTATGTAATGGTTAGTTGTGGTTGTAGTGAGAGCAAGGAAATGGTGTTGGTGGCATTATTTGTGGCTGAACAAGATGAATGGATTAAGGATGTATGAACTGGACAAGGGAATTGGAGTTAGTAATGGAACTGAGTTTGATAAGATGGATTGGTTGAATATACAGGGAATTGTATGTGCAAATGAAGAGTGTGGCAGAGATGTATGAAGTGTAACTGGAACTGATGTGGTAATGTATGGATGAGAGAATAGTGCCAATGGGATAGTGAATGAAACTGTAGTTGTAAAGCTGGATTTGTGATTATATTACAAGGAATGGGTTTAGATTTAGGTGATGTGGCGGATTGAAGTGGCTTTATGAAGTTGAGGATGAACTGTGGAGTTCAGGTTTAAGTGGTGGCGATTCAGTTTAGTAGATGTGTTGCTTAAGTCGACTTAGATGTTGCTTAAATCTGCAATTTGTAAATAGAATTTGAAGTTTGTTTACTATATTTGAATTGAAGTTGCTTTGTTAATCAAAAAGTTGAGAATATAAGAATTAGAGTTGAACTTGGTCTGCAACAGAAATATGACTGTTAGTCATCCCAGTCAGATGTCTAACTAAAGTGTTTACCTGACTCAGTTGGTCTGACTGAGTTGAGTCCTTGTGACTCACTGGTTTCCCTTTTTTGACTGAGTAGACTCAGTTGACCTTAACTGTGGAACCTTGACCGAGACTTGGACTTTGACCTTGGCTTAGACGTTGACTGTTAGTTGACCGTTGACCGTCTCTTTGACTGTTAATCATCATTAGTTGACTTTGGTGGACTTGGGCTTAGAACTAGTTATCCTTTCTTAGTGAATTGGACCACTTATGGTCCGAATTAGCTTTATGTTCCTTCTACAAAGTTGTCCATATTCATAAGACTTATTTAATGGGCTTAAAACCATTATATAGACTTGTATGATTCTTGTGTAAGCCATTTTGTCTTGATTCTTAGAGTTCTTGTATGATTAATAGTTAGATTATATTAACAACGATCGATTCAAGGATGAACCAGTGGATCATGGATCTCGAGGTAAGCGAGGCTTGTCATCAAAATAGGTGGGAATCAATAACGAACTCTCTGGTATTCATTATTTGTTTTACAAATCAATCTTTGTGTTATGAAATTCATGCATATCTTTGTGTGCAGACACAATATCAGTATTCTATAGCTAGGGCGATACACCGCAATATTATTCTTCCTTTATATATATTCAGTATTCTATGGCTAGGGCGATACACCGCAATATTATTATGGCTAGGGCGATGCACCACAATATTATTCTTCCCTTATATGCGGCAACACACATCTCATACATGGATGTTTACTGTTGTTTATGAATGTCTATGAAAATTTTTCTACTTTATGTTTCATTGTCTTTCCTTGTATTACCGACTTTCGATAAAACCTGCTTTGTCTTTGAATCATATTAATGATTACTTGAAAGCTAGTTGTTATTCCTGTTGGGCACCCCTTTTAGGGATGATGTGATCACCCATTCCCACTTTCAGTTTCAGTGACAGATCAGAGTAGCACAGCAAAAGCTTCAAGTGTTGAGTTCGCTAGATGATTAACTTCTGCGATGTTTATTGTTGCATATTCTTTGTAAACCAAATCACTATTGTATATGTATCATTTGAGAGGAGATTATATAGATATATGTATATTTCAGAGCGGGGCTAGTTTTGGGTTAAGTTGGAGTAGATTTTTCTTAATAGAATGCTTAAGTGTTTGGTTTAGATTCCTTAGTGCCTCTTTATTTAGTTAAATTCTATTTAATCAGCTGCTATCTTAGGGGGCACTACAAAGTTGGTATCATGAGCTCACTATTAGATCTTATATGGTAAAAGATAGAAATAGCCAGTGCCAGTTAGTGAACTAGATTAGTTAGAACTGGGTTGGGTGGTGAGATAAATCTTAATCACTAAAAGCTATCATTAATCAAAATAATATTGATTGATTTTTTTGTTTGGTTGTTTGTTTATGTATTGAAGTAAAAATTGTAGGGTACTCCCATAACTATAGCTAATAAGAATTTTGAGAATAATTAATCTAAAATGTATGAACGTGTAGACAATCTAATACTATAAAAATAGTGAAATTAGTATTATTGATAAATCTTGAAATCCACATATAAACTTATTTAATACTTTGACTTTATAATTACATCAATGTTAATAGTATTTTGGGACTCAATAATATTTGTAAGAGTAGTTAAAACCCATCATTGATAATAATAAAAATATTATAATAGTAATTATAGATGAAAATAATAGTAATAATAATTTTTAATGAACTAATGTTAGCATTTTTAACAAAACTTAATTTTTAATAAATTAAACGTTCATTAAAGAAATATAACGATAAAAATAATAATTATGATTAAATCATTATGGGAAATTATTTACGCTAATCTACGATTTTGTAAATTAAATTAATTGCAAATTAGAGATATATGTTTTGCGGTTAAACTAGATAAAATAAATAGAATAAAGGACTCAACTTGGTAGTAATCTTGTACCAATTTATTTTAATCTAACAAATGATCCAATAAATCTCTAAAATGAAACAAATACACATGAAGCGGAAATAAGAGTGAATGCTTAGAACAACATTAGCCGTGAAAGAAAATAGATTCGTATATTAATAAAATACTTCATATTAATAGAAAAATTTAAAGACTATTAAGACATTAAAATTTTATGAAAGACTCAAAATTTAAATCGTAAACGTCAATATTTAATAAAATATAGTAATCGGATTCAATCGGAATAAATAAAATCGGTTATATCAATCTTTACGTAAAAGTAGAATTATATTTACATGATTAAGGCTTAGTGTACCAAATCAATTAACTTAAGAATAATGAGCATAATAACGCAGTGAATAATATTATTGTAAGTAAGCTAATAGCAAATCAATGGTATATAATATTTGGAAAATTTATATATGGTATTACACTAAACTTAAAATATTAGATATTCTAAATTGACGTGAAATCGAAAAATTGGATTATTATATTGATAAATAAAATAAATTAATAATAATAAATAAAATTTGATGATTAAATTGTTTAAAATGCTGTGAACTATTTATATATTTTACAAAGTAAATTTAGCAGAATTATACCAGTTAAGATAGAAGTTAAAGTCTAATTAATATTAATAAATTAATACTTAGTTAATCCAGCACTGGGAAATGGTGAGGTTTGTAATTCCGATATGTTTGTGTGGTCTTTTGGCCGTAGGAAAGCATTGTCAGGTCTGATCAGCCTAGACAGGGAAACTACATGCATGGATTACCATTCGTAAAAGGAGAACTTTCTTTTATTAGTGGACTAATAGATCCCAAATTTTACTTAGAAACTTTATAATAGAGTATTTTCTCTCGTAATTAGAACCATTAACTTATTGAAATGAAAATTAGTATTTTAAACCTAGAGCCACAAATTTTAGTTGTAGAAAGCCATTTAGGTTTGTGCTTTGTTTTTTGATGTTCGCGCTTAGAAAAGAAATGGGGTTATTCTATAAGGTGTGGAGTTTTTGAAAACCAGTTGATTTTCGAGGACGTAAATTATACAAGGTGGGGAGAATGTAAGGACTCTCAAGCTCGTCAATGTTATTAGACCGGTCAAGTGACGAATTAGCCGATAGTAACTCGATTAGTTTAACATGAACATTAATTAATTGGAGTTAATCTAACAACGATATAGTTACGAAATTAGCATCATTGAATAGATCTCGGAAAGTTATGTAAAATAGACTACTCGAACATGTCATTCAGATATCGGACGAAGAAGATATCATCAGATTTCCTTGAAGGGGAAAATAGTCTTTTTGCCATTTGACCGACTGGGGCGTCCCTTATCCAGCTGAGGGGGTGTTTATAAAATCCCTTGGTCTTATCGGGACTAAATCGAGAAGATATACTCGAACCTCTTTTCTTATATTCTTTCTTATTCTTCTTCTTCTTTCTTCTCGTTTATCTTTCTTCTTCTGCTCTTTCTATTTTCTTCTTATGTTAATGATCAGAGACAAAATTGAGGTGTGGGTGAGTGAATCAAATCGTGATGATGTATAAAGGAAGGAAGAAGTAAGTATTCTGCTAATTATAAAGAAGAATATGGTTTTGTGGTGAATTGTAAATAATGAAAAAAAAAAACAGGAAAACTTAGGTTCTTGATATTGATTGAAGGTGATTCTGAATAATTAAGGATGGGTTTATAGATTGGGATAATTGGTGTTTGGTACCCAGGTTTTGACCAATACTAGTCTTTGGTCTAATATTTGTCCAACGTTAAGGCTTGGTACCTGGACCAAACGTTGACTAATGTGGACTATTTATGACCTGATTTTAATTAATTTGTAAAATAAAAAAACTGTGAAAATACTACATTTACAAGTCTAGCCTGAAGTAGCTCAAAGATCCAACGGTCAAGAGAAAAAATAGGTCTACGGCTCGGAAGTAAGAGACAATGAACCCTAATGCTACTTAACTCTTCCTCCGGCTCCACACCCGACACAATATCCGTCTTCATTCTGTTCATCACTGCAACTTCAGTCTCACATCAAATCCTAACCTCCCCCATTGATTCTCCAGTTTACATCAATAAAGCATCTCTTATTTATACAGATTGAAGGCATCCTTCCTTTTCACTGCACAGAGAGGCTTCCATTTTTTCCTCTCTCAGTTTCAGGTGTGAAATCCAAAATAAGAACTGATTTAACAGGGTCCAATTATGGGCTTGAGTTGGAATTTCGATTGGGATTTATGGTTTATATTGCTTCACAATAGAATTGATTCAGCGATGTTTATTTATGGATTTGAGTGGGAATTTTCGTTGGAATTTTATTAGGCTTTCAATTGGATTTGATGAAAGAAAAAGAAGTGATTAGTTCTTACTGCAGATTTACAATCTAATTTGGGTTTCAAAAGGGTATGGTGGAGATTCTTTGAGAGATTTATGATTTAGAACAAGGGTACGGCCGAGATTCTGGAACTGGTTTTCAAAAAAAAAAAAAAAAATTGTAACTGCTACTGTTTGTTTCTTCCCCATTAATGGTGGTCGAACTTGAGTTAATATGGTTGTTCATGCAGTTAATATGGTTCAGTGATTTTGGCCGGAAACATGGAAGAAAAAAAGATGCTTGATGTTTAATTTTGATGATGGGCAATTTCGATGACGAGAAATAGTAGTTTGATGTTTATGAAATTAATATGTATCTAATGGGTTTTTGTTTAAAACTGAAATTGAAATTTCGAAGTGAAATTTTTCGTTTGTTGGTTTTGGATTTTTATAGTGGATGAGCCGGTGGTACTGTTTTGTTCTCTCTGATAGTGGTTGCGGCGACGGTTTGGAGGAGGGGAAGAAGAAGGTGAAAGAATTATGGTAAATGAATGTTTATTGTGTAAATATTAGTAGAGTAAAGGGTATTAGTGTAATTTAGTTAAATAATTACATTTTATATAAACTTATTAATAATTACTAAACAGAATTGAGGAATTAACATGGTCAACGAAGGTCAATGTCCGGTCCAGGTACCAAAGCCTAACGTTGGACAAATGTTAGACCAAAGCCTAGTGTTGGCCTAAACCGGAGTACCAAACTCTAATTATCCCTTATAAATTTGAAGATGTAGAGTGATATTATTAGTGTGAATCTGAGAATCGAAGGTTGGAAAGCAGAATTAGCGTTTCTGGTTTTGGGTTTCAAATTCAGATAAAGAACTAGAAAATGAGATTGAAGATTTAAGTGGAAGATTAGAGATGGGTTTGTCATGAATTAGGTTTAAGGTTTGGGAATTGATAGATTGAAGTTATTTTTGAAGTTGTTGATGAAGATGGGATCAGTAATCTACAACTGTTAATGAAACTGGGATTTAGTTGTGTTAGTAAGAAGGTGATGGAATTGTTTTACGTATTGATGAGAGATTATTACGGAGAAATCAAGTAGGGTTTGAGCCTAGAGAGAACAATAGTCTGTGGGGTTGATGTTTCTGAATTTAGACAAAGTAAGGGATAATTGGAGTTTGAATAGACAATCAAACATGATTTGAGGTAATTGTTTTCTCTAATTTGATTTAGTAAAGTCTTTCATTTCCATTGGTTATGTATATGTGACTGTCAATGGAATTGTGTTTGCAAGATGAGTATGGAATGAGGGTTTGGTTGTGGTCTTGATATATGCCAAGTTACAAGGAACTGGGATAGATATTCAAGTGATGAAGGAATGGAGTTTTGAATTGGTGTTTAAGTAATCTAAATTACAGGAGTCGTGAATAATTGGCGGAGGTCTGGAAATGTATGTTCTGGTAGTGATGAATTGAACTGATAATCTGTTGGGTTATTGTAGTTGATGTAAATATATGAATGGAATGTACTGGTGTTGTAGGTTGTTGTGGTGATGTTGTTGTTGAATCTGGTGAAGACATGGCAGGTAGTAACATTGAAGGGTAACTGAAGTTTATATGTGACATACGAGTGGAGTCTGGTAGTATTTTTGCTTCTGTGGAAGTTGCTCAGAATGTTGTGTATGTAATGGTTAGTTGTGGTTGTAGTGAGAGCAAGGAAATGGTGTGGTGGCATTTTTTGTGGCTGAACAAGATGAATGGATTAAGGATGTATGAACTGGACAAGGGAATTGGAGTTAGTAATGGAACTGAGTTTGATAAGATGGATTGGTTGAATCCACAGGGAATTGTATGTGCAGATGAAGAGTGTGGCAGAGATGTATGAAGTGTAAATGGAACTGATGTGGTAATCTATGGATGAGAGAATAGTGCCAATGGGATATGAATGAAACTGTAGTTGTAAAGCTGGATTTGTGATTATATTACAAGGAATGGGCTCAGATTTAGGTGATGTGGCGGATTGAAGTGGCTTTATGAAGTTGAGGATGAACTGTGGAGTTCAGGTTTAAGTGGTGGCGATTCAGATTAGTAGATGTGTTGCTTAAGTCGATTTAGATGTTGCTTAAAGCTGCAATTGCAGGTAGACATAGTCTTTATTTGTAAATAAAATTTGAAGTTTGTTTACTATATTTGAATTGAAGTTGCTTTGTTAATCAAAAAGTTGAGAATATAAGAATTAGAGTTGAACTTGGTCTGCAATAGAAGTATGGTTGTTAGTCATCCCAGTCAGATGTCTGACTAAAGTGTTTAGCTGACTCAGTGGGTCTGACTGAGTTGAGTCGTTGTGACTCACTGGTTTCCCTGTTTTGACTGAGTAGACTCAGTTGACCTTAACTGTGGACCCTTGACCGAGACTTGGACTTTGACCTTGGCTTAGACGTTGACTGTTAGTTGACCTTTGACCGTTAATCATCATTAGTTGACTTTGGTGGACTTGGGCTTAGAACTAGTTATCCTTTCTTAGTGAATTGGACCACTTATGGTCCGAATTAGCTTTCGGTTCCTTCTACAAAGTTGTCCATATTCATAAGACTTATTTAATGGGCTTAGAACCATTATATACACTTGTATAGTTCTTGTGTAAGCCATTTTGGCTAGATTCTTATAGTGCTTGTATGATTAACAGTTAGATTCTATTAACAACGATCGATTCATGGATGAACCAGTGGATCATGGATCTCTAGGTAGGCGAGGCTTGTCATCAAAATAGGTGGGAATCAATAACGAACTCTCTGGTATTCATTATTTGTTTTACAAATCAATCTTTGTGTTGTGAAATTCATGCATATCTTTGTGTGCTCTGCGTGGTATGAGATGTTTTCCGACACAATATCAGTATTGTATGGCTAGGGAGATACACCGCAATATTATTATGGCTAGGGAGATACACCGTAATATTATTCTTCCTTTATATATATTCAGTATTCAATGGCTAGGGCGATACACCGCAATATTATTATGGCTAGGGCGATGCACCAGAATATTATTCTTCCCTTATGTGTGGCAACTCACATCTCATACATGGATGTTTACTGTTATTTATGAATGTCTATGAAAAAGTTTCTACTTTATGTTTCATTGTCTTTCCTTGTATTACCGACTTTCGATAAAACATGCATTGTCTTTGAATCATATTAATGATTACTTGAAATATAGTTGTTATTCCTGCTGGGCACCCCTTTTAGGGATGATGTGCTAACCCATTCCTATTTTCAGTTTCAGTGACAGATCATAGTAGCGCAGCAAAAGCTTCAAGTGTTGAGTTCGCTAGATGATTAACTTCTGCGATGTTTATTGTTGCATATTTTTTTGTAAACCAAATCACTATTGTATATATATCATTTGAGAGGAGATTATATATATATATATATATGTATATGTATATTATAGAGCGGGGCTAGTTTTGGGTTAAGTTGTAGTAGATTTTTCTTAATTGAATGCTTAAGTGTTTGGTTTAGATTCGTTAGTGCCTCTTTATTTAGTTAAATTCTTGGTTTAGTCAGCTGCTAGCTTAGGGGGCGCTACAACAACCCAGATGCTTTGACTACAGCTTTAACATCCGCACACTCATTCTTCAAAGTCCATACATCTGATTGTTGATGGAGGCTAAAACGGAATCCATTCTTGTGGTCCTATAAAAACACACCAAACTTAGTTCAATTCACTTGATCACAGATAAATATTATAATAACAAGATGCAAAGGTCTTACATAAGTTTGATAGATCCAGCGAGCCCAAGAGTCTTTGTAAGAAAATAAGAGTTGCAGGTTTATCGGTTGACGCCAATGTTTGCCATCAACGCGGTCTGGAATCATGTCATATTTATCAGGAAGGTGGGTTGGGGGTGCCTTTTCATCATCCTTAGAGGCTTCAACTCCGACATCAGCTGCTTGTGAGGATGAGCCACCTGCTCGTTCGGGTTCAGGAACAGTTTACGACTCATAATCATCATCATCACTGCTGGTTGAGTCGCTTATAGGTTGATCCCGAATTGTGACCTTAGCAGTAGCCGGATCAGGACGGCTACGTCGAGAAGACTTACGTTTTGATTCTACAACAGCTTTGCCTTTTCCTTTGTCCTTTTTTGATGCTTTGGACCTATGTTCCAATACATTAAACTGAGTTATATACTGGACGCCGGCATACAAATGGAACCAAATATGAGTGCTGGTACTGTACCAGAATAGTAATATAATATAAATTCCATGCCGGTTTTCCTGAATTCTATACAGAGAATAACAATTCTATGGAAACCAAACCGGCATAGTTTGGAAACATATCGAGACTGCCGGAACAACTAATGGCATTGTAAAACATATTTCTGAGGATGCCGGAACTGTGGGATTTTTTTACAGAGTTTTTAACAAAACATGCAAATATAAACGGCATGGTATTGATCAAATGTACAAAGCCGACACATGTAATCGGCATAGTATTTGACTAATTTTACATGCCGGCAATCTCATGCAATATAATTGGGATTCAAGACATATAATCCGGCATGATTTTCAAATTGAATTCGACCGCGAATAGAACAGAATTTCAATTGACTAGATAGCAATTTCAAAATTTTCTTTTAGTGTAGTATAAAGACTAAACAAGAAAGTTTGACTTCGTGTTATATATTATGGGAAAAACCCTAAAATAGTTCAATTCAACAAATACTTCACTTACCGCATCAAATTTGTTATGCGCGCCTCACCAACAGACTCTGCAGGACTTTCTTCTGGTTCATCAACAGGTATTTGTGGAATGGGTTGTTCACGAGATTTTCGACGAACCATTTTATAGAAGATGAAAAAATATGGAGATTGAATACAAAGGAAGATTGAAAAACTATGGAGATTGGTATCCAAAACCGTCACTTAAATAGAATGATAAATTTGTAACCGACGCATTAAGGATTTTGTAACCGTCCAAATACTGGGTTGAAGTAGTTTGTAACCATCAAACCAGTGGAATGAAGGAGTTTCAATTGTAACCGTCATAATGCCGGCATGGACATATGAAATAATTCAATGCCGGCACTCTGAAAATAACTTTAAATCGTCAATATGATGCCGGAATATTATTTGGTGCACCATTCAATGCCGGTATGTAAAAGAAACTTGATGAAATAAACAACATTAACCACAAACCAAAGAAACTTCATATTAATCATAAAGAAATAGACTTAAAAACATTAAAAACTTGAACAAACATCATTTCTTGGTGCGAGATTCAATAAACAATGCAGCTTTGAAATTCCTAAAAGGCTCTGTTCTCTATTTGGTGTATGCGGCCTGAGATTGAAACCTATTATCTCAGAATCTTGCGAGAAAATCGTTGTATTTATGACATAATTTTATGAGGACAATTGTCCGATGCGATATAAACTCATCCATGTAATCTATTTTGTGTTTCCTCCACTTATCATCCACGAACTTCGGCATATAAGGACCATCCTCAACAAGACCCCAAAAAAGGTGTGGAGGGCGGTGATCTTCCCGGAAATCAGATTCTATGTAATAATTTTTGATCCATTTGGTTTTTTCCTCAACATCCGCTTCAATCTTCGCTTGTTTTACACGTTCGTATATTCTCTTTGTTTATTCGCGATAGTAATCTTCCTTTGCTGACTCTTCTTCTTCTCTTTTCCTTCTAAGTATCTCTTCTTCCATCGCGGCAATTGACTTGCTGGTTTGGTCCTTCCTTCTAAGTTTTTCTAGTATCACGGGAATATAGTTGGTGTTGGATGATGATTGATTCCCTATCGGAGTTGAGACTTTTTTTTCATATAAATATTCTCTGAAATCGTTAGTTGGTGATTTTTTTTCCATCATAGAAATATATCAACTGCAATAGGTGTATCCACTTTAAATAGATGAGTACCCAATGGCTATTTTCCTCTTTATGGTACCGGCATTGTCGGGAACATGATATCTACGCCAATAGTTTACTTTATAGGTTCATAGTTTGAAAAAATAGTCGTTGGGAATTGAATCGTACGTACCGGAACTGAGTTATGGTTTACGTGCATGCCGAAAAAATGTATCGTCATTGTATAGTATCAATAGAGTGTGCCAGAAATACATAAACTATACACAGGAACATAAAAAAATTAGGCACCTACTACCGGCATTCAAATATATATTAAGTTTACGCCAGCAGTGTATTACGGGTTTACATAGAGATCTACCCAAAAAACCTTACGATAAAACCTAATAGAATACCCTAAAAACCTATTGAATTACCACTAAAATATCAATCTTCTTAAGAAGAATCTGTCTCCGATTCACCCAGCCGGTGGTACTCCGTGACTTTGGTTACAATATGGTTGACGTTGGCTTCAAACATGAATGCTTCTCCCTTTTCTTGTAAGTAACGCGTTTTCACGGCTTCATGCTACAAAAACAATGCACAAATTATGTTTGTTACATACAAATTCAAAAATAGTGGATTATGTCGAATTAATCATAAAAATACTTACAAGTTGTTAAGGAGACAATCTATTGTAGTTAGCTTGATGAATCCGGTGTTTCAATTTTAGATACACAACCACCACATTTAGGATGATGTCTTGTCGTTTCTCGATTTGTTTAGGAGTTCTTCCTTTCCGGTCACCATAATCGTGAACAAATTTGTTAAAAATATTCAACCACATGGAATCCCGCGTGCTGTTATCTATCGTTAAAGGACGAGTTTCGGCATACCATGCTTGGGTGATTGCTAAATCTTCCTCCGAGTCAAACGATGCCATTTGTTGAATGTGGGGTTAGGTACTATACTAAGTTATTTATAGATGATTATTCTAGGGTGTAGGGTTTATAAGTTAAGAGGATAAAGAATATATATAAGAACACAATGGTTTTGGACTTTTGGGTCCAAGTATTAGCTCTCTTTATATAGTGAAAAACCTCAACGACTAGATTTTTGGAAAATAACCAACACCGGCATTGATGTCATTGTGAAAAACTATACCGGCACTAAATTTTGGTCTTTATTTCCATCATCTTACCATGCCGGTTTTTATTTACAGAAATTCGGCCAAATATTTAACCAATACCGGCATTGAATTTTCAATATCGAACATGCAGGTATTGGTGAAATTCAAAAAAAAAACGGCTAGTTTTTTGAAAAAAAAGACCGTTGGAGATTCATTTGTATATAATACCCCCATTCCTTGGAGAAAATCTATACAAACAACCCAAAAAATAACAAAAATCCTTCTATCAACAAAGCAAACACGATTAAAGCTTCACAAGGGATGGGAGATTCATCATCTAGCTCTATTTGCAAAGTAAGTAGATTAATCATTACTAACAATATAATCTTCACTACCATGACGCATAACTAATATAATTTTCTCTTATAGATTCATCATTGCAAGTGTCAAATTTGCAAGCCACCGTCTCATCTAGCAATGGACTGCCCTTTTATTTATTCAAAGTGTAGAAGTTGTGATGGGACACGCCGGTTTTGGATTGCAAAAACTGATGATGCTGAAAATGGAAGAATGTTTCTAAGGTGTTTGAATCACCCAAAGTGCGATGAGTTTCAATGGTTTGACAAAGCTGTTCAACTAGCAGAGTCAAAAGAAAACCACAAGGGCCAATGCAAGCCTATCGATGGGTGTGATGGGTGTTATATGAAGGGAAAGGAATATGTTGAAAAAGAAGAAGAACCAGTGAAGATGATCCTTGACACCCCCATCCCGGACGATGTCTTCAAACAGATTCGGGAAAGGCTCAAAGGTTCCGCAATTGTTGAAAAGGGATGGAAATAGATTATCTCTAACCAAGTGCAATCCATTGAATGTTTGTTATCATGTTTTAATTTAAAGTATCCAATCCAATGTAATAGATTACTTAGGAATGAAATAAAAGAGCATTTGACATAAATTTTTAGCAGAGTGCCGGAATTGATTGAATCGACATAACTATGCCAATTTTCTATCAACAATGTAGGAAAATTTGAAAAATTAGAAAACCGACGTAAAATGAAAAAAATACCATCATGACGGTAGTTATCGATATCTATACAGGAACATGAAAATTTTAAACTTCTTGTTCCGGAATAGAATTAGAGACAATTCCTATGTCGGGACTTAGGAACCGTCATTGAATTTTAAATTCCTAGAATGCCAGTTTCTGGAACTGAAATCATCTATGCCGGAAATTATAATCTTTCACGAGAAATCCAGACATGTTCAACATAAACCAAAAAAATGCATTATTCTTAAGTGTTTTTAATCCAGGTAGCATAAACCAAAAGCAAACCAAACAACTAAAGAGTTAACCCTAAGGTACAAATGAAAACAAGTTTAATCTAGACATGTTCAACACAATTAAAATAACAACCAATTGTTCACTTGGTCTTTAGTTTCTTTTTGGCGGGCTCCTTCCTCTTTTCTCCAAATCAAAGCTTTTGCGTTAGGGTCAGTTTCTTCAATTCTATCAAGCTTTTGCTCGACTTCCTTGAATTCTTGAAGGGATAGCACCACTCCTTCATCGTACTTGCAACCAAACATCTTCTTCAAGTTGCGTAGCCGACGATGCTAGTTTAATAGATGAAACACATAATTAGTATATACTAATATATAACATGATGTTTACATTAAACAACTAAGTAATTAATAAAACTTACTAGAAATCCAATGGTCTTATAAACTTGGGCCGTCGTAGGTGGTGGAGGTGTAGGAGTTTCAATAGGAGGTTTTTTCTAGGGTGGAACTTCGACGGAGGGAGGGCGCACGACATAAGGATGTGACCATTCCAGGTAATCTAACATGTAGTCGTTATCAACTTCATCACCATTTTCTGCAATCTCCCACTTACTAATATCTACCAAACGACGTGGCTCCCTATCCCTCCAGTGTGTTGGTTCCAGATCTGGATCATACACTACATGCAATTTGTTGGGAGTTGAATTGCATTTCTCCAAAGTGAAGAAGATAATTATCATCATAGGCTGACTCAAAACGTGATAATTGCTTATATCATGTTGGCGCATCACATGGCATGGATCATTTATGATATATCCTTTTGGGTGGAACAATGGCCCATTGTAAAATGCAAGGTTACAAAACCTCACAAGTTGACGGTTTTCTCTAGCCTCCTTATATGGGTCAAACACAACGTCTTCTGTACTCATTTCGTTGAGATCCAATCTCATCTCAATCAGTCGACCATTGTTACCGGGCTATGGAATGCTGTTATACTCGAACTTCTTAGCTCTAGGAGTATCGGGTCCGGGAAGGTCAATGGTCTTCAAGAAAGGGAACTTCTTGAACAAGGTTGGGAAGTGTTCATAACACCACACCTATTCCAATGTGAAGCAGTAAATTTTTATTCTAAGTTCATGATGAATATATACATGTGAACAATATACATAATAAAATAAGTTAAGATTTTTTTTTTTACCTAGAGTAGAGTAAAATTCCCGAAAAATTTGTTTGTTTTAGCCAAAGAGGCCGTTCTCATCTCCGCCATCAGATGTGCCATTACCGCGGTACCCCAAGAATAGATATAAATATTTTCCAACGGATCCAAGTACTGAAGAAAGTTTGCACTTACCCTATTTTCATTAGTCTTAGGGAATTCCCTAGTGACCAAGATGTATAACAGGTATGCAGCGGCTGTATAACGAATCTGTGCAGGGTCCCATCCATCCTCCAAACTTCTTTGCTTTGTATTTTCAAACCTCTTCTTAAGCATCGTCAGCTTGAATGTCTTCGTCTTACTAGACTAGGATTCATAAAAGCTCTCAGTAGAAGTTTTGAAGTCCCAACCAAACATCGTGTTAGTCAAAGCGTGCAACTTCGGCCATTCAAGGTCCAGACACTCAACTCCTTCTGCAATTGATTTTCCGATAACGTTCAAACCTAGAATGTTCTGAGAATCATCAGAGATCAAGGTCATCTCTCCCCACCGGAAGTGCATTATATCAGTTTCTCCATGGTACCTTTCGATGAAGCAATTGACTGTCACAATATCTGGCTTCACATAATTTTCAACCAAAACATATAGACTAGAATCCTTTACTATTGTTTGGACATCATCATTCTCAAAAGACAAATCACAATGACCCGCGGCTTGGTTTCGGCAAACACGAACATCCTTAGTATGATCCTACAATTATAATATAATACGATTAAGAGATTTTGCATAAATCCAAAACAATACATATGCACAAAATAAAAAATGTTTACATAGGTTTAATAGATAGTACGCACCCAAGAGTGCTTGTATCCAAATAGTACTTTTGGTTCCGGAGCTTCACCCCAAATTTTACCACGTTCAAGGTCGGGTATCATGTCATCAATATGAGGAAGGTGACAACCTTTAACTTTGTGTTTTCCATTGCCCTTGCCCTTGCCTTGTGTTGGTTGTTCACTCGGCCCACCAACTTCGCTTTGGCTTTCTAATTGACTTGGGTGAACCTCACCATCTTCCTCCTCACTTTCACCTTCATCATTCTCACCGTCCTCAACTGTTCCAGTACCTTCACGGATTACAAGTGCACTACGATCACCACCACTATCCCAAATTGCCCCTCTTGTTTCAAACCCCAAACGCTTCTTGCGACCTACATCTTTCCCTCGTGGAGGCAAAGACTGAGGAGTATCAAGACCGTCCTTCCTCTTTCTCTTAGTAATAGCATCTTAATTTTTTCTTTTGTTAGTTTCCTTGGCTTTTGACCTATAACATAAGCACACAAAACAAAAATAAGACAAGTCATATTGGAAGTTTAAGTACCGGCATTGAGACTCTTAAACAGACGAAGCCGGTTTAGTGCTACCGGCATTCAAACTTAGTTATTTAGAATGCCGGTAAATAAATGGGTGTCTTCTGGATACCAAAAGACAACTACCGGTACTCTCAAAGTAAATCAATTCCGTGCCGGTAACAGTGTAAAGGCATACAATGGAAGAGAAATAGAGTGCCGATACTGATCAACAAATCATATATGTTCCTGTATGTTTAGGGGTTACTACCGGCGTACACGAATTCAATCAAATCTATGCCGTTTCTCCTATACCAGCGTACATCATAATGATCGTGATGTAAATGTCGCACAATTTATCATTATTTCTTATAAAATGAATAAAAGAATTTTTTCTTAAATTAACTCATTATCGAGTTCAGTAACCCATTACAGAATTTTAAGACTTTCATGAAAATTGTTACTATGTTGTTTTTGTTTTATATCCAAAATTTATTGCATCCTCTAAAGAAATTGAGGTTTTATTTTTGGAAACATTCTCAAACATTTGTGAAAATGATATTCATTGCCTATTCTAAATATCCTTCATTTTATCCATACTATAACCATTATTTATCACGATTTTTAGGCTTCTACCATATTTAAATTACAGATGCGTCAAAGATTTTTCTTCAACGAAATTTCACTATTGAATTCTACTTATAGACTTTCTTAATGCTCAATTTTGATTATGAAAGATTCATCATGTTTGGATATTTTTTCAATTAAAGGGTGTTGATATTTTCACAAATTATGTATGACATGCTTTTGAATAAATGTTTATGATTAATTTATAGGGTTACTCATAATTGTTTATATTCGACTAATTTTATGATAATATCAAGAATGTCCATATCATTGAGTGGGACCACAGTGATACTAAACTTTTATCTTGTAAGTGTTGTATATTTTGAGTCCTCTTAGTCTGATTTAACGATTAGAACAAACATTGCTCACAAGTAGTTTTGGTTCACACGTTGAAACAAACGTAAGGTTATCTAAATGTTTTATATACATGTGAAATAATAGCCACCCACAGGTGACTACAATTCATATTGTATTAGGTTGAACATATTTAGAATTATTTGAGATTGTTAATACATTTTATGACGTGACTCTCTCACATGTGATTCTAGTTGTAGTATTTAATAGACATAATGTTGTGTCATGAGAATGTAAAATATCCACAGATATTTTTCATGTTTCACTTTCATTCTTAATAAGATTTTACCAACATGAGAGTTTTATTGAATGTACGAAACCGGTGTAGGTATAATAGTTATGTATCTCTATTATAAATACTATCTTTGTTCTTAAATTAATTAATGATTATGATTATTTTGTAGACTTTTTATGGTCCAATATTTGGAAGATAAAATTGTTTGTCACCTGATGATTTTTCGCATTACTGTGTACATATATCAATTGCATTATGAATCTCAATCCGTGGATATTTTCTCGAACATTCATTATTAAATTAAAGAGAAAGTGAAAATCATAAAGTCTGATAAATGTGGTGAATATTGTGGAAGGTATGATAAAACAGGATAATATCCTAAATATTTTACGTAGTATCTCCGAATGTTTGGAATTGTTGTTCAATACACAAGGCCAACCTATCCTTGGTATAATGGTGTATAGCAAAAATCATAACCTTATGAAAATGGTTAGAAGCATGATGAGTTATGCTTAGTGGCCACACATCTGGTTCATTGGTTTTCCTAAATAATTTTATGATTTTACCAAGAATGAATTGGATTTGAAAACTATTATTGGTTCATTGGTTTAAATAGATTTACGAGTAAAGCAGTTTCAAAGACACACTTTGGACTAGAAAGGCTGGAAACCTAGTTTAAATCACCTTAAAGTTATGGTTGTTCAGTTGGAGGTGAGGGCTTATATTACCAAGAATGAAAATTGGATTTGAAAACTATTATTGGTTCATTGGTTTTCCTAAATAATCCAAAGGGAGATTTTGCGTTTCCCCCTCAATAAAGATAGCTAATTTGAAATACCCCCTCTAGAGATTCATAATAGGAAAAACCCCCTTTAATTTGGATGTCCCGTAACTGAGCAGTTAAGTACAGCACGTGCAGTGCACATGCGGGTCCTCAGGCAAGAGACTATGTTAGAAGCTGGGAAGAACACAGGGTATTGATTGAGCTTTAAATCATTCAATACCAATCATTCAAGAAAAATACTGGCGAGAGTGAGAAAAATAACGAAGAACATTCATTAACTCCTTCTGGGGAACTCAACATTGAAACTTGAGTTTCTTATGTAATTTTTTTTTCTCTAGGAATTTCAAAGAAGGTGGAGATGTATTGTCCGTCATAGTTTCCTCTAATGTTCTTGGTCATCACATACTTTTTGAAGAATATTAATCTGTTGCGAAGAGATCGCCACCTTGTTTGAAAGAGTTCGCTTCTCTTGAGATAAAATTTTATTCTCATCTGATAAAGTTTCCATCTTCAGATTAGCCTTAGTCAAAGCATAAGAGAGACAAGATATTTCATTACTTAATAAACTTTTCTTTTGAACTAATTGGGTATTCTCTTTGGTAAGATTATCTATTTGATCAACGGAACATGTATGAACTTTATCTATTCGGTTATACAGATTCATCCAAATATCTCTATCAACGCGAAATTTTTTAGTGGCAGATTCAAAGTGATATCTCTCCATTATTCGTTTCTAATTTAAAGCTTAACGAGCAAAAGAAGGATTTTAAGAATAAACAACGTGGAAAAAACAAATTTATTAAGAGACAAATTAAGGACAAAGATAAGAAATTCATACCTTTTAACTCATCATTTTTCTTGCGAAGAAGTTCGCAGTCTAAAGAAACATTTTGAAGTTTCTGATTTTCAAGACGAAGAGTGCTACATTCTGAGGTTTTTTCTTGGAGACTCTCCTTTAAGACTTCAAGCTCCTTCTCTAAAGATGTTTGCGAAACAATTCTATTAGAGCCAAAATATTTACTCAGAATCTCGTAGACACCAGATTTGACAGGGTCAATGGTAGACTTTTTAGCATCATCCAGAACGTCAGATAAAACTTTAAAAGCAATGTCTATTCCTTCCACAGTTTCTCTATAAAAAGGAAGGTGTTCAAATGAAGAAGTGGTGATAACAGAAGATTGAGAAATCAAATAATTCTTAGCAATAACTATGTCATTTGAAGGAAAAATTTGAGGAAGATCAAACGTTGAAACCAAGGAAGAATCAACTTGAGAAGATTTAATAACAGAAGAAGAAACTTCATTCGCGTGAAGATTAATGAGAGAGGTTTCATTTGTAAGAAGATCAGTTGAAGGGGTGGAGTCTGAGGCAACATTTTCGAAGATAGGAGGTAAATTTTCAGTTTGCGAAGTTATCGCAAGAGATTTAGAAGAGATAAGTGAAGGAAATGGAACAGAAGTTTCAACAATCTTAAGATGGTTATACTTCTTAGAGGGTTTGTTGGAACCATTGTCACCCTGCGAACAAAAACCCATATAAGAAACAGAGGCAACAATATTGTTATTAAAAGAATAATGTTTCTTTCTACCTTGTGATTCACAGACTTTCTTTTCCTTGCTCCAACCTTGAGTTGCGAAGTCAAGGGATTATTAGGGTTCTGAAATGTAATTTTGATGCTAGAAGTGTTTTTGCTGAAACAAAAAAAGTATGGGAATTACACAAAGACAAGCAAAATCAAATAAGACAATTCCAGTAAACAAGATCAGTTTCAGCAAAATCAAAAGAAGATAAAGGAAAACTAACCTTGATGATTCCATGAGAACAGTAGCAGAAAGATGAATCTGTTAAAATGTAAAGAGAAAAAGTTGCAGACGATAAAAAATTAGAGGATGTAGTGGTGAGAAAGATGAAGAAGTAAAAGAAGAAAAGTCATCTCTTTACTAGATCCCCCTTAAATAGGAAAAAACGTGATGACCGGATAACGTCGAACGTATCGGTGAAAAGAGGAATATTCTACACGTGTATACGGTTGTGCTTAATACATAGAACCTTGTCGGGAGAAAAATATTGAAAGATGAATAGTTGCGGCATTTTGAAGTACAAATTCTCATGACATTCTCCTCATCGCAGAGAAGACATGAGAAGAGGCAAGAAGTAGGATCATAATATCGCACCAACAACGCTCCTGCGAAATCTCCATTTACAACATTGTGATACCGTCGCAGACTAAAATAAAAAATGACATAACAGATGACGACGGCATAAACTTGAAGAAAGTGTGACAATCTAGCGAAGTTTAGGATATTTGCGAAATTAAAATTTATAAGCTTGCGAAATGCCGCAATCCAGATCCGAAATTAAAGGACAGCTTAGCTGTCATCCACTATGTAATATATCCTATATAAAGAGGTGAATAGGCGTAAGGGAGGAGAGATTAATTTTGGAGTGTTGAAAAAGTTTTGAGGAGAGAGAAAGTCCAAAACAATATTTGTATCCTTGATTTCATTTCTTTCCTATAACATTTCTAGAATCAATTAATAAAAAGTGTTGTTCTTGATCATAAAGATGTGTTGATTATTATGAATTCTTGTGAGGGATGTATTATTGGATTTCCTACAACAACAACCAACTCGTTAATGGAGCCATCATTAGACCAAACCCTTCACTAGCTCGGTTGTAGAAACACACCAAAACCATTACTTGTTTCTCGAGTTATCGATCCATTTATTCTTGATAACCATTCATTAGCTCTTGGTTTCTTCAATTGGGTTTCTCAACAGCCAGGTTTGTCACATGCTTCGGTTTCTTATCAATCTCTTCTCAAATCCCTTTCAACTTCACGTCAATTCAACTCGATTGATAAAATTCTGAAACAAGTGAAAAGAATTATTCTTGATTCTTCGATTTATTATTCTGTAATTACTTCTCTGATCATTGGGAAGACATAATGCTTTCTTTGTTTTGAGTGAACTGAATGATTGGACTTATGAAATTGGTCCTGATTCCAAAATTATGTAACTAACTTTTTGCTGCTCTGTCATCCGATGGGCACGTCGAACTTGCGCAGAAACTGTTTGATAAAATATGTGTTAAAGATGTTCATGTTAATAATATCGGGTTTGGTGTATTCGTTGGGAAATTTTGTAGAATATCAGATTTGGATATGACTTTGGATTTCTTAGATAAGGTTAAAAGTAGTGATTCATTGATTAATGGCTCAGTTATTTCCATTGATTGTGATATCGAATGGTAGAGATAATGAAGTTTTCAGAGTTCTCACAAGATCATGAAGGATATATAGGTATGGTTTCGATTGGAGATTGGTAAGAGTTTTATCGCCAGAAATCAGCCGAGAATGAGCAACTGCTGCCGATTGATTTATGATTATTAATGGTTATAATTGATGAATGTTATAGTTTTTAATGAGTACCAATTATGGGCATGTGTTAAATTGATGTGCAGAGAAGGAGATGGCTTGAGAATCAACAACAGCTTATAACTATCACTCTGATTTTTGTCTGGTTTTTTTTCTTTGTTGGGAAGACGAAGATTAATCCGTGAAAAGAAGATGAATATGGGTTTATAGCCGCTAGATCTATTTTTGAGATACTGTTGGTGTAAGATTATAACACATGTTTGCATCATTAACGCATGTGCACTGCACGTGCTGTACTTAACTGCTCAGTTACGGCACATCCAAGTTAAAGGGGGTGTTGCCTATTATGAATCTCTAGAGGGGGTATTGCAAATTAGCTATCTTTATTGAGGGGGAAACGCAAAATCCCCTTAATCCAAATGGTATTCTTTAATATTCTAACCGTAGTATGAGATTTATTGAAATCGAATATATAAATTCATTAGTGATGGCATAATCAGTGGGAGTACGTGGATATACATGTTCAAGAAGTCATGATAATGATCCCTTTATTTAAGATTTCTACAGATATTGTGAATCTTCTCATTGTCGGAATGTTAGATAATGAAAGTCCACAAATTACTGATCCAATCACTACGGGAAAAATAATCATTGACGACACTATATAAGAGTTGTAGTACCCTTACGACAACTCCATTTCATGCATTGTGGAACAGGGGTATTGTAGAAAGTCCAAGATTTTCTACAATGGTTGACAAGGGTTGTAAAGGGTGATGTGATTCATGATTCGACAATATTTTTCCAAAGTTGTGATTCTCTTTCGATTTTTTTTTATAACGTAACACAACTCTTGCTTGTGTTGTAGGACTATTTTACACAACAAAGGATGCGTATCTTAGATATATGTAACACAACACTTGTATAAGTTGAAGGACTATCTTAGACAACTTAAGATGTGTTTTGTAGAAATATGTAACAACTCTTATTACTATTATGTATAAGATTTGCACGACACTTGTTAGAGTTGTAGAACTATGTTGGACAGCACCTAGTTATGTCGTAAAGACATTCTTTCACAACTATTGGTCTGTGTAGTTGAAATATGGAACACAACTCTTATTAGAAGTTGTGTGCATATAACTATTTTGAAAAAAAAAAATTATAGATGAAACCGAATTGCCGAAAGTATTTCACATTCATAATTTCATATTAACCTGCCAGAGTAACACATTTACATTCATTCAAGACCTTCCACTCCAATTGCATTACCTATCTAACTTCAATACAAACTCTACAGATGTTTGTTACCAACATTCAATTGCATTACCTAGCTAACACATTTACACACATTCAAAACATTGTAGTGATATAAATGTTTGTTACCAAAAGTAAAGTTTCCTGAACACTCCAAAAAGATTATGAACTATTCGATCCTTGGGCCATGTGATAAAACATCCGACAGCATCACTAACATACTTGAACTCTGAAGTCAGCATGTAGACATGAGCATCCACATGACAAGTAATCACACACATTGTGGGATCCGAAAACTATTGACATCCCATGTATCAACTGATGTAAATCTCTGGCACTTGCACCTCATTCGGTGTGTTGGTGAAGGTGATGGTGAATGGCGCCTGGCTGGTGAAGCTGATCTTGAATACCTTGATTTGCACCTGGCTGGCGAAGGTGATCTAGAATACCTTGAGATACTCTTAGCTAGTGTAGGTGATCGTGAATAGGTTGTCACCTGTTGGACAATATGATACAGTTTTAATAATATCACAATGAATGAATCACTCATCATCATTCACTTAGTTCTTAAACAAAGAAAATAGCAATTGGGAAAGTTGTATATCTCACCTGTTGTATACGTAGACATACATTGTCCCCCATTGATACATCATCACATGTTTTGGACAATACTCTATACTCCATAATTGAGTTCGTATATTGGGATGAACTTCAACATCTGCATAAAACAAGAAACAAAGTTGTTTATTTATAACTAACTCGATCCACATTAAGCAAAGTTTTCTTGGAATAAGAAATGTAAACAGCCTATTATGCTACCAATAGGATACATCTATGAAATACTTAAACACAACAAAACAACATATTGAACAAGGTTCTTACTTTGAATTCCTCCTAATTTCTAAACCGCAGCAACAAACTGGCCTTGGAGTTTGCATGCCATCCATGGAACCTTAGGTTTGGTCTTCGATTTTACCATCCATATAGCTTTCATCTTCCTCCTCTACTTTTTGAATCTCCGTAACCAGCTTTATAAGAGTTCCTTAATCTTCCCAACGTGATCTAAAATAACCAGAGGAAAAAAAATCTTAAATCTCACCAAAATCCAAAGTCAAACAAAGGGACAAAATTGAAAAACCCTTAACTCCCATTCTATCAAACAAATTCAGACTTTATGAAACAAAAATTGGGAAAGTACTCTGTACTACCACATTTTGTACCACTTTCCCTAATCTGATTTCCATGAAAATTTAACAGAGCTATCCTGACATGTCCAACCATAACATATCCAATATTCACTTGATTCTAACGGTTCATTAAAAATATATACACACTTCAACATGGCTTCTTTCAGCATATAACACACAGAACTCAGTTACGATTATAACATATACTTTGGGGGTACCTAAACTTAACTTCGTGAAATTTTTATAGTAAGTTTCTTGCATATATAAAAACAACATGTTAAAAATTCAGCTTCATCTGATATATGGATAATGAGACGCACCCATTGAGAATAGGCTGTTCAGGATATAAATTCCGCAGAATGTAGTCATAGATTATGCAATCTTGGAAGTAGTAACCAGGATCTGATCGTCATGAAATTTTAAATGTATCATTGTGAATTAATGAAACACAATATACTAAAATTTCATCGTATTCCAACGGCTGAATTTAAAGATATCATTATAACTAAAAGCAGAGATTCTAGGGTTCACAAAGTTGAATGCTAATAAAATCATGCAGTTTATTACCAAGAGCTTGTTAAACTCAAATTGAGCCAGAAATGAAAGTACCCAATCTATATTTTCATTAAAAAACATGGTTTGTATTGGAAACCCAATAATTCATGAAGAACCCTAATTTCAAAATTCTCAAATCAAGGCATTTATACATGAAATTGATGTTCCTTAGGAATTACCTATTGTTATCTTAAGATTCATTATCTTCTAATTAAACACCAGCAGCAGCATCTTTTAATTAAAATCTCTTAATGAAATTACCTTCACCTACAACACTGAACTCAATACCATTCACAAACCAAACCCCATCCATCTCCAGTTGCTTGTTCTTCTCCTCCATTAATCCTTCGAGCACAATTAACCCTACAATAACAGCCTCACATTCATCTAGTCACTCCGAACCTTCAACACCAGTTCATAATCACTACCAGCATACCCATCTCTAAAACACTATCACAACAACCACCTCTTCAACCATTTCAAACACCAACTCAAACCCTAGTTTCAGAACCCCCATCATAATACAATAGCATCTCCTTCATCTTCAGTTCTTATCCAACTTCAGACATCTCAGATTCACTTCACAAATAAATCTTCAATTTATTCATCATCTGAAATTTCTTGTTCAAAACCTTCTGCTAATTGAAACCCTAGCTACGATTGCACCAGAAGTCCCAAATTTCATTGCAAAATTAGTGAACTCTTGAATCAGGCGTAAACCCCCATCGATCTATTCGGATTCATTATCTTCTAATTGAATACCAGCAGCAGCATCTTGTGGATCTCGTTTCAACAAAAAAATCCTCTCCGATTCACTCAACAACAAACTTTTGTCCAGCAGAAAACATGTTTTGCATCATAAGCAAAAGAAAAGATATCAGGGTTCTTCGAATCATATGATGAGAAAATAATGAAGATGAAGTCGATTTATAAATCCAACTCAAAACTCAAATCCATCCTAGTTAGGGTTTTCTTCAGAAGGAGGCAGAAGAGATGAGAGGAAACTGAAGAAGTGAAGCGAGAGAATTTTCTTTTTCATTTTATTTATATAAAAAAATATTTGAACGGTAGAGATTTGATTAGGAAAGGTCATACAGATCATGGATATCTTTAAACGGTAGAAATTTGATTAGGGAAGGTCATACGGATCAACCCAAAATGTGAGAAGTTTGTGTTTTTTGGCTAAATTGTGCTTCTTTGCAAAACTAAATTCGTTTTTATTATCAACTTTCGATATGGAAAAATCTAAAAAATATATCAATAAATTTAAAATATTATTATGAACCTTCAGTTATAAAAAATTCCGAAAAATATACGGGAATGAAGCTTAAAAAAAAGAAATAAATTCGATAATTGGTGTGTTTCTTTGTGCCTATGTGCTTTCTCTTTCTGGTTTGAATTTCGAGTAGTCACATAGGTCATGAAACCATTTCGACTAGTAGTACAGGTCATGAACTTCAAATGTGGTATAACGACATACAAACTATGAACCAAGAAGCTTCAGGAGGGTTTTGACTTCAAACATAGCAGGATATATCATTGAAATCGATAAATATGAAGCTCAGTGTCGATTCGAACTTCAAATGTGGTATAATGACATACAAACTATGAACCAAGAAGCTCCTGGAGGGTTCTAAATTTAAATTTAGCATGATACATCATCGAAATCGATAAATATGAAGCTCAGTGTCGATTCGAACTTCGACTATGGTATAACGGCATAGAAACTATGAATCATGAAGCTTCAGGAGGATTTTGACTCCAAATTTGGCATGCTCCATCATCGAAATCGATAAACATGAAGCTCAGAGACGATTCGAAGATTACAAGAGTTAGACCTGAGTTTCTTATTCAGATGAAGTGAAGATGAAATTTATCATATTTGAACATCCCCGGTTTTAAGATTACTAGAGTTGGACCTGAGTTTCTCATTCGGATGGACTGCAGATAAAATTTATCAGATTTGAATATCCTAGGTTCAAATATTACTAGAGTTGGACCTAAGTTTCTCATTCGGATGAACTGAAGAGGAAATTAATCAGACTTGAACATCCCCTGTTCAAAGATTACTAGATTTAGACCTGAGTTTCTCATTCGGGTGAACTGAAGATGAAATTTATCAGATTTGAACATCCCCGGTTCAAAGAGTACTAAATTTCGACCTGAGTTTCTCATTCGGGTGAACTGAAGATGAAATTTATCAGATTTGAACATCACAGGTTCAAAGATTACTAGAGTTGGACCTGAGTTTCTCATTCGGATGAACTGGAGATGAAATTTATCAGATTTGAACATCACAAGTTCAAAGATTACTAGAGTTGGACCTGAGTTTCTCATTCGGATGAACTGAAGATGAAATTTATCAGATTTGAACATCCCCGGTTCAAAGATTACTAGAGTTGGACTTGAGTTTCTCATTCGGATGAACTGAAGATGAAATTTATCAGATTTGAATATCCCCGGTTCAAAGATTACTAGAGTTGGACCAGAGTTTCTCATTCAGATGAACTGAAAAAGAAATTTATCAGATTTGAACATCCCTGGTTCAAATATTACTAGAGTTGGACCTGAGTTTTGCATTCGGATGAACTGAAGATGAAATTTATCAGATTTGAACATCACAGGTTCAAAGATTACTAGAGTTGGACCCGAGTTTCCCATTCGGATGAACTGAAGATGAAATTTATCAGATTTGAACATCACAGGTTCAAATATTACTAGAGTTGGACCTGAGTTTCTCATTCGGATGAACTGAATATGAAATTTATCAGATTTAAACATCACAGGTTCAAATATTACTAGGGTTCTACCTGAGTTTCTCATTCGGATGAACTGAATATGAAATTTATCAGATTTAAACATCACAGGTTTAATGATTACTAGGGTTCGACCCGAGTTTCTCATTCGTATGAACTGAAAATGAAATTTATAAGATTTGAACATCACATGTTCAAAGATTACTAGAGTTGGACCCAAGTTTCTAATTCCGATGGACATAAGATAAAATTTATCAGATTTGAACATCCCCAGTTCAAAGATTACTAGATTTCGACCTGAGTTTCTCATTCGGGTGAACTGAAGATGAAATTTATCAGATTTAAACATCCCGGTTTCAAAGATTACTATAGTTGGACCTGAGTTTCTAATCCGGAAAAACTGAATATGAAATTTATCAGATTTGAACATCATAGGTTCAAAGATTACTAGAGTTGGACCTGAGTTTTTCATTCGGATGAACTGAATATGAAATTTATCAAATTTGAACATCACAGGTTCAAAGATTACTAGAGTTGGACCTGAGTTTCTCATTCGGATGAACTGAAGATGAAATTTATCAGATTTGAACATCAAAGGTTCAAAGATTACTAGAGTTGGACCTGAGTTTCTCATTCAGATGAACTGAAGATGAAATTTATCATATTTGAACACAACAGGTTCAAAGATTACTAGAGTTGGACATGATTTTCTTATTCGGATGAACTGAATATTATATTTATCATATTTGAACATCACAGGTTCAAAGATTACTAGAGTTGGCCCTGAGTTTCTCATTCGGACGAACTGAAAATGAAATTTATCAGATTTGAACATCACAGGTTCAAAGATTACTAGAGTTGGACCTGAGTTTCTCATTCGGGTGAACAGAAGATGAAATTTATCAGATTTGAACATCCCCGGTTCAAAGATTACTAGAGTTGGACCTGAGTTTCTCATTCGGATGAACTGAATATTAAATTTATCATATTTGAACATCACAGGTTTAAAGATTACTAGAGTTGGCCCTGAGTTTCTCATTCGGACGAATTAAAAATGAAATTTATCAGATTTGAACATCACAGGTTCAAAAATTACTAGAGTTGGACCTGAGTTTCTCATTCGGGTGAACTGAATATGAAATTTATCAGATTTGAACATCCCCGGTTCAAAGATTACTAGAGTTGGACTTGAGCTTCTCATCCGGATGAACTGAAAATGAAATTTATCAGATTTGAACATCACAGGTTCAAAGATTACTAGGGTTCGACCTGAATTTCTCATTCGGATGAACTGAAAACGAAATTTATCATATTTGAAAATCACAAGTTCAAAGATTACTAGAGTTCGACCTGAGTTTCTCATTCGGGTGAACTAAAGATGAAATTTATCAGATTTGGTGCAATAAATATTATGGAAACTATGAAAATGACCAAAGTACCCTTATTTAAAATAGGTAAAGTAAATATTACAGAATGTGAAAATGACCATATTACCCTTAATGGAAATAAATGCAATAAATATTATGGAGACTATGAAAAATGACCAGACTACCCTTATCTCAAATAGGTAAAGTAGATATTACAGAATATGAAAATGACCATATTACCCTCAATGGAAATAAGTGCAATAAATATTATGGAGACTTTGAAAATGACCATACTACCCTTATCGAAAATAAGTAAAGAAAATATTACATACTGTGAAAATGACCATATTACCCTTAGTGAAAATAAGTGCAATAAATATTATCGAAACTTTAATAATGACCAGACTACCCTTATTGGAAATAGGTAAAGTAAATATTATGAAAATGACCTTATTACCCTTGATGGAAATAAGTGTAATAAATATTATGGAGACTGTGAAAATGATCAGACTACCCTTATTTGAAATAAGTAAAGTAAATATTATAAAATGTGAAAATGGCCATATTACCCTTAATGGAAATAACTGCAATAAATATTATGGAGACTGTGAAAATTGACAAGACTACCATTATCGAAAATAGGTAAAGTAAATATTACAGAATATGAAAATGACCATATTACCCTTGATGGAAATAAGTGCAATAAACATTATGCAGACTGTGAAAATGACCAGACTAGCCTTACCGGAAATAAGTAATTTTCAGAGAAGGCTTCGCGTTGTTTGCGGCTCAGTCACCTGAGCATTTTTTTTTAACATTATATTTTGTTTTAGAACTCTTATAAAGGGCTGTCATAAAATTAGTATATTAAAGAACCACAAAATTGACAGAAACTGTGATATTGTAGGATGGTTAGTGGTATAGATTTCCATGCTCTAGGCTCAGGATCGAATCCCCCCAACCTTATTTTTTCCAACACTATATATTTTTAGTTCAACAACACTTATAAGTGTTGTTATAGGTTTCTATTTAAAAAAATGAAAAAAACCAAAACTTGTGAATTGAAAGGATGGTTGATGAGCTAGACTTCCATGCAGTAGGTTCATGTTCGAATCTCCCCTCTAACATATTTTTCATTATCATATTTTTGTGTTCTTCAACAACTCTTGTGAGAATTGTGATGGGCTAAGTCACTTCAATAGTATAAAGCATAGTTTAGCTAACTTTGCATATCTGAGTGGTTGTCAGGATTTATCCTTGGCAAAGATAAATCAAAGGATGTGGTTCTCCGTTCCACACCCTACAAGTCGCACACGTGGTGTTCATTCCAATATTATGAATTAAAAATGAATACTCAAGTCAAGATATGGAATTTCAAAAATTATAACGGGGAGGTTCGAACTCATGACCTATTGTGTCATAAGAGTGGCCTCTAACCATTGTTCCACCTTGGTTGGAATTGATAGAAAAGATAAATCAACAATGGTTGTTTGTTCAACTTAAATATTAATTAGTATAAATGTTTTATTAATTAGTATAAGTGATTTATCTAGAGAGAAGATAAATCTATGGTTATGGTTTGTTCAACTTAAATATTAATTAGTATAAGTGTTTTATTAATTGATGTCTCATTAATTTCTCATGATAAATGATTTATTAATTTTACATCATAAATATCCCTTGATTAATATTAATACATATCTCCATCAATAAATAATAATTTTGACAAAAAATATTTCAATAGATATTAGTGGTGGTGGTAGAGGAAGAAGTAAGTGGAGGAAGCGGTGGAAGGTGTTACTAAGTGGTGGAGGCGGTAACATTAGTTTTGGTGGAATAAATAGTGGATCCGGATGGTTTTAATGGCAGTGGTATTGGTTTTTCCTTTTTGATTCAAAAATAATAAATTTTTTTACATGACGGGTAACATTGTATTGTGAAAAGTATAGTTGGTTGTTTTTGACACGATCAAAAAAGGAGGATAACAAATACTTTTGGGATGATACCAAATCATATAAGACAAAATGGTTGTTTTGGTACCACTTCTATCTTTGGTAACCGTTCGTACGCATGATTTTCAGTATTAACAAAAAATATATAGTTGAATAAATTAATTGACGACCTAAGTTTGTTAAATCTAAACTTTATACATGACGTGTGGGATTAAAAGTTATAAGTGTGCCCAATATTCTACGAGGGGTGGAAAATGGTGGTGGTGGAGAAAGAAGTGATATCTGGTGGTTTGTGGTACTGTCCGGTTTTGATGAGTAGTAATTGACTATGTTAATTATGTGCTGCTACAAAAGGATAACACTATAAATTAGAAATGTGGTTGATCATCTTAATGCTAATATAAACTCGGTTAAAATACATGAAAATTAAGAAGAAGAAAAAAACATTTGGATGTCACGTTATATAATAAATAACACTAAAAACTACATATTTAGTATCAAGGTTTCTCTGTCCAATAGATAAATCTAAGGTTGTATTGAGATCCCGTAAGCAGAGGGCGAGTTGGTCTTGGATTTCTGAATGGTAATGAGTATAATGAAACGCTCCCTCTCGGTTTCTCCAATGAAAACCGAAACCTTCTAAAAAAATAATCAATCGAACAACACTTAGATGGAACGCATCATCACCAGTGTAAACTTCACTGAATTGCTACATATCCAGTGAAATTTTTACAGATTAATCTGGTGATTTCATCCTACCGTAGTTTTTAACGAGGCATGCAATTAAATCTCTATTAGTGATTTTAAAGGTATTTAATAATTACAAAATTCTCTTATAAGTTTTGTTTATGCAAGTATTGATTTAACTTGGGTTCTTTTACATTTTTGTGTTAAGTTGATGACTTTTTAATTTGAATACATGTTTGGTTAACAAACTTTGATACATATAAGGTATTTTCTTTGTAGAACTGATGTTAGTCTCTCATTTTTCCCGTTAGCACTTTGTTTCGATCCCGTATTTGTAGACATTATTTGACTAATGTTGGGGTATTTGTTTAATCTCAAGGCTGATTAAACCCAATTGTGTTGTATACATTGAAGGAGACAGAAGTTTGTGTCGGCTCTACCTTGAAACTAATAATGTTTCTTCGGAAGGTTAGTTGAATTTATGTAGATACAAATATCAATATGACTGTGCTCTTTAAAACTCCAAATTACTTGAGTAACACTAGATGTGAGAACGCCATTCATGCACTACTTAGCATAGTTGGTGTGAAATCTTTTTATCCACGAATTTCTTCAATTTTTTGTTATCAATATGATTGAGAAAGAATCTTACACATGTTTTGATTTACTATTATAAGTTTATTTTTTCACTCATATGTGTATATCTCAGCATTCCAATAGCCAAGGGTTCTTCATTTTTATAACTCTCACATTTGCAAAAAATAAATAAATAGTGTTTATCTATAGTAGGGAAAATATTATGGGTTTTTGCTTCACTCCTTAGAGCCTTAGTTATCAATAATTTCGGAACAAATGTATTCATAAACATCATGGAGTTCGATTGGCAGTTTAGGTATATGTATTGTTAGATGAAATATTCTTTTTGAAGTTTGAAATTACGGTATGATGGAACAATAAATGGGGAAATTTTTTATTCACTGTATTTTTTATTTTATTTTCATGTTGGCACAACATTCACTACACCAAATCATCCGATTTGGGACGGATATACGCGTTGCAAATGAATTTCACCAACGTCTATATCCGTTGGGAATATGGCGTAGCAATTTTTTGTGCAACGCGAAAATCCGTTGGGAAAATTAATTAGTGCAACATATATAAACGTTGGTCAACAGGTTTACCAACATTTTATGAGCAACGAATTTCTTAATTTGTGCAACGCTTACAATAATTTAGGCAACGTATTACACTAATTTGAGAAACACTTATATACGTTGCAAACCCATTTACAGGTAAAAAAAATCCGATAATAATTCCGGCAGATTTCTGCACCGGCATATATATTCTGCACATTCATAAGACCTAAGTTTTTTCATATGATTCCGGCAGGTTTCACCACCGGAATATACCATTTTAAATGAACTAGAAGACCCAATTTATCATTTAGAAAGAATCTCAATAAACATATTATTGTTATATAATCACAAAAATATGATTGATCATCAAGACCGATCAAGAACAATTCATACATTCAACATGTCATAAAAGAACTATCATAAACCCGTATAGTTGATTGGTATGTTTCAAAGATTAAACACCAACTTACGCAAAGTTTATGAATTTGAAACAATGAAACATTAGTTCATAAAAACCTAACCTTATGTTGTTTACATGTATAATGTTCTTCCAATGGTGGAAGAACATTATCGATCCTGCAGAGTATAAGACAAAATAATAGATTGATACAGAAGCCTCAAAGTTTATTGGAAAAAAAACAAAATGTTGTCACTTAATGCAATTTATGGTTCAGAACATATGGAATCCAAGAAAAATGAACAAAAAACTTACTTAGAACAAAAAGCTTAATTAGAACATTGTTTTCCTGGTGGTAAAGTTCAACTTGAGGTCTGAAAAGAGGAAGAGGTTAAGGTTAAGAGAGATAAACATAGATCTCGACATCCTCTTAAGAATTACTCAAAGTTATATATAGCATCTGGATTTGGTTATATTGCTAGAGAAATCAGTACTTACTGGCTTTTATTTTGCGCAGCTACATTCATTATGTAAAAGGGCCCTTCAGACCTGTTTTAACAAAGGAAGCTGAAATTATTATCTCAAGTTATTATCAACTCCAACAAAGAACATCAACATAGAATGCAGGTTTGTTGATTCCCGAAAGATTTTCCAAATGAATCTGTGGAGAAACAGTTGCTGCGTCATATTCATGGTCATCATGAAGATAACTTTTGGTTTAGGTCAACAGTGACTTTTTCACCAACTATTGTGGGGAGTTATCAGGTGAACTATCACCTTCACTTAGTGAACTATCAGGTGAAACATCAACAGTGATTTATATTTCGAATAAGCATTTCCACAAAATTATTTTGAAGCTATGAACTATGGAATGTACCTGAGGAATGAAACCTGCATAGTACAATACAGTTGGGTGCCATGTTACCTGTCATGGTTACAAAAGACTAATTCAGATAGGAGAAAGAAAGATAAAGAAATTATCAATATTAGTTTAGTAATAACAGAAGCTATGCACATAAGAAATTAAAATAACAGGCACATGTAGAAAAAGGACTAAACCTACGCTAATTTTGATTGCCTTTAAAATCAGCCCTCGAAGCACCTCCCAAAAACTTCCTTCAGACTCTTGATAAGAATATGCCTCTTTCAATGAGTCAAGAGTTTCTTCTACTTGCTTCTCAAATACTTTATCACCAGCAGGCCGACCTCTCAGCCTGTTAAGTCCTGCATTGGCTTTCTAATTATACCCTAGTAATAACGCTTTTCCCTGAACTGCTCTGAGAAGCAACCATCTTAGATATGCTGGAAACTCCACATGCCTAATCCCATTAAGAGTGCTTTATTTGACATATAACGCCACCCCCCAATGATATCAATATCAATACTTCTAGGAAGATAACCTAACTGAGAGGAGGAAAAGAAAAATGTAGCGAATGTCATTTAATCAAATGAATGAACATATTTAAAACCGGTGTCCATCCAGTTCAGTCAACCACAAGTCAGCTTTATTTGACATATAACGCCACCCCCCAATGATATCAATATCAATACTTCTAGCAAGATAACCTAACTGAGCGGAGGAAAAGAAAAATGTAGCGAATGTCATTTAATCAAATGAATGAACATATTTAAAACCGGTGTCCATCCAGTTCAGTCAACCACAAGTCAGTTGTAGGCAGTACATTTTATGTATCTCTAAAAGCATTTGTACCTTTATAACGATCAATTTTTTTCGCGTTAGGTATCAGTTGATTTTTATCTCATTTCGAAAAATGATACAGAACAATCATTTAACACTCCATGGAAGAAAAAGAACTAACAAATCGACTTTTCTACCCAAAACGAAAGGGTGACATTTTCGGATCAATGAATCATAATAGTCCACAAAATCCAAAGCAAGGGTCAGTGAGCAGCAACACACATGGTACTATCATTGCAAATATAACAAAAGAATTCATATGGCAAGACAGAAAATTGAATATACATGATGAGCTAAATCTAAAGGTCGTATGATCCCCACCAACATCAGCATATAATGGAGGCATAAATAGAAGTTTTGATGGCATCATTAAAGTACTGTATCTTACTTCTTCTATCTTCTGCTTCACTTCATCAGCTTTGGATTCAAAATCCACATCTTTTTCTCTGAATGCAATCATCATTAATTCTGAAAGGGGGGCGGGCTCACTAAGTTGAATAGCATTGAAATGGGAGAATCTACGTAGAACTTGCTAATACATGAGCTCTTTGTTGCACAAATCTATGGCACAACCAACACAAAATAGTTAATTATCTTCTGATAATTAAGAGAAACAAGGGCAAAGAAGAGATGAAACACAGACATGTTAGTAGATTACAAGTTGTTAGCTTTGCTCGTTGAAATAGTTTAACACATCGAAGTAGATTAGTAAACAGAAAAGAAACACTAGTTTCAGGTTTATTAACTTGGTTGAATCTCTTGGAAAAGAAAAATCAGTAAACATTCATTAATAGCGGAGCAGTGATTAATAAAATTAACATCAAATTCACTATATTAACAAGATACAGGCGGGTGATGTTCTGAAGCAAAGCCAAGACACTATCTTCTATTCCGACATATGTCTATTGCTTGACGATGTCCAGCAAACCTGGAATTATACAAAAGAAGAGCTAACATAAACACCCTGAACTTTTTTAACCGATCAAATTCCAAGAAAATAAGTAACTCACCATAATGACAGTTACTACCAACCTCGTTTAAGAGCTCCTGAACGCTAGACAGCTGCAGTTTCCCTAGGATTTCTTCTATGCCTTACTGCACCCGTACAGAAATAGTGCAGCTATATAAACAAAGTTGCTCAGGTCATAATAATACAAGAGAAAATGTGAGGCTTGATTTCCATGACACCGAGGAATGCCACACCATTGTAGTGACCTTTAAACACCCTGAACTTTTTTAACCGATAAAATTCCAAGAAAATAAGTAACTCACCATAATGACAGTTACTACCAACCTCTCTTAAGAGCTCCTGAACGCTAGACAGCTGCAGTTTCCCTAGGATTTCTTCTATGCCTTACTGCACCCGTACATAAATAGTGCAACTATATAAACAAAGTTGCTCAGGTCATAATAATACATGAGAAAATGTGAGGCTAGATTTCCATGACACCGAGGAATGCCACACCATTGTAGTGACCTTTAAACTCCCTTCTAGTTGATCCCAAAAAAAGAATAGACACATAAAATATATGCCTGGCGGGGGTACAAATTTGCAGTCAAAAGATGTATGCTTACCAATGCTCCCCTAAGGATTTCTTTACAAATCCGAGGATGGTTGTGAAATTTTATGTCTCATTTCTTAAACAAAATACATTTCCCGAGTGGTTAAACCACCAAGCAGGTATAGCATAGCTGCTATAATTAGTTCACGTCTCCTTCCTTAAACAAAATATATTTCCCAAGTCAAAAGCTATATTTATCGAACACTCAAGATTAATGGCAGAAAGGAAAGAAACATAGGTGAATTACCTAGATTATCTGCACCATCAAATATCACCATCGTCACCGCATAATATTAATACCTTTAGCAGCCGTTTTTCGTAAAACGAGATCCTCTGGAAAATGAAGCTTCATTTTTCTGTCGCGCCTAAGTGATTACTGATCATAATATGTAAAACCCCAACAAGCCTCACATTAATACCTTTAGCAGCCGTTCCTCTGGAAAAAACAACAACAACATTATTGATCATAATATGTAAAACCCCGTCTTGATAAATTATGAAATATTAACCAAAAGGGAGGAATCAACAACAAAATTATGAGGTGGTGGCTTTCTTTGTCTATTTCCTAAAAAAATTGGGTGCTTGTTTTCCAGCGTTCATACCATCATCACTTGGATTTTCTCTCCTCCTCTGCTTTTACATCGCACACGTCTTGCTCCTGCAAATTTATAGAAAGATAAATAGAAATCAGATAACCAAACTATTATTAGTCAAATAACATGTATCTAAGACAAAGATACCTAAGATTGAAGTCATGCGTTGATTTTTTCCTCGAAGGCTTCTAGATCCTTAAGCCGCAATAATTTTCAGTTCTGCCACTTAACCATCAAGCTTTTATTTTTCTTTACAAAGTTCCAGAACCTTCTCAAAGGGCCAGACTACCTATATCCATTGTGAGTAGATACGCATAACCACGAGCCAGTACTCCTTCGTCGCCAGATAAATCAGAGTTGCCTTCATATTCTTCTGCATCTTCAGGTTTTTAAGTAGCACCACTTTTGGTCTTTGGGGGAAATTCCTGTTGTAATTCAAGAAACAACCCCGCTTTTTTTCTGTTGCTCACAATAATCTCTCCTTTCACTACTGCAAGGATGAATCTGACTTTGTTATCCAGTTGTATCAAATCGGATTCAAGATTCTCCAGTAGTACTCTCTGCAATAATGTTCATTTCGGAATAAACATAAACCTTGTACAAAAACAACAATGAATAATCAGAATACAAAAACGAAAGGAAAAAAAAAAAAAGATGCGTCCTATCTTCCAATTCCTACATATAATTCTTCATGACCAAGAACCCTAATTTCTCTGTGAAATTAAATCTCCTAACGAAACCCAAATTAAACCTCATATAACCATCTAGACTAAAATTAAACACAAACCCATGAAACAAATCACTAAATTAAACTCAATTTCGCATAAAGAAATAACAACAGGATAAGAACCCTAATTCTGTTTTCTCTTAATTACCTTTTTCTTGAAAATCTGAATCAACCACACCATAATCATCACAACACTACACCATATGGCCCATTTTGAGACATATTGATTTTTGGGTTTGAGACACATATATATGTCTTTAGTGCTTCCACTCATATAAGAGTCTCAAATAAAAAATATGAGTTGCTTTAATTCTGATTTTTCAACTACTCATATAAGTGTCTTAAAATGTGTCTCTACAAAATTTAATAACTTTAATATATATCTAATTAATCATTTCTTTTTCATTATAATTCCATTTTATTTCCCTCCAAAACTCCAAACTTTCCCCAAAATTCCCTCCCAATTTTCCCTCAATTTTTTGACCAAAATTTTGTCTCTGGACTTTGTCCCACTTCATTTTGTGGGTAAAACCAAATCTCCCCCCAATTTTCACTTAAAATTTGGCCATTTCCCTCCCAGCCCTCCCATTTCTTTCACTTTTATTCTTTTAATAAGAACACATGTCTCAATTCGAGGGTTTTAACCAAGGGAAGCACCGAGAAGAAAAAGCATCTTTTCCTCTCTCCCTCTCTCTCTACCCCTCTCATCTTTTCCTTTCGCCCAAATTTCATATTCATAGAAAACATCCACTCCCATTTTTCCTGGATCGACCTGAGAGTAACGCATCTCTTTCCATACCATATATGTCAAAGGCAGATCCATACCTGGATCGACCAAAACCCCTTCTTATCAATACTTTTAAGCCTATTAGACCTCAAATCTACTCTTCTTCTTCTTCTAATTCCAAACTTAAATCGACCGGAAATCTTCTTAAGAGTATTACCAGAAATCAGTACCCGTTTTTACTTTGTCTAAGTAACCTAATCTCAGGCATGGAACCCGTTTTACAGATTTTGTGTATTTTTATTTCGTGAACCCTAGAAATTGATTTTTAACTTCTGATTTTGAAATTGCAGGAGACGATTGACGGACAAATCCAAGAAGATTCAGGTATAAACCCTAACTTTGTTACTTGTTTTTCATTTTTGATTTGAACTTTTTTTGATTTTGAAACCCTAGCTCGCATGGTATTTTCTCTCTAGATTTTTCAATTTATGTTCCTGTTTAGTTGATTTCATGGAGTTTTAAAGCATGGGTATGCTTCTAATTCCAATTTTTTTTTCTTCAATTTTTTTTTCTCCCGAGTTGATTTAAAGTATCTGATTTTTCTTCTTTGTGTTGTCATTGAAGATTCCGAGTCTTCGATTTTGTTTATGAGCTGAGAAAGGGGTTAATATTAAGTTTCAAATGAATATTATTGTCTTTTCAGTGTAGATTTGAGTCTTAAAAATAATTTTGGTTACTTTTTAGGTTGATTGCTTCAATATGCTGCGAAGGAGCGAGCCCTCATTCATGCCTCTACTGTTTTCGTCAAGCAAGATTTGAAATGTTCGTTCTGTGCATATCTTAGTCTCTCTTGTCCTAAAATTTAATGACATAATTTCCATATTATTTTTCCGTTTCTTCTTTGTGCTTTTGCTGGTTCACACGATTGACTATTTGTATTTGGTGTCTCTTGAATGCAGTAAAGTAGCCATATAGAGATTTCCAAAGCATTGCTTTCTCGCATTCGAAAACAAACCAGGGTACTTTCATGATTATGCTTCTGTTCCAGGTGAGACTAACTACCTGTAATCCTCGCTATGGGTTCATGTGGTTTTAATGTATGTTTAACATTAAATTTGAAGCATCACAGATCTTGTTTATTGTCGGAAGGAATCCTTGCCTCCCAGTTATGCTAAAGCTTGGGATATATAAAAAAGTAGCAATGATTAGTCTGTACCTACTGGTTCTTATGTGAGGCCTCATGTGAAGGAAGTGACGTTGCTTCCAAATTATGAGTAGCAATGATGTCAGTCCTTCATTTTGGGTAATTATTAAAACTCTTCTTTCTTTCTTTTTCTTGTGTGTGTAGTGGTGATTTTATTTCAGACCTGCAGTGACAGAAAGCAAGTTTTACAAGGTCTCCTGAAAAATAGATGTTTATCCAGGCCTTCATGCTGACCCCTGACTGTCTCTTGTCAAGCTTTGAGCTTTTTATTGTGCGTTTTTGTCTCCTTTATTGATGAGCAAATAGATCTGCTACTCTTTATTTTGTGAAATCATTTGTTGCTGCAAAAAGAAGTTAAAAGCACCTGACCCTCTGAAATGTGAGATAAAATGCCCTCAAGTTGTAGTCTACTTTACTTGAACCATGTTTTTCCCAGGATTCCCTTTTGTGACCCAGTTGCATAAAAGTCCTATACTTGTTTGGTTGGAAATGATGAAGAAACTAGCTTTCAGATAGCAGGTTTACGTGCATGAAAATTCTTCATATAGTACACAAAGTTGAAAGTTGTGATTTTTAGTGGCTTGTATCCAGGAAAACTAAAAAATGATTGTTTTTATGAGAAAATGTCCAAGCTCTTAATATTGTAATGTCCTAGTGGAAATTAAGCGGACATGTTAACTTAAGAAATCTGTAAGTCGGTTTATTATTTAACAAGTGTTTATTTTGAGCAGGTGATCAATTTCATATGGAAGCACCCAGATGCTCATGTTGTATATCTATCTTGTGATCTTCTAGGCCAATAAGAAATACTCTCAGTATCAACTACTAATCCTGTATCCTTTTTTATCTTCAGCTGGTTGGTGGACATGAAGGAGAGCTGCCCATACATGGTACTTTTCAGGTCCAATTTTATCCTATACAAGTGTACAACCAGGACATAATGATCTCCCACAAGTAAGTCGAATTTTTCACACTTACTACCCTGTAAATGAATTCATGATCATGTGAGAGGTAGACCATATATGATAGAAATCTAACTTCTTTGTTTAAAATTTGTTTTGAATTTTGTTGGAGCTTGATGGTACTTTGTGATGCAGGATTATAAGCATCAAAGACCTTCTCAGGATCTTGTTAATTTGCGGAGGTAAATTTTCAAGTTTGGTTAATATTAGTACAGCACTTTCTCCATTACAGAAAATTTCTTACACAAATAGAATGTGGATTTTCAGGGCACCCATGTTGTCATCTACTTACTACTGGATGGACTATTTTTGTAAGCCAAACGAATCTTGTCTGGGGGGAGACACAATTTTATGTACGAGGTATAAATGGCTAATCAAAATATGTGCTCAAGTATCTCAATATTTGTCTGAAATTTGATGTGAGATGTGGGTTTGTAGATGAGAAAATGGAGAACTGAGGTTGGATCCATATGTGATAATAGAATTGATTGTATAATGGTTTCATATATGATTGGGAATGGATTGGCTAGATACATGTATTCTGGTGGAAGAAATCAAATGTGCAGGTGCAGGAAATCTTGAAATAAGTTTTTGTATATTTTTTTTTTGGAATCTGATTTTTATTTGAGACGCATATAAGTGTCGTTCAATTTTTTTTTGCGTCGCGTTAAATGGGATGAATAAATAAATTTGGTTCACTTACTAAACAATTATGAGACACATATAAGCGTCTCATAAATTAATTAAGAGACGCTTATAAGCGTCTTTAAATCTGTCTCAAAACGTTCCCTACGCCAAAATTGAGACACTTATATATGTCTCAAAAAATCAACGAGACACCCATATATGTCTCAAAACCGTCGATTTGGTGTAGTGCAAACAACAACCTATCCTTGATCATCCTCCTCTTGTTTCGATTTTATCTTCAACTTCACACAAACCCTAACTTCAGTTTATAGCAGTAACCCGTTCTTCTCCTCCCGATATAATTTAACCACAATACCAAAATCTTCACCTCTGGTTCAACGAGCTAACAAGGTTTTATGAACATCTCACTCAACAAAAACTCAATTCTTCTAAACTGAGTTCGACAGAGAGAAGGAGAGGAAGAACATAGAAGAAGAAGAAGAAGAAGAAAGAGAGGGAGGGAGTGAAAAAGAGGTCTGAAAATAAAAGAATAAACGTGTAAAAGAAAAATAAAAACCAAAAACCAGATTACTAAAACCCCATGAAAATGCCTGATATTTCGTAAATGCCATGATAGCCCAACGTTTTAATAATTTCAAATACGTTGCTCCGATAATTTGGCTTTAATAAACTAGTGCTATTTATTTTGCGCAACGTATTTTTAGGTGAGCAACGTATATTGGCGTTGCGTCACGGTGCAACTTGTATATCCGTTGCACACCCCCGAAATTGAAATGTTGCAAAATACAGGATATGGTGTAGTGATTATTACTCCTCCCAGATAATAAATTGGAATAACATGCTTAAGTAAAAAAAAAAAAGATCAGGTAACCCATTTTGTTTCCCAAAACCTATTTGAATATCAAAATAATTACTCACAAATAAAATGAAGCAAGAGGAATGTGAACAATATCGTATTATAGACAGAACATCCCGTGCCGTTACGGCACGGGTTAAGATCTAGTACATTTATAAAACAGAGTTGTTATAGCTAAATATCGTCACAACTCTTTTTCATGTTTGTTTTCTTAGTGCAAAGTGATAATATACGACAACTCTTCCTTTGAAACCAGTTGTAAAATATAAGACTTTCTACGATATTTAGCAAAGAGTTGTAAAACCCAGTTGTAGATGTATATTTTTCCTGTAGTGAATACTCCATAATATAACTACTATCAATGAAGATTTTTTTTGATAACAACATGAAACAGCATTAAGAAGGTCTCAACAGAGATTGAAAGAAAGTTATTCATGTGGTTTCAGTGATTTTCTTACAAGAATATTTTTTTTTTGATACGGAATGGCAAAGACTCGGTTTTTGGTTCACAAATATTATGAATCATAATTTTTATTAATGGATTGATTCTATGTGAGCGAAAATCAATGGTTGAAAGTCAAGTATCGAATATTATTTAATTGCTCGAAGGACAAATCAGTTGTATGAAAGTGGGTCTTTCTGACCTAACACGACTGCAATAGCAATGTTAAATGGTATAAAGAAAGACTTGTATCCAAAGATTTTACTCTGAAATGATGCATTTATTATAAATAAGTTTTTCTCTCATGTCAAAGAAAGACTTATTCAGAATTATCATAGTATTATTGTTAGCACAGTGTGGCCTAAGAGTTGCATTAACTAAATGTGAAAATAGCCTTTATTAATGATAAATTATAAAGAAAATTTACGCTTGTTAATATGAAGGCCTTGCCTTTTAAAGATAGGAACACGTAGTCTGCAAACTTAATAAATCGAAGTACGAAATTAATCAAACTTCACGAACATTGCATATCTAAAATTCAATAAGACCATTAATGTTTTTTGGTTTTTGATGAAATTATTTTAGATCCATGCATATACCTCAAGATCAGTGGGAGAAGTTCATACTTTTGGTATTTTATGTTAAGACTTACTACCTACGAGTAGTGATCTTGACTTTATGCATATCTTTATATTTTTTAAAATAAAGGATGTCAATGAAGTTTATTATGCGATAGTCACATATCATGTGGATTACTAAAGCTCTCATGTGAAGCGTATATCGAATTCGTAGAATATTTGAAATAATAACACATTTAGAAAATTTTGTTTCCTATTGAATAGAAGATATAAATTTAATCTTCATTACGTCCTAATTTTAATATGGAACATATAACAAGTTGTTGGTGTGTTAGATAAATGCCTAATGATTTCGAAAGAACAAATTACGGGAAAGTTATCAAGAATCTTGAGATACTAATCTTGAATTATGTCTTATAATTATTTAGCCAATCCAATTGGAATTGATTGGATTTTGAAACTTCAATTTTGATGGATGTACAGATTCTATTAAGGAAGAATCCATTAATACTTATTCCACAATTGAGTTTGAATATTATTGATTGCGAAACTCAGAGACTTAAGGTTTGTCTCTATATTGCTGAAATTATCGTCTTAGCTTCGCAGCATTAAAACACGATATGATACAAAAGGAACAAAACACATGAACCTTGAGTAAATATGCGTGAATCAAGTAATTCAGAAAAAATTGTTGTTCACTTATCGCTTAAGCACAATTGCATCTGCAAATGCACTTAATGAACAATTACTTTTTAAGACCTCTTATGAAAATATTAAAATCTTAGGTCCGTGGGAGTAATTAATTATTTAATTCAGCTAATTTATGTGCTTATTTTTGGAAACTGATTGACCTCTTAATAATATACTTCTGAATTTATTTTTGTATCCATATTTAGTATACACTTATGTGAATGGATGAATGTTAACAAAAATTGTCTTTCTTTTGAAGACATAACTGGAATGTTATGATACTCCTCTTAAAGGCCTAGTTGAGTAAGTTGTTTATGTTATGGTACATGGAAGGGAACATGTCGATAACAAGATAACGTGCAACCGCTATGACTCACATGTATAGCTTATTTAATCAAGGTATTACGTTAACTACTAATGTATTATGTTAGCAATTACGCGCGCCTTATGAATCCTGTAATTAACCATTACTAGATATTCACATGGACTAGTGGGAGAATGTAAGATAACTTCTTATGAGATTAATTATCTTTATTGGGCCCATGTGAGAATTTTGGTTATAACTAGGATATTGCTAAATATCTATAACCTGGTTTATATAAGGAGTCAGATTTCTAATATATTTCTTCTTTGATAGACGGTTGAGATCTAATGCTAATACTAAAACCCTAGGAACCTGGTCCTCTCTCTACCTATGAAAGGGAAACAATAACCATCACTCTCTCTACCTATGAAAGGGAAACAATAACCATCACTGTTGTGTCTAAGGATTTACTCATTATGGCTAAGGTGAAGGGAGAGAAACCATGACCTCCGCAACGTATTATCATTGCTGCTACAAAGATGATCGATATTGTACGATGGATTAGTGTTGTCAGGTATTTTCCATGAACTTTATTCGTATATTATTGTATGATAATCATGAAGTTCCAATGATTAATGATCTATAAAATTAAATCTTATATTAAACACTCGTCTGGCGATTATAATTCTGACCTACAACCATCTGAGAATTTTATCGATAGAAAGCATCAGAGGGTTTAACATCAGACAACTCCCATACCTTGTATTTCTTATGTAAAGGATTTTTTTTTTCCTACCATAGTTTTCATTTGCTATAGCTCTTTTCATGCTTTGGGTCTGCCGTGATTCTCCATAGTTGTCTCACTGTGAATATCCCCTCGGCTTCATCTTCCTTAACTCCTGTGGTCACGCCTGAAAGAGTACTCTAAATCGTACCAAAAGAACCACAAGATCAAACTCTTATGACCTGCTTACAGTGTGCTGCCAAAAGATACATCCCCCTTGCTGCACTCGTGCAAAACTTCTAAGGATTTCAATTTGAGATGTTGAGCCGCTTGGTCGATCATTTCGTCGTCATTTAACTTTTCATGCTTCACTAAGATTATAGGCCAGTAAATGGAGCCTACCATTTGCAGAAATAATGGAAACTGTAGAATGCCATACAAGAGAACCAGGACGCTACCTAACAATTGTAGAGTAGTGGGATCCAACATCGATCCCAATTGAGGATGTGGGCATGAAATATGTGGAAAACTACAACTATAAGAAAAATCATCCATCCGTAAGAAGATCGCATGGCAAAAAAAAAAATGTAAATTTTATTTATGTGCAACCATTTACAATACATAAATTAGAAACACATAAGCAAAGAAAACAAAGAGAGAAGAGACGGAGAAAAGAGTGGGAAGAAAATCAAAACATGAAAATAAATTACAAACTAAAAAGTGTATCCAGGACCATCTTGCTAGCTGATCAGGGCTTGCTAACTCTTCATTTTCAACTGAATTCATTAATTTTATATCATCTTCTCCCAGTTCTCTCAACGACACTAAGGTGTTTTTGTGAGGCGATATTTGTATAAATGCAGTAGAATCCACAAGCTTTTTTGAGGTTGAAGCTATTGCATCGTAAATACCAAGAGAGCTACCATCAAAATATAAAACACCACCACTCTTAGTGAAGGCTAATGGTTCTCTTCCGAGAAGGCGAAACTCTTCACTCCAACCCAATGGCTCATCGTTCTTTTTATGTAACCATATGTCACTCCATATGCACCCCGTGATTTGACAGTAATATCTGATAGCATAATATAAAGCCGCCCCTATAACCCCTATAGAGAAATCATACCTGGCCTTTTCAAGTGGCAAAGGAGGTGTTGAAAAATTGCGAAACTTTTCCTCAGCCAAATCAAAAACAAAAACCAATCCTCCTACATAATCCACCCAATACAGCGCCCCGTTCACAAAGACACTATGTTCGACATAAGCTTCACCAAACATATTATCAAACTTCCCAACAGATCTCCACCCAAAGCCGCTGCCAAGAGTGTAGACAGCAACCTTTGTAAAACCAGGTTCTCTCCATAACTCGTACACTTCAACAACTTTGTATTCATTAGTTAAAGGGAGATAACCAAACCCAGTCGAACAATGAATATTATGATCATTATTCTTAACTTTGGGAAGCAAAACATATTCTTTAGTCAAGGGGTTACAAATACAAGTAGTGTGATCTCCATATCCATGTAGACAGACTAAACCATTAACAGAACCGATAACCTTGTAATAAGTAGATGTAAATGGAGGTGCTAAATTGAACCCTCTAATACTATGAATAGGTATCTCCTCATGAGTATCATTATATTCAAAATAGTGAAGTCGTTGATTCTTATCTTTAACAAGAAAACTCAACTTACCAGAGTCAGCAGCAGTAGGATGACTAAGATGAGTTAAATGCATTTGAGAGAATGATGGATTATGAGAAGAAATAAGATTTCTCCATAGTCGACATACTAATTTACACTCTAATACTGATTCAGTTGGTAAACGAGTTACGATGTCTAGTAGAATGTCTGTTGGGAGATCCTTGATATTCCCCAATCCCATTAAAGAAGAGGGATTTACACAGAGAAGAGAGTTGAGAAAATTTGGGAATTCTGGTTGTTGGGACCTGGGAGAGTAGACTGTGAGAAGTGGTACGGTGTGAGAGAGCACTGGTATTGACTTCATATATCTTTGTTCCCCATGAAATTTGTATTCTCTTCTCTTGATGTAGAGCACTTTGTTGTGATCTATCCTTGTTCACAGCTCTCTATTTCTCTCGTCATTTATAGTGGGAGAACTCACGCTAACCCACAAAGATAGTTTAATTAAGTATCCAGCAATGGTTATGACACACATTCCATTCCATCGATTGCATGTCAAATACTTTTGTCAACCACATGCCTCCAATAGTAAGGTATATCCTATATACGACCTTGCATAGGAATGATGGTTGGCTTTTCAAAGGAACGGGCTACCAGATATTATAATGGTAGTGGTTTTGGAGATGGAGTTTGAAGGCCAAAAATAAAAAAAACGGAGGAAGGGTTTTTAGGGTTAGCTCCTCACGGGCCCTTTGTCCCGGCCATTGTAGCACGTGTGTCGCCCAGGGCATAAGGGGCATGTTAATAAGAAAACGGAACAACGAATCGAGCCAAAATACAAATTTAGTGGTCGTGAAGTGAATATTAGTACCAGAAACAATATTCACAGATTTGTTTTTGACTCTTAGGGACATCGATTCAGAAGCCCAAGGTCGCACCAGAGTATGGGAGACAATTTTTTTTTTTTTTTTTTGGTAAAAGAACTGAATGAGACCATCAAATAGTCTGGATTCCTAAAATGGAAATAAAATTTCCAGGAATTTGATCTGAAGTCCAATTAGCTTGAACACTATTTGATAAAGCATGACCAGCAAGAGTATGAGTCGTATTATTGGCACTCTTGGGAACGAAGTTGAAAGAAACTCCGATAATCGATCTGCTTTGCACCTTGATGCTGTCAAGAAATCTCCATATTCTCCAGGGGGTGTTGCGGGTCTCCCATTGGCAATCACCTTCAATGGGAGACAAATTAGATATTGACATATGTATTTCTTATTAATTATTTCCAACAAATTTTGTTGCTAAAAATATAAAAGACATATATTTTTGGAAAAAATCTTCTTTATCTTAATTGTTTAAGTTTTATATTTGGTATTTTTGATAATATAATCTGTGAAAAAAATAACACATGTCAACGTCTAATTTGTCCCCATGACCCCATAAAAAAAAACCCATCGAAATTTTTTGCTTTTCAATTTACGAAAGAAAAAGCAATAATTAAAGTGGAGTAATGATTTTGCTGGGGCATTACAACAGTGCATATATTTTTGGTGCTTACGTGATGCTGGTGGGCACTTGCTCTTCTCTCCACCAACTGATCAAGGATGCAAGTCAAGTTATAACTACCATTCAAGCCTAAATAAAATTTCTTTTGCATAAAATAATGTCTACATAAAAGATAGATGAATCGAAAAGATTCCTCGGAAAAAGTAGGTGGCTTGCCTTTCAATAGTATGGAAACGGAGCCTTTTCTTAGAGCTTCTCCAATGGTGGTTGTGTGTGTTTTTTAGGTGGCAACATAAACACGACATCTTCATTCCAATTTTTCCTTAAGTTTAGGGAGAAAAAATAGTCCATCTCCAATGGTGTTGTTTGTGATGTTTTGTGGATTAAATGTAAATATTATTTTTAGTAGTTTTTAGATTTTATTAGAGCTAAAAATGGTTATTTAATATATTGGGATTAATTTAGGTAAGCAAAAGCTTACTAGGATAGCTTGACATTGTCAAGTTGAATGTCTAAAACTCGACATTCACCTTGACAATGTCTAACAAAAGTGAAGCCATGTCATCTTCACATTGATTTAAGAAGTTGGGGTTGGAGAAGAATTTTAGGGAAAATGAATGTCTATCCTATGTGGACTTAGACATTTATCTTCACATACATTCCATTGGAGAAGCTCTTAGACTGCTTCAAAGAAGTGGTTTATCAGACTTAGGTTTTTTTGGTAATGTTTTTACTTGGAATAACCAGCGGGAAGGGAATAAAAATATTCAAGAAAGATTGGATAAGGCTTATATTAATGATGATTGGATAAACCAATTTCCTGAATCTACTCTTACTCTTCTTCCTCATATTGGTTCTGACCATAGTCCAATTAGGTTAGATTTAAATCCCTCCTCTTTTTGTGCTTTGGCTTTTCCGTTTAAATTTTTTGATACTTGGCTTAAGGAACAATCGTGTATCCAGCTAATTCTTAATACTTGGGACTCTTCCCTATTAAATGCCACTGAAGTAGTTTTACATAATCTGAAATATTTGGGAGAAAATCATAGCATATGGAGGAAAAATGTTTTTGGAGTCCCAGAAAAAAATCTCTCTAAACTGTTGAAAAACATAGATCAGATTCAGGCTTCTAGTCTCAAACATAAACATTTGCTTCTAAATACTAAACTTCTGGAACTTGAAACGCTTTACGATACCCAAGAAGCAATTGCAAAACAAATTTCTAGAGACAATTATGTGAAGTTAGGAGAAAGAAATAATACATATTTTCATGTTAAAACACTCAAAAGAAGAAAAAGAAACAAAATTGATTGTTTAGTTAAGCAAAATGGGGAGGTATTGAAACAAAAATCTCAAATTTCTGATGAGTTAAAACTACATTTTGAAACCCTTTTTACTGCTTCTCCAACCAACTCTGACCATGAACTTATGAGTCTAATACCAAAAGTCATCTCTGACCAAGATAATGCAAATTTGCTTGCAGTTCCATCAGCTGAAGAAGTCTGGATGGTTGTAAAGTCTATGAAATCAAACAAGTCGCCGGGACCAGATGGTTTCCCGGTGAGTTTTTTCAAACATAACTGGGATTCGGTTGGCAACCAAATTGTTTCTATGATACAAGAAGTTTTCAAAACAAAAAAAAAAACCCAAAAATGAAAGAAACTTTTTTTTTCTTAATTCCAAAAATAAAACAACCTAAATCTCCGAATGACTTCAGACCCATAGGTTTAAGTAATACTCCGTATAAGATTCTTTCGAAACTACTAGCAAACAGATTAAAAAAATTCTTAGAAAAGATGATTTTTCCTTTTCAGTCGGCTTTTCTGTCCTTGAGACAAATTGTCGACAACATTGTGGTTGCTCACGAAGTTATCCACTCTTTAAAGAAAATGAAAAAAAGAATGGGGGCATGGGAATTAAAATAGACATGTCAAAAGCTTTTGACAGGGTAAATTGGGATTTCCTAATTCAAACTTTATCTGATTTTGGCTTTAGTGATGATTGGTGTAGCTTAATTCATCAATGTGTTTCTACGGCATCGATTGCAGTTCTACTAAATGGGTTTCCGGGGGCTTTCTTCACACCTTCGAGAGGTTTAAGGAAAGGAGATCCACTGTCTCCTTACCTTTTCCTCATTTTTATGGATTTTTTCTCTAGACTGTTGGTCGCTAGGGAACAAACTAAACACATATCTGGGATCAAAATTTATAGACATAGTCAACCAATTTCCCACTTATTATTTGCAGACGACTGTCTGTTGTTTTCTAAAGCTTCTCTTGTTAGTTGTAAAAACTTATTAGATATTATTATCCAATTTAGTTTGGAATCTGGCCAACTAATAAATTTTTGTAAATCTGGTGTCTTCTTTAGTAGAAGAATTCATTCTAAACATCAAAGAATAATGCTTAGACTCTTAAAGATTAATAAAATCAACATCTTTGATTCTTATTTAGGAGCACCTCTGTTTGTTGACAGGTCAAAAATAAAAAAATTTGATAAAATTGTCACAACCATGGAATTAAGAGCACAAAGTTGGAATGGTACTAATTTAGTCCAATCCAGCAAATTGATCCTAAACAAATCTGTGTTGTCTAGCTTACCAATATATCAAATGGGGTGTTTCCCTTTACCTAATAAAATAATAGATAAAATTGATGCCATTCAGAGAGACTTTTGGTGGGGTAAACATAACAATTCTAAGGGTTTTTACCCGATTAGCTGGGAATTTCTTTGTGAACCCCTGGAACGAGGGGGTTTAGGTTTTAAAGAAGAAAAAAATATGAATAAAGATATGATAGCCAAGCTTGCTTGGAGAATAGCAACACAGCAAAATACTCTTATGGGTTCTGTCTTAAAGGATAAATATTTCAGGAATACAACTGTTTTACATGCCAAGAAACATTACAATGCTTCTTGGATTTGGAAGTGTATTATGCAGGGTGTCTCTTTGATTCTTCAATTCAGTTGCTGGGAAGTATGAAATGGTAATCAAATTCATATTTGGACTGATAAATGGATACCAGGTATGGAAGATAATCTCTTAACCTATTGTGGTACTCAATTAAACTCTTTGACACTTGTAGCTGAGTTATTACACTCAAATACGCAGAAGTGGAATGAAAAGGAAGTTAGAAACAACTTCCCACCTGATATTGCTGAAAAGATTTTAAATATTAGATTGTTTACGGATATCAATGGTACGATGAAATAGGATAAACTAAGATGGTTACTAACTACAAATGGAATTTTTACTGAAAAGTCCATGTATCAGAAATTGAAAAATCCATCTCTTGTTTCTAATAGGGCAGATAAGGCCTCTTTCTGGAAGTCATTTTGGAAGCTCAATATTTCTCAGAGAATCAAAATTTTCTTGTGGAAATGTATTCATAATGCTCTGCCTGTTAGGAAAAAATTAGGACAATTTATGAAGGATATAGATATGAAATTCATTTTCTGTGAACATGATTGTGAATCCTTAAAGCATCTTTTCTTTGAATGTCCCTATGCTAAATCTGTATGGATGCTACCTCCCTCGGTAGGACTGAACTTTAGTAATGATGCAGACTTCTCCTTTGCCCAGATGTATTCAAATTGGATTGAAGGGGTATGTAGAAGTAGAGATATAGAAATTATGGCAACGAAATGCTGGTTACTATGGAAAAAGAGATGTCTTAGGATTTTTGAGTCAAAATCAACTACTAGTCTGCAGTTGTCCTTAGCAGTCCAAAGACATTTAAATTTTTGGTCCCCTTTACAGGAAAATATAGTTGCATATAATCATAGTCGAAATATTGCTATCTCTGAAATAGATACCAACAATAACTACACTGAACAAGGATGGACAACTTCTTCTCTTAATACATCTAAAGTGAACTTTGATGCTTCATAGGTAGATTCTTCTTCTAATGCTGGTTATGGTATAATATTTCATTCTGACACAGGGACAGCTATCCAAGCTTCTGCTGGGACCTTCATTGCTTCCACTGCAGAAGAAGCAGAGGCTTTGAGTTTGCTAGAAGTGGCTAGATGGGTAAAGATTATGGAGTTCCAAAATTTCTGTGTTGAAGGTGACTGCCAGAGACTCATTCTTTATGCTCAAAACAAGCCAAGCAACAATTTTTGGAGAAATCAAGCTATCATATCAAAAGCAATGAAGATCTTAACATCATGTAACGGTTTTTTGGGTATCTCTTTTAAGAATAGGAAATGCAACAAAGTGGCGGACATTCTAGCAAAAGAAGCGCGAAAAAAGACCATCCATAAACAGATTTGGTTTCATATGCCTGAATGCATTTCTGATGCTTTACAGTCAGATTTTCTATTTTCAATTTCAAATGTATTTTCCCTTCCTGCTATAGGAGTTAACAATATGTTGGTAGAGGCCAATATCTCCAACGGTCATGAGATAAGTGCAACCAACATTTTGAGCAACTCTTTGTAACCTGTTTGTGTTTTTAATCAACTTAATTTTCAAAAAAAAAGAATCAAAAAGAAAGCCCGCACTTTTTGCGTGGTCGTGGAAAAGAATTTTGTGTTATATATGTATATATACTCCAGAAACACCTCATCCTCGTACACTTTTTCTGTAGAATAAAGGAAAGGCCCAGAGCAAAAAGACCTGATCAAGAAAACCAAGCAATATTGGAGAATCCTCTTCTCTTCTCACTTCTCTCTCCTAAGAAAAAAAAAACTCTAGAGCTTCTTCATCTTCTTGCTCAGATTTAGTCCTTTTGGGCTAGATCTGAGCAAGGATTTTCTGTTTTTTATGAATAAAAGTAGAGCAATTTGTAGTTTTAGGTTTTGTTTTTGTTATTTTTGGTGTCTATGGACACATTTCTTCGCAATTTGGGCGATATTCTCTTCGTCTTTGGGACGATTTTCTCTTCACTCTAATAGCGATTCTCTCAAATCTCCATGGTGTTTCTTGGCTTGCTATTCTCGATTCATCAAGAACATCAATGATTCTGCTCGGATTCTCTTTGGATTCATCTTCAACAAAAGGGATTTAGGGCATCCGGATTCGTTTGGATCTACAAGATTTTGGGCAAATTACTCCATTTTATTTGGATCATCTCTTATTGAAGAAGAAGATAATTATTTCAAATGGTCGGAGTTGATTCCGGTTCACACCATCTTTCGTCAATACTACTGGTACAAAAATTGGATATCTTTTGCGATGCATGGCTCTTTCTCTTCGCGATGTATTTGCAATTGGTGTCATCATTTGTATTTGGGTTTTGATTATCTTGTATTTTGGTGTTTTTGATAATCTTGTAAGCAATCATGTAATCACTATTTTGGTTTGAATGAATTGAAATGTGATTTTCCAAAAAAAAGAAGAAAAAAAGAAAGAAAACCAAGCAATAATCGGAAATTATTTTGCTCTAGCAGTGCTAGAGCATTTTTTTGAACTAGCAGCGTTTGCGGCCGTTGGATGGAAGAAATGTGATGTCAGCAGAAGACAAAAAACATGCAATGACGTCACATTCACATGATCTAATGGTTAGAATCGCTGCTAGAGCAAACTCGTTCCCGCAATAATCTGGTTTTTTTTTTTAATTGTTTTCCGGAATCATTAATTCTCAAATGTGCAGTTCAAATAGAGACTGCTGAAACTATTAATTAATAACCACAAAACAGCCATGTCTATATCCGAATTAGCTGCTAAGCTACCAATTGATCCACCCTAATTCAATATGAAAGAAAAAATGTTCCCGAATATTAAATGCACATTTCATCTCCTCGTGTTATAGCTGATTCCCCTGAAATTCCAACTATTACAAAAAATTCAAGAGACATGAAGGTAATTATCAAGCATTAATTAGGGGCCTTAAAAAATCCTTCCTAAATTGGGGCTTATACCACTTAATTTGGACCTATAGGTTTTCCTTGTCACACCCCAAATTACTCTAAGCACCCAAACCTTATAAAAACTACTAATTTACCCTCACATTAATTTCTAAAACTCACTCATATAAATTTTAATATTTCTATTTTTAGTAAATCCAAAATTAAAAAAACCTAAACCTAAAAAGTCTTTCATTTTCTATCATAAACTTTCCAAATTCTCAAAACCCTAATCAATTTTTTTTTCATCCGCTACTCATACGATCTTCAATCCAACCAAGAAGAAGGTAAATCTCCACCAAACAATCTTCTTATCTTATTGATTTACATCTTTAAATCATCGTTTTTGCTAACCAAGACTCTGATTACACCCAGAATCGGTATTTATTCACTTATCGAATAAACCGACTCTTGATTTTGTTTACGGCCATGAAGAACATGCACAATAATCGGTTTAAATTATGATTAACATAAACCGATTTTGTGTAAGAAATAAAATATGAAAATACATCGCCAGAATCAGTTTATATATGTAATATGTATAATCCGATTACCATTGTCTTTTCATCTTCCTTTCCAAAACCGGGTTTTATACATGTACCACATAAACCGATTCTTGTAGTCTCTTCAGAATCGGGTTACATGTATTTATTTATGTACCGATCTTTATCTTGATTTTTGTTTATTTTTTGTGTTGAATGGACTTCGGACACCTGCCATTCTACAATCGCGATTGAACCATGGAGGATATCTTGAGGCAACCACAAAGAGTGCCGTTCAGGAGCTTATACAAGTTTGCATTCGGAGCTGAAACCCGGCTTGAACAATCCCTGGCTTTGATTGATAAGCTTTCACTTGAAGAGTTTATTGAGGTCATCACCTTCGCCAGGATGAGGAGAAACCTGATTTCCTCTGGGAGGGAGGTACATGCAGAAATGAAAGATATGTGGGAACTAATGGCTGAAGCAGAAGCTGCTTCTCCTGATGGTGGTGACGGTGCTCCTTCTGATGGTGGTGATGCTGGTGGTGATGCTGGTGTCGGTGCTCCTGGTGCCGGTGCTCCTTCTTTTTAAGTTCTAATGTTTAAGTTTTAGATGATATCTTTGTTGAACTTGATGAACACTCTTTTAAGGTTTTTATTTTGGATGATATCTGTGTTGAACTTGATGAACTTGAAGCTTTAATTATAATTATGTGTTGCTCTATAATTCTAGCTTGACATGTCAATAATCGGGTTACTCGTTATGTCATTATAAACCGATTATGCAGGCCAATGTTTCTGGATGTTATAAAATCAGATCACATATGGAAATATATAAACCAATTATTGTCGGTGAAAATTCAAAATTTAAAATCACTCTAATCGGTTTACTTTGGTCGAAATAAAGACCGATTCCTTTTGGCATATAAACACAATCGGATTTTATAGTCCTTCTAAAAGACCGATTACTTCAAACTATTACACGTTTTTCAAAAAAAAATAGTCGTTTGGGACTTTCACTATAAATAGAGACCTCACCCTTGGACCCCATTTGCCCCAAAATTGATCATTTTATTCCCCCTCACTCCATATACTCCACAACTACTCATTCCATACATATACATACAAGAAATGGCATCATTCCACTCCATGGAAGATTTGGCAATCACGAAAGCATGGTATGCGGAAAATCGGCTTAGACGTCAATCCTCCGAAAGAGAGAATTCAACAACCTTTTGGGTTAAAGTACACAACAAATTTATCCAAGAATTTGGAAATCCTAACGCAAGAAGTGTTCAAGCTATCCATGAAAGACACGTAGTCATCGAAAAATCGATACTTGCTTTTTTATCTCTCCAACCTCCGATATTTAACGCTCTCCCCTTCACCTTGTCCATTGCACAATTTGTAAGTAATTTTGTGGTTTTTTTTACGTACCCCATGTTGTGTTATCTTCCAACGAAACACCACTAACAAATGTAAGCTTGTTTTTGTGTTTTTGTAGCACGAAGTCATGAAAGCGCTCTACTTGGAAGTAAAGGGGGAAGCATTCGCATTAGATGCAATCTACCACTTCTTTGGAAGAAAGAATCCCGGAGGATAACCCGGAATACTTGGATGTCGTATCGTCTTCGGAGGAGGAAGATTGATGTTTTTAGAAGTTTTTGTATAATTTTTGTGGGTAGACCTCTATGTAAACCCTCACGAGACTATAACTCATCCACTAGGGTCTCCTAGGGGTTTAAAGGCTTGATGCATGTGCTAAATGCATCCTACAATAATAATGCGATGAATGAAAATTGGTAATGAAAGGAAACAATCGGTTTATATATGTCATAAGTAAAATCCGATTTTAATAATCAGATTATAAAACATGTCAAAGTAAACCGATTATTAATGTCCTTTGGTAATTCTAAACACGAATCCAGAATCGGTTTACAAGTGAATGAACGTAAACCGATTCTGTGTAATTTTTACGAAAAGAAAATCCATATGTTGATGCTTTGATGAACTCTCTAACATTAGTTAATCTCACATCCAAAACAAAATTAACCCCTAATATGATTAATTAGTGCAAATTAATTAGGGGTAAAATAGGTAGTTTGGTGATTATTTTGATAAGGGGTGGTGTGAAGTGATTTTTAGTGACCTTTTTTGTCATCTAGATATAGGCCCCAATTAAGTGGTATAGGCCCCAATTTAGGAAGGCTAAAAAATAATTGGGGGCCTCACCAGTTGGTCTCCAAATAGCATTTTGGGGTTACCCCTTATCCCAATTTTTCGAAATGGCTAAACTACCCCCAAACCATTAGTGTTAATTGAGTAGATTAGTTAAGTTAGATTAGTTAAGTTAGATAAAATCAGTTTTAGGGGAAAATTTTAGATAGAAAAATTGTGTTTTTTGTGTTGGATAGAGAGGAAGAAAGTGAGTTTTGGGGGGGAATTTAGGTTATTTGAAATGAGTGATTTTAATGGAGGAAATTATGTAGGTGAAGATTCAGACAACATGCATGATTGTGTTGATGGTGAGATTGTTTCATCCAATCATATAGATTGGATGTTTGATGAAGAGATGTTAATAGATGAAGCTTTGATAATTGTTGCAAATGAAGATCCTTTTGCTCAAAATAAAGGAACCAACACTCAAAATGAGGAACCCAAAGCTCTAAACAATCAGGTAAACTTCTTATACTCTTCAAATCGCATGAACGGTGCTCCAAGTTGTCGATTCATGGTCACTTTGCAGCAGCTCAGTGTGAGAGTCATTAGGTCGAGAGTTTAATAAACTAACGTCCCTTAAGAGTCGTTAGTTATTTGTCACAGAAATAAACGACTCCAACCTGCAAATTTTGCAAGTTATGAAAAATCGTCATTGTAATATGATGAATACTGACGATTCTAACAAGGGTCGTCATCCAAAAAATTTACACACTAACGACCCTCAAAGTTCACATGGAGTCGTTAATTTTTACAATGGGGTCGTTAGCTTGTTACTTGGGCACTTGGGGCCGTTAGCTTGGTACTTGGGGTCGTTAGCTTGTTACTTGGGCCTAAAGGGTCGTTAGCTTGTTACTTGGGCCTAAAGGTTGTTAGCACGTTGATTTCACATGGAAAACATACAAAGGGTCGTTAGCTTCTAAGCTCTTTCTAGCAAAATCTCTTCTTGACGACTCTTGTTACTTTGGCACCGTCTTTTGCTTTCTTTTCACATGGAGTCGTTAACTTTTAAAATGGGCACCGTTTTTTACTTCTACTTTTTTTTTCACGTAGAGTCGTTAATTTTAAAATTGGGTCGTTCGCAAAGGATCGTTATATGTTTCTATGTTTTGGTAACGACTCTAATTTAGATCAAAAAAAAAAAAACCAGAATTAGAGTCGTTATCTTCCTCCTCATATATCCTAACGAGTTTTCATAGTCTTTACATGTATATGAAAAATCGTTAATCTTTAGAATTTTCGGGTTGACGACCCTTTAACTGTAACTGTTTTTTTTTTCTTCGTGTCATCAATGGAACCGAAGATATTTGAGAGAGAGGGAGAAGAAGAGTAAGCGTTTTGTGGTAGAAATGCAATGGGGCCTAGGTTAAGTCTTAATAGGATTTTAGGGTAAATTTTAAGGGAAAGGTAAAATCGCAGCTTTACCCTTATTGTGGAAGCCCCCTGTAATTTTTGGTGTGGACATAAATTTGGTGAGGCCCCCAATTATTTTCCGGGGCCCCTAATTAATCCTCTGTAATTATTCTTATTTTCTTTAATTATATATTTTCTGATTATATATTATTATATTATATATTTTTCGAGAGAATCTTTGCTAAGATTTGAACTGATGACTTCAAATACTAAAGTCATGACTCAAGCTGGTTATAAGTTCATTTGGAATCTTATACCTGCCGGTGTTACGTGGACTGTTCGGTTAAAAAGAAATCATACAATGAATCCCCGATGCTAAGGTTTTGATTTACTTTCGTTGTTTCCTTTTCTTCTTTTTTTTTTTTGAGTAATTTACTGCAAGAACGGACCCAGAAATCTTTACAGGGTAAAGCTAGCTACAATATCACTAGTTGTCAATGCGGCCAAAGGTTACATAAATGGTGGAGAAAGGACAAGTATAAACAGTGGTGTACTGAAATTTGCCTATAAAACACCAGATATATGGACAAATATAAGATTAAAATCCGCCAATTTTGATTACGAAAAGTGATTGGAGAAAGGAATTTATGGTTTATAGAAAAAAAATGGGAAAATAAAGAATGTGACATAAAATTTAAACAAGATCTTAGGCTACAACTGCAAGGATTAATCATAAATAGAGGAGGGCTAATTACTAATAAGGGAGGTCTAATTAATAATTATGAAAAAAATATTTATACAAAAAAATTATAAAGCTGAAAATAAGGACGAGCTATAGCCCGGTGTAGTTGCAGGAATTCATACACTACACCCCTGATAAGCATCTACGGAAATTGAATTATGTTTGAGAATGAATTACAACACTTTTTTATTATTCTAACTTTTTGAATTCTTTACAAAAGACATAAAAACTCAGAAGTACAAATTTCTTTCTAGAGTTTCTCTCTCCTCAAAACCTTATCAACTCTCCAAAAGACATCATCCTTTTCTGAACCTAACGAACCCTTTATATAGGGTTTTACATAGTGGATGACAGCTAAGTTTTCCTCCTTTTTCGAATATACTTTGCGATCTTATCGCGATTGCTATAATATTCTCTCTCGCAAAATTGATAACCATCGCGGGATAAACATACTCTCTTTGTATTTCTTCTATCGTCAGCTTCTTTTGGATTCTTCTGTGACGCTCGCGAAATGTTGTTAAAGAATCTTCTTTGACGCTCGCAAAAGTGTTGTTAATATCGCAGAAATAGTGTTGTAGCGATATTTTGGTCCTACATCTTGCCTCTTCTCATGTCTTTTCTGCTAAGAAGAGAAGATCATAAGAACCTTTTAGAATTCCGTAACTTCCTATCTTTTCAGACTTCTCTGTTTTGACACGTTTTTGTGTCCTTCGCCAGCTGTTTTCACGTATTCTTTCTTCTAATAAATTTTTGACACGTCCCTTCTAACCGCTGCGATCTGACCACCTACGTCTTTTCTTTGCATTAATTGCCTTCATCTTTTTTGAGAAATTTCTTCTTCTATAAATACTTCTCTCATTCCTTTCTTTTTCTCTTTTACTTTCTTCTTCTCTCTCTCCATAACCTCTCTCCAAATTTACTGTTCTTCCGCGAATTGCGCTTCTGTTATCATTTTGTGATTTCTTTCTTATCTTTCAATCCCTTTTCTTCATTCCCATACTTGAAAAATGGTTATCGCTGGTGCTAAAAACTTGATTGCTTTTGGTGAGATTCAAGGAAAACTCAGAAGCAAAGGTTTTACTCTATCTAAAATTCCAAATCAGGATTCTAGATCTGAACTTACTCTTAAATTATTTACTGATGATCAATGTTCTCGCGAGAAAGTTATAGTATCGCTAGGACAACTTGAATCCGGTGTTCCCATTCCTCTCTATGACCCAGAACTTCCGCTATTTTATCAAATAATTTCTGACAAAAGGTTTTCGCGAGCGATATATCAATTGGGTGGAGATTTTATCCGATTTCTTCTTGAATATGCCTCTCGCGGAGCTGGAAAAGGGTCTTGCTACCCTGAAGATGCGAAGAATCCACAATTTGAAGATGTCCCCATTGTTTCTACGGATTATACTGTGGACAACTTGTTTGTAAATTATAGAATAGTCCCTATGAAGAGGGATAGCACCTGCTGGGGTGTTCGTTTGAAAAAAGAGAAGGTCGCTAGTGACAAAGCTCTTATGCTGGATATTGATTTTCATAAATCTACCAACCAAAGTCCTCGCCATTCTAGCGATGACAAGTGGTTCATTTTTCCGTTATGTCTTGAAGGTCCTTATATATATGGTTCTCTCCCATTACCTGCGAATCTCTCAGAGTATGAGCCATGGGTCTTCAACTGGCCTGAAAAATCTAAAGAAGTATATTCTCTTAACTTTTTACATTATTATCATTTACTATCTTCTTTATATTCTCGCTAACTATTTTGATCTTTCTCAGATTGATAGAATGAAACTCAGCTATCAAACTTTTAGGAAACCCAGCACCTTCTTAGCTCTTAAATCTTTCACGGATGAAGTAAGAAATATTTCCTCATAAATTTTAACAATATATTGTTGCCCCTATTTCTTATCTTCATCTGTGCTCGCAGGAAATTGAAGAACTACCGCTAATAAAACCCGTGAGAACTAAGGAGAAACCTTCAAAGGATAAATCTGTTGTTCCTCCTAAAGGAAAATCTTCTGCCCCTCACGGTGGAGAATCTGGCGATCAAGATAAAAATATTGTTCCTCCCAAAGGGAAACCTTCTGCCCCTTGTGGTGAAGATTCTGGCGATCCTCCTTTGAAGAAAAGGAAAACCCGACCCTCTTCTTCTTAAACTCCTCAACCTATTCCAGAAACCCCAAATATTGAATTTGATAAGGATAAATATGATGAAGATTTTAATAATAATAATAATAGCATATTCCCTTCTATAAAGAACTTTTCTTCATCTGATTCTTCAATGGCCCATTTATCCAGAATTTTTAGCGATATTTCCCACAGCATAACTTGTAATGATGAGGATGAAGTTATTAACAAGACATCCCAATCTCTTGCTAGTGTCTTTGATGCTCCCATACTGGTGGACAATGATTCTCTTCAAGGAGTCTCACGATCACTGACTCCTAGTCTCTTAAATTCTCTTGGTACCTTGGTATGTTTTCATTTCTTCAATTTGTTTATATATTTTCTCCATCACTAGATCTTAATTTATATTATTCTTTCGTAGGTTGGAAGAGCTTATTTTTTTGTTGCTTCTTATTTAGATAAAAGACGTGCCAACTCTGAAAAGAAGGCTGCTAAACTTCGCCATGATAAAGAAATATTAGAATCTGAAGTTATTGAGCTTCGCAAGAAGAATAAACAGCTGGAGACTGAAGCTTCAGTTGATAAGAAAAAGATCTCTGATCTTGATAGAGCTAACCAACAACTCTATGGTATGACTGATTTCCCTTCTCTCTTAATTTTTTTTACTATATCGCGGCTTATTCAAGAAACCACTTTGAACTTGCAGATATTTATGGTCTTACTGACAAGGCTACACTCTTTCAATCTTTCCCTGAACCTGTAGATGATAATACTCTTCTTACTTGCCTTAATAATTCTTTAAGTAATTTCTCAGATGATAAGATTAAATCCCTCTCCATAGATGAACTTAGATCCAAACTTAATCTCTTAAAAATTGAACACAGATTCAATTTAGGTTTGACTGACAAATATAAGCGCTTTTATCTTGATTCAAAGAAAGAAATAAATAGATTAAGAAAGAGGAATAACGATCTTATTGACGAGAAAGATCTTTCTATTAAAAATGGTTCCAAGACTCTAACCGATTTCCATAAGACTCTTCTTAATGTTCAAATGGAAAGAGATAAACTTGTTCGCGAGAATGAAGATCTTCTTGCGAGGGAAACTCAAGTTCTACCTCGTCTCCTTATAAATAGCGATGATGAGTTTTCTTGGGCTGCGAAGGTTCTTGACAATGCCAGGAATGACTTAGGTGTAAATGTTAGCCTTCAAGTTTAACAAGCGGCCTTAATTAGAGATATGATTTCTGAAAGAGAAGGTTGTTAGCTGTTCTTCTTCTTGCTAGTTTCTTGTTTTTATTATTCTTCTTTACAAATTTCTAACTTGTTGTCATATTCTCGCAGGAGATGAAAAAGGATATCTTGAAAGAATCGGGGAACTTGAAAATGAGAAGAATCATCTCGCAAATACTCTTGCTGCTCGTAATAATAAATATTCATGATTGAAAGAGCAGTTTGACATTACTACCGCGAATTTCAATAGATCTCTAATTGTTGTTCGTAATGATTCCGTTAAGTTGGTCTGTAATGATCATGGAATTTCTCCTTCTATATATCCTGATCTTGCAAAGGAAATCCCCGCAATAATCCCAAATCTTAACATCTCTGATAGCGAAGCTGAGGATTCTGACGAGGATAATGATAATGACGAAGGAGAAAAATTTGGTGGAGGAGAAGAATCTGATGACAATGAAGATAGTGTCGATAATGATGAAAGGGAGAAATTTTGCGATGAAGAGAAGTCTGATAAAGAGTATGGCGATGGATCTAGCTAGTTCTTCTTTTTCCTTCTATCTTCTTTGTATATTTATTTTCTTCTTTCTGTAACATTTCTGTAAGTTTCTCCAATTCTGTAAACTTCTTTTGCTTCTATCTGTATGAATGAGAAAACAATTTTTTTTCTGCAAATTAATCAATCAATATAATTAATATCCTTTAATTATCTGTGCAAACATATCAGTTAATAATCTCTATGCAATTTTATATGATGGATGAATAATAATTTCATCGTTCTTATACATTCTCATACTTGCCTCTATTATTCATCTGCAATATGAAAAAATTGAATAGAGATTAGATATAATCTTTAAATAAAATTTGCCTCAATGTTGGCAATGTTATTGCTAGCAACAACTGCGTAAAATCGCAATTCTTTTAAAATCTGCGAGTATTATCGCAGTAATCTTGTGGTCTTATTATTCCTTCCTAATTAAAGGTCTTACTGTGCCACACTTTTTTCTGCGACAAAATCGCAGGACGTCTTTACATTTGCATGTATTGACCCATTGATCTTGCCTTATCTTTATTTTTTGATTGTATTGCAACAATATGACAAGTCTAAGTTCCCTCGCGAGATCAAATCCTTATGATATTTCCGTCTTGCGATGAAATCGCAGGACGTCTTTACATTTTCATGTAAAAACCCATTGATCTCATCTTAACATTTCTCTTGTGGCTTGTTGCCTCTGTATCATTTACGTCACGCGACAATATGACAGGCCTAAATGTTCTTGTGATCATAAAGCCCCATGACATTGTCGTCTTAAGACACTTATCAGCTCCCTAATGGAGGGTGCCGCCCTTATCTTCCCCCTGGTTGCCCCTTCAAGGAGGGCACATCGGTCATACAAGACTAGCTCCTCCCATCCAGATTTACCAACAACTAGCTGTTTTCGCAGCCTCTTATACTTTATGCCTATATGGCTTATAGTTACAAGGCTGCACCCTAAGTGAGGTTTTCTTCATGCCAAGTGCATCATAGCCAAGACTTACCAAGAATGGCAAGGGAGTTTCGTACGCCCCGGGCACTCTTGGCTCAACCGTGTACCTCGGCGCCTTGGTCATACTTTGCACTTCTTGGAAGATATTCTCAGTCTTCCAACCAGGGTATAACCTTATATAGTTGTAAATCCAAGATCTCTCTCCCGGATAGGTTTTCTTTAACCCCAACATCTGCATAACTCAGGTTCTAGTAGCGGTATAACCTTATCACTGAGTCATGTCAAGAGATACCCCCTCATATGACGCGCTATTAGGTATTAAATTTGCCTATTGCGAAATTTTATTCGCGAACTAAGGTGCACGCCATAAAGGTTCGTCCCATTCTATTAATCTCTGCGAAATTTTATTCGCTTCTCGCGAGTGTTGTAACTCAGATAAAATTTCATAACTTTGATCTTCTTTCTTTTTGTAAAATCTTGCAATTCTTTCAAGCAGAATACTCTGTTCAATTACATACTCTTCAAACAAATGATTCATAGAGTTCTTTAAAGTTCATCACTTTACCTCTCTACTTACTATTCTTTTGTTCTGCTTTTCTTCTACGTTTTGTTGTTTCTTCATCCGCGAGACGCTCGCCATCAATTCCCACATGCCACTCTATCGTATCAATCATTAACTTTTCACATCTTTGTCGTTGTTTGATTTTGTATTTCCAATTGCTATTCTTCTCAGCTCTTTCCTCGCAAGACTTCATATCAATTTCATAACACTTCTTGCTTTCTCCACAATCTCCTTTAATTACTCCAACACCATTAGGATGAGGAAATTTAACACACTGGTGGAAAGTATATGCTACACCTAATATTCCATGTAGCCAAGGTCGACCAATCAGAGCATTGTAAGGTGATTCAATGTCAACAACACAGAACATGATCTTGGAAGTTATCCCTTTCAAGGGAATTCCCATCTCAATTTCCCCTTTTGGTTTATTGGCAGTACCATTAAAACCATAGATTTTATATGTTGAGGGAATTAGATCTTCGTCTCTTCCACCCATTGTTTTATAGGTATGATAAAATAGTATGTCAACGGAGCTGCCTGTGTCTATTAGAACTCTATTGATAGCCCAACAATCTTCATTTTCATCACCATTTTCTTCATCTTCTTCCTCCATTTTCTTTCGGTTTTATCTCTAATCTTACTACCAATGGGTTATCATGCTGCTCACCAGGTTCTGGTACTTCTTGTGCACCAAAAGATATAATTTGTTTCTGCCATTCTTCTAATGGCGAGGCTCTCGCGATATTCATTATCTCTCTTCCATCTGTGTCTCTCGCGAAGACTCTGCTTAGAACATTATCATGGAAATCCTCTATTGTTCTATGTGAATGTACAATGGAATTACAAAACAAATTATTTGCTTTAGCCCCAACTTCTATTACGAATGATTCGGCTCCTTTTACAGTATTTACCCTGCGAATTTATGGTGCAGGAGGCAATCGCTGAGATTGTGGATGTCCTACTAAAAAGTGATTTAGCTTTCCTTGTTCAATCATCCTTAAAATTATTCTCTTTACATTCCTGCAGTCATTTACTGTGTGGCCATGAAAATGATGGTAAGGACAAAATTCTTGACTGCGATTATTATGATGTGGTTCTTTTCCCATGTTCCATGGAGATGGTATATTTTACATTAAAATGATAGCTTCCCAAATTTTTTATATACTAGCATTGAGAGGAGGCATCTTAATTTCTTCCCATATGATCTTCTGAATCCCCTGACTTCTGAAATTGTTTTTCCTCTGTCCACCATAAGTTTCTTGCGGCTGATCAAGCCTTTGAATCTTATTATTTCCACAGCGATTGTAGTAATTATTCTCCCTTTCATACTCTTCTTGATCTCTACTGCCCATAGCTACCAATTTTTGCTGGTTATCAGTTTTTACTTTCTCTTGTTGCACTTGCGAGCTGCTCGCCACATTGTTAATCATTTTAGGAAGTAAACTCCCATTTGTTGCTCCGGAATTGGTGTTCGCGATGGGATATGATTCCATCTCATTTTATTTCTCCTCCAAAGAAATGTATTCTTCTTGTAGTTCTCGTAGTTCATTCATAGTGATTGTATTATTGACTCTGAAAATTTGTATGTACAACAGATTGGTCGCGAACATTGCATTGATAAAAGACAAGATAAGATATCTCTCGTCAACTCTTCCTTCCATCTCACTGCACATTGTCTTCCATCTTATGGTTAAATGTTTCAGACTCTCGCCAACCCTTTGTTTTAACCCAAACACATCTTCAATACCTGGTCGCGATGAATTGTTGCTAATGTACGCTCCTAGAAATGTAGCTTGTAAATGATCAAAAGAAGTTATGGTATTTTTTGGAAATCCCTCGAACCATTTTAATGCCTCGCCAGTTAAGCTAGACGCAAAATATTTGCATAGTACATCATCATGGTTTTCCCATTGTAGCATACATCTAACATAAGCCTTGACGTGTTGAACAACACAAGTAGTCCCATCAAAGATGCCGGTTAATGCTGGTAAGTTGCATTATGGAGGTATTCCTCTTAATTGTAATTCTTGAGTAAATGGAGTTCTCGCAGCTTCTTCAATAGATTCATCGAGCTTCCTTCTTCCTCCTTCTCTTCTATTGCTTATCATTCCTCGCATTTCTGCTAATTCTCTCAATATTTGCTCATTCTCAGTTGATTTTTGCTCCATTGGACTTTTTAATGCAGCTTCCCTTCTTCCGTGCTCTTGCCTTTCTTGTCTTGCGAGATTTTGTGTGTCTTCTTCTTCATTGTCATCCCGTCTTTCTCTGCGATTTTCTATTTCACCCTCCTCTTGAAATCGCAGCTATCTACTTTCTTCTCTGCGGATTTCTTCATTCCTCCTCATTTCTCTTCGTTTCCTATCTAATCTCCTCTGTATTCTATCATACTCCTCCTGAATATTATCATTGTAGCGATTTTTTGTACGTCTCCTTTCTCTATTTTCATGGTTATTTTGTCGTACTGCCTCTCGGAATTCTTGTTCTTCTACTTCTGCCCTTACTCTTTCCCTCTTGCAAGTCAGGCGTGCTTGTTCGGTGTAATGTCTCTCAATTTCTTCTTCAATTATTCTTTGATTCCTTTGATTCTCTCGCCCATGTAATATCCTCCTACCTTCTTCTGGATATTCTTCTTCATTTTGGTTGTTTCTTCCTCCTTGATTTCTATTGTTACGTCTATTATCCAATGCTTCTCCATGCGGATTATAGCGATTTCCAATTATTTCTTCTTCTCTATGACGTTGTTCTCCATTTAAATTTTGCACTTCTTCTCTAACATTTCTCATTGGGGAATTTTGCCTTGGTTCTTCTCTGAATGATCTTGAATTTGATCTAATAGTACTTCTTGATCTCCTTCTTTGTAACCTCAAATTCTCCATTCTTAGCTCATTATTTTGTCTTGTTAAATTCGCACGCTCTTCTGCCTCTAATCTCCTTTCTTCCTGTATTCTTTGTCTCAAATCATCTACTATTTCATTTTCACGTCCTTCATGAATTAATCCTCCAACCATTTCTTGATTTCTTTCTCCTTCTTCTTCATTTCTTAATTATCGATTTTCTGCTTCTTCCATCGAATCCGACCTCCAAGTATGCACACTCACTCTACCATAATCCACATTCCTATCTCATGTTTGTGTTTGTTGATTCGGCTGTTGAATTGAACTTTCTGTTTCATTTCTTATTCTATTTCTTCCTGATCTTATCCTTAAAGATTCTTCCAATTCACCTATTCCCTCCCCTGCAAGTCTTTTACTTCTCCTCACAGTTGTCGGTGGTTCTGATGTATTTCTTCTTCTTCTAGCCATTTCTTCAACTCTAACAATTTCTTCAAATCTTCAAGTTGTAATTAGATATTTCTTAGCTTGATTCTCCCTGTTTATGGGCGCCAAAATGTAGTTGCAGGAATTCCTACACTACACCCCTGATAAGAATCTACAGAAATTGAATTATGTTTGAGAATGAATTACAACACTTTTTTATTATTCTAACTTTTTGAATTCTTTACAAAAGACATAAAATCTCAGAAGTACAAATTTCAAGATCTTTCTCGTCAATAAGATCGCTATTCTTCTTTCTTAATCTTTTTTTTTTCTTTGAATCAAGATAAAAGCGCTTATATTTGTCAGTCAAACCTAAATTGAATCTGTGTTCAATTTTTAAGAGATTAAGTTTGGATCTAAGTTCATCTATGGAGAGGGATTTAATCTTATCATCTGAGAAATTACTTAAAGAAATATTAAGGCAAGCAAGAAGAGTATTATCATCTATAGGTTCAGGGAAAGATTGAAAGAGTGTAGCCTTGTCAGTAAGACCATAAATATCTGCAAGTTAAAAGTGGTTGCTTGAATAAGCCGCGATAGAATAAAAAGAATTAAGAGAGAAGGGAAATCAGTCATACCATAGAGTTGTTGGTTAGCTCTATCAAGATTAGAGATCTTTTGCTTATCAACTGAAGCTTCAATCTCCAGCTGTTTATTCTTCTTGCGAATCTCAATAACTTCAGATTCTAATTTTTCTTTATCCTGGCAAAGTTTAGCAGCCTTATTTTCAGAGTTGGCACGTCTTTTATCTAAATCAGAAGCAACAGCAAAAGAAACTCTTCCAACCTACGAAAGAATAATATAAATTAAGATCTAGCGATGAAGAAAATATATAAACAAATTGAAGAAATGAAAACATACCAAGGTACCAAGAGAATTTAAGAGACTAGGAGTCAGCGATCGTGAGACTCCTTGGAGAGAATCATTGTCCACCAGTATGGGAGCATCGCAGATACTGGCAAGAGCTTGGGATAACTTCATCCTCATCATTACAAGTTATGCTGTGGGAAATATCGCTAAAAATTCTGGATAAATGGGCCATTGAAGAATCAGATGAAAAAGAGTTCTTTATAGAAGGGAATCTGCTATCATTATTATTAAAATCTTCATCATATTTATCCTTATCAAATTCAACATTTGGGGTTTATGGAATAGGTTTAGGAGTTGAAGAAGAAGAGGGTCGGGTTTTCCTTTTCTTCAAAGGAGGATCGCCATAATATTCACCACAAGGGGCAGAAGGTTTCCCTTTGGGAGGAACAATATTTTTATCATGATCGCCAGATTCTCCACCGCTAGGGGCAGAAGATTTTCCTTTAGGAGGAACAACATATTTATCCTTTGAAGGCTTCTCCTTAGTTCTCACGGGTTTTATTGGCGGTAGTTCTTCAATTTCCTGCGAGCACAGATGAAGATAAGAAATAGGGGCAACAATATATTGTTAAAATTTATGAGGAAATATTTCTTACTTCATCCGTGAAAGATTTTAGAGCTAAGAAGGTGTTGGGTTTCCTAAAAGTTTGATAGCTGAGTTTCATTCTATCAATCTGAGAAAGATCAAAATAGTTAGCGAGAATATAAAAAAGACAGTAAATGATAATAATGTAAAAAGTTAAGAGAATATACTTCTTTATATCTTTCAGGCCAGTTGAAGACCCATGGCTCATACTCTGAGAGATTCGCAGGTAATGGGAGAGAACCAGATATATAAGGACCTTCAAGACATAATGGAAAGATGAACCACTTTTCATCGCTAGAATGGAGAGGACCTTGGTTGGTAGATGTATGAAAATCAATATCCAACATAAGAGCTTTGTCACCAGCGAACTTCTCTTTTTTCAAACGAACACCCCAGCAGGTGCTATCCCTCTTCATAGGGACTATTCTATAATTTACAAACAAGTTGTCCACAGTATAATCCGCAGAAACAATGGGGACATCTTCAAATTGTGGATTCTTCGCATATTCAGGGTATCAAGACCCTTTGCCAGCTCCGCGAGAGGCATATTCAAGAAGCAATCAGATACAATCTCCACCCAATTGATATATCGCTCGCGAAAACCTTTTGTCAGAAATTATTTGATAAAATAGCGGAAGTTCTGGGTCATAGAGAGGAATGGGAAGACCGGCTTCAAGTTGTCCTAGCGATACTATAACTTTCTCGCGAGAACATTGATCATCAGTAAATAATTTAAGAGTAAGTTCAGATCTAGAATCCTGATTTGGAATTTTAATAGAGTAAAACCTTTGCTTCTGAGTTTTCCTTGCATCTCACCAAAAGCAATCAAGTTTTTAGCACCAGCGATAACCATTTTTCAAGTATGGGAATGAAGAAAAGGGATTGAAAGATAAGAAAGAAATCACAGCGATAACAGAAGCGCAATTCGCGGAAGAACAGTAAATTTGCAGAGAGGTTATGGAGAGAGAGAAGAAGAAAGTAAAATAAAAAAAAAAGGAATGAGAGAAGTATTTATAGAAGAAGAAATTTCTCGAAAAAGATGAAGGCAATTAATGCAAAGAAAAGACGTGGGTGGTCAGATCGCAGCGGTTAGAAGGGACGTGTCAAAAATTTATTAGAAGAAAGAATACGTGAAAACAGCTGGCGAAGGACACAAAAACGTGTCAAAACAGAGAAGTCTGAAAAGATAGGAAGTTACGGCATTCTAAAAGGTTTTCATGATCTTCTCTTCTTCGCAGAAAAGACATGAGAAGAGGCAAGATGTAGGACCAAAATATCGCTACAACATTATTTCTGCGATATTAACAACACTTTTTCGAGCGTCAAAGAAGATTCTTTAACAACATTTCGCGAGCGTCACGGAAGAATCCAAAAGAAGCTGACGATAGAAGAAATACAAAGAGAGTATGTTTATCCCGCAATGGTTATCAATTTTGCGAGAGAGAATATTATAGCAATCGCGATAAGATCGCAAAGTATATTCGAAAAAGGAGGAAAACTTAGCTGTCATCCACTATGTAAAACCCTATATAAAGGGTTCGTTAGGTTCAGAAAAGGATGATGTCTTTTGGAGAGTTTATAAGGTTTTGAGGAGAGAGAAACTCTAGAAAGAAATTTGTACTTCTGAGTTTTTATGTCTTTTGTAAAGAATTCAAAAAGTTAGAATAATAAAAAAGTGTTGTAATTCATTCTCAAACATAATTCAATCTCTGTAGATTCTTATCAGGGGTGTAGTGTAGGAATTCCTGCAACTACACCCAAGTTAGCCCCTTGCTAAGCCCGTCCCTAATTTACTGCTTGTGTATATTACTCTCTTGCTTCTTTTTTTTTTTGAAGCATAAATTTATTAAAAATAAATTAGTTTACAACTTGTCGTGGGTATGTGGTACCCACAAAGTCTTGAAATAAAATGTGACTGATAAAGGATGGGATTGCCTGGTCCCAAATTTTAGTTGATAAATTTCATGCTTGGCTTCCATCCGCTGCATGGTTTGATAATCCATCCGCTGCATGATTTCCTTCCCTGTAGTTATGTTGTATAACGACTTGCGGAATTTGCCTAAGTCTTATTTTTATTTCTTCAATCATTCCTGCAATATGCCAAGGTGGAAAGGTAGTTGATGTGATGAACCTCAAGAGGTTTTCTGAGTCTGTTTCAAATAGGATTCTAGGCCATTGTCTCTCTGATTTTTTTCTTGAAGACAATAGTAAGGCCCATGTTTCCGCATTTAGAGCTGTCGTGATTCCTAGTGGTTGAGCCAAGGCTATTAAAGTTCGTGCAACAGAGTCTCTACAGATGAATCCAGCTCCTGCAAATCCCGGTTGTCCTCTGGCTGCCCCATCTGTATTAATCTTTATCCAGTTGATATTCAGAGTGGACCAACCTACCAATATTGTCGATATTATTTTATTTTTTATCATGTTGTTGGATGTTGGTGTATTTCCTGGTAAGATCGGAGGTGAAGCCTGTTGTGCCCATGAAAATTATTGTTGTAGTTTTTGTGCCCAGGCTACGATTTGTTATGAAGTTTTTTGTTTTTGTTGGTAAATTAGATCATTTCTGGAAATCCATATGGTCCATAATAGGAAACATATTGAGGAGAGTATAGATGTTGATGTTGGATGCTGGAGGATTTGGGATATGGTTGTTTGTGGATTTAAAGTGAAGTTTGGGTTGGGGTTGGTATTTGGTGTGTTTTGAAGTTGGTTGAATAAGATGTTCCAGGATGAAGCTGTTGTTGGACAATGAATTAAAAGGTGGCTTTCCATTTCTGTATCAGTATTGCATCTAGGGCATATGTCTGTGTTGGTCAATTGGATTCGCTGTAAGAGTGAGAAGGTTGGTAATCCTTCATTGATGGCTTTCCACAAGAAAAGCCGAATTTTTGGTGGACATGGTAAGTTCCATAAGAATTTTGTATGTGGAAGAGGTGTGTGGGTTAGTTGATCACGAGTTATACATTTGTATCCTAAGGATGTGGTGTATTTTCTAGATTTTGAGTGTGGCCATATAATTTTATCTGGAGTATTATTTTTTGGTAGGTGGATGTTGATGATTTTCTGAATTGTTAGGTTGGGAAATGTGTTCAATTTTTCATGATTCCAGGAGTGGGATATTGGGTCGATGATATCTGCCACCATTTGGATTGGGTATCATTGTGTTGGATCTAGATTGGTAGAGTGTGGAATCCAATTAGCCTCTATCGGAGTTGATAAGCCATTTCCAATTTTATGGAAAATTAAATTTTGCATGGTAGGGATAATTGAGACTAGTTGTCTCCATTGAGGACTGGAAGAGGAAGGAATGGCAACGTTTCCTTGTAGAATTGGTTGTTCATTGAAATATTTTGCTCTGAAGATATCTCCGCATATGGAATTAGGTTGTTCATGAAAATTCCATATTCTTTTCAAAGGAAGGGTTGTGTTATGATCACTGCTTTTTCTTATCCCTAATCCTCCTTCGGCTAATGGTTTTGTTGCTTTATCCCATCCTATAGGGTGTAGTTTTTTGGTTGTTGAGTCATGTCCCCAGAAAAAATTCCTTGTTATATGATCTATTTGTTTATGTATTTTTTTTGGGAAGTTTTTGTGTTTGCATTATATGATTTGTGGTAGGGGTTAGGTATGTTTTGATGAGGAGTAGTCTTCCGTCTGGGGTTAGGCATTTTTTCATCCATCTTGTTGCTTTTCTAGCCAATCTTTGTAGGAGGGAAGCGAAGGTGTGATTTTCTTGTCTTCCTTGTTTAAACTGTATGCCTAGATAGGTTGGAGGTTTTTATGTGGTTGGCATATTAAATAATTGTTAAAGATCATTTATTTTAATTGGGTTTAAATTAGGATGGTAGATGATTACTGATTTGGAAGTGTTAATTACCTGCCTTTCAAAGGAGCTATAAGCCTGTAGAAGAGTTTTAAGGTGATGGTTACTCTGCGTTGAAGCTTTAAAAGTGATCAGAAGATCATCTGCATACATTTGGTAAATTATGGGAGGTGCTTTTTGTGAAATGTTAATTCCTGGAACTAATTTTTGGTTTTGAAGGTTTCCCAGGTTTGTGGATAGGATTTCAGCACATATGATAAATATATAAGACGATAGAGGGTCTCCTTGTCTGATGCCTCTACTAGGCGTGATGTATCCATGGGGTGTACCATTAATTTTGATGGAGTAAGTAACTGTTGTGATGAAAATCATAATGTAGTCTATAAAGGCCGATGGGAATCCAAGCTTTGTAAATGAAGTTTTGATGAATCCCCAGTCCAGGCTGTCATAGGCTTTTTGGATATCCAGTTTGAGAGCTATTTTTGGATCTTTGGTGGATTTTGAAGTTCTAATATTATGAAAGATTTCTCCAGCAATCGCTATATTGTCGTGTATTGATCTTTGCGGAACGAAAGCACTTTGGAAAGGGCTAATTAAAAAAGGAAGGATAGGTCTAATCCGGTTGACTAGTATTTTTGAGATGATTTTATATGTGACGTTGCAAAGTCCTATTGGTCTGAATTGTGAAGGTCTTGCTTACCAATAGCTTTCTTCTTTCTTTTTTCCTTAAAAGAACTAATCATATAAAACATATCAGAACGTCCTCCCCGATTGCAATAAATGAGGAATCGTATTCTTTTTCTTTCTTTTTCTTATCCCTGCAAAGCTTCCTAGATGGTTTAAAGAAAGGGCCGGAGACCCATTTTAGAAAACAAACAAGGTAGTAGTAGAGATACACTGTGGATTTCCATTTAGAACGGTGACAACTATTTTTATGACTCTAGAAACTGTGAGTTTTATTCTTATGGCCCAAGGGTCATATAATAAATATGTGAATTATTCTCATGATCCTGGTGAAAATGGTGAAAGAATTTGGTGTTGAAGGAGAATAATTATATGGTGACCTTTCAGGTACTTCTTGATTAGTTGCTAACAATTCTGGATTATATTTGTTCAACACCTTCAAAATATGATAACAACTTTCCAAAAGCGAGCTGTTTGCCATGTTTTCGCTGCCAATATGTATGAACCTGTCTTTCAACATCAACATCCACAAGACCACTCTCACGGCCTCTCTTGGCGTGCATTATCAACCAACATAAGCGACTACTTCCCTGTTGACTGTAATGAAGCGTTCTGCCAACCCTTTCGCATCACGAAAATTGATATTCATGGTTTGTGTTTCATATTTATGAAATATGTTTCCCACATGGTGTTACCATGCTGTTGTGCACCATCGATACAATCTTGGTTAAATAAAACATAATTACGATAAATGCATTCATCTTCTGGGAGGTTGTATTTTACACCCCGGACTTTGACCTTTTTACCTTTACCGTTGCCTTTACTTTGAGATGGTGAATCCACATTACAAGAAATTAAGAATTGTAGAGAACGTGTGATTATTTTAGATTTGAAGAAGATTGACATATTGAGAGATTCTAGAGAGATTTAGAAATTCTGGTGTGACTTGAAATGAGTTTCAAATTAGGTATTTATAGAGGGGGAAAATTGTAGTCGTTAGATGGGGAACTGATAAGCGATGTTCAGACAAGCAAGCGACATCATGACTAGTGCTGGCGCTATTATGACCAACAAGAGATATTTAGACTATTTAGCGATGGACACTCTATCGCTTACTGGAAAGTCTATCGTGTATGCATTTATGTTAGAATTGACACATACATATATGTTTGGCACTTTGGCATACCAATAACGGGTACATATATGGAAAAATCTGATATTTTCCATGTGCATAGGAATAGGCCTAACAAGATCAAAATAATTTCCTATAAAATTTTGTGACTTATTTTCGTGGCCTTAGGTCATACAAATACATTTACACAAATTATTTGTATGACCCTGGACCATTTTAAAAACAATCCTTAATTCTATCTAAACTAAATAACTTCTCAAAAATTCTCAAAATATAACCGGTTACCCTCCCTCAAGACCATTCTTTTTGTGAATGTATCATTATTGTTCGATCCTAGGAGGGTTTGACGGATTATGGGTTTAACTTATCCACCCCTAACCCGACCTATTTTTGGTTATGGGTCCAATTATCCAACCCTAACCTGTAGTGATTGGTTAAAAAGTTAATGACTATTAGCTGGTCCAAGAACTTCAGCGTAACCAATAACTGAATTCAAATACTAAATGCAAACCACTTATGCCAAGTACAATGGTGAAGGATTTCGCTTCACTGTAGCTTAATTGTAGTGATATCCCTTCGCTTCGCTTTAATCTGGTGAATTCCCTTCACTACTCTAAAAAGTTGATCAAATCTGATGTTGGCTTAAGCTAAGGGATGATACATGGAAACTCATTTTCGGTTTGAAAATTACTTTATGGAAATTGAGTTTTCGTGCAACATAGTATCCGTTTTTGGTTTTTACTCTTTTACACTAGTACTTCTCCTTTTCACTCTTTTCATTTACTATAACTCTTTCATTTTCCTATTATATCTTTCTGTCTTTTTTTTCTTTTAATTATCTTTTGACCTATAACAAATACTTATCCAAATCCAACAGAAAATTTGCATAAAGAAAATGAAAACTGACTGCTAAGCTAAGTGATGCCCTTCTCCCATAGTGGAGTGCACCTTCCTACCTATTTCTCTTAGCTTCAGATAACCGATAGATAAGAGAAATGTACAACCATTAGGTTTGACCTAATAGAAATAATAGCAAAAATAATCAAATAGGATTAACAAATAACTGTCATTGAAAATACTTAGATTCAAATGCTCGTATGAATACCGTGTCAGCTATTAGCCATTGACCAATGGATTACTAACATGAATTTTTTTGGGGCCCCAAAAAATAATTAGGGGCCCTGACCAATTTATACCCACATCAAAATTCATAGGGAGGTTCCAAAACTAGATGAAAGTACTATTTTACCCTCTGTCAAAAAAAAATTCTTTTTCTGAGACCCGCATGAAAAGTCGTTAGATAGTGTAGTTCTTCAATGACGACTCTTAATAGTCGTTAAGGTCTCAAAAACGACTCCAAAAATCGGTAGTGTTTCCAAGTTGTTTCTTGACGATTCTAAAGTGTCGTTAATGTTTATAAAAGAGTCGTTATCTTCTTTTAAGACTAATTAATGTTTGCGACTCTTTAATAAGCATTAACGACAGTTTAGAATCTTCTAGAAACAACTTCTAAATACGACCGACCCTTGGGGTCGTTTTTTTAAACTTTAACGACTGTAAATAGTCGTCATTGTATAACTACACTACCTAACGACTTTTCATGCGGGTCTCAGAAAAAAAAATTGCACACAAGAAATTATGGAAAAAAAGTTAAAATCAAATTAAGTGAGATTAACACTAATTAAGTAAAATTATCACTAATTAAATAAGGGTAGCTTAGCCATTTTAAAAGTATTTGGATATGGGGTGACCCAAATTAGGTTTGGGTGACTTTTTTGTCTTCTAGTGTGAGGCCCCCAATTTATTTTTAGGGCCCCCAAAAAATTCATGATTACTAACCATGACTTTTTTTCCTAAACCGGACAGAGTGATATCCATCTTAAATAAAAATGTAAGTCCATTATGATAACTAGTACAATCGTTGCCACGGTGAGAGGGCCGATCGAAGTAGAATCTGAACATAAGGCTTGTATGCGACTACTTTCGCCTTGTTTCAGAAAAAATGATACTTTCGCTCTGTTTCAGGAAAAGTGATATTTTCGCTCCGTTTCATAAAAAGTATCTTGAAACGGAATGTGAAAGTATCACTTTTCCAGAAACGGAAACTTAGTCGATCCATAAACCAAAATATGAAATGTGTTATGTATCCTTTGTGGTGGTTTGCATAATGGTTATGCATTCAAATTTTCGAAAATTGTGCCTAAAGTTGTGAAAGTATCACTTTTCTTGAAACAGAGGAAGTACATCGTTTTATTAGTTGATATATAAACCAAAATATGACCACATAAAGTATTATGTATCCTTTGTGGTGGTTTGCATAATAAATAAATATATATATATATATTTATATTTAATTTTCTAAAATTGTGCTTAAATGATAAATACTTTCGAATTTTTCGTAAAAACTCTAAATTTGATATTGTTGTTTGTACTCATTGAGTAGATTTTTTTATAACCTTTGCAACGAAATAAAATTTGTAAAATTCCAAAGCAATTTTTAGATATGTTATATTAAAGTTTGTTTTCCAATTATACCCCTGAAAAGATATGATACACAATGAGTTATAGTAATTGGGCTAAAAGGGAGGGGCATTTTCGGATTTTCAGGTGTACACAAAAAGAAGTGACTACCAAAAATATTTTTGTGTCAATTGATCGCTTAGATTTTACAAAAAAAGTGGCCATATAAGGTCCTCCCTCACTTCGCACAGTCGGCCCAATAATTTGGATATACTTAAGCCATAAAATGACGTACGTGTTTAGGTAGAAATAACTAGTACAACTGTTTCCACGGTGGGAGGGCCGACCGAAGAAAAATCTGAAGATGGGGTTTGTTTGCGACTACTTTCGCCCCGTTTCAGAAAAGTGATACTTTCGCATAGTTTTTGAAAAAGTGATAATTTTGTTATGTTCTAGAAAAAATGATACTTTGCTCCGTTTCAGAAAAAGTATACAAATAAATAGATTCCGAAAATTAGACCAAGCTTTGGCAATTTACAAAGGCCGAACTAATTGCTCCTCACTCGCTTCCTAGCCGAGTAGAACTGAGGAATGATTTCTAATACTTTGTTCTCTACTGTTAATTTGTTCCAGATAAGAAGGGGCTGATAAAATAGTTAGCTTTTTTGTTCTAGTCTAAATCTATTGCAATTCATCTTTGATGAATTTAATCACGTTCAATGCTTCTATTTTGGATGGTGCCGAAAGCCTGATACTTTAGGGATTAGTTTGATTTGATTTTTATGGTCATAATAGATTGATACTTGAGACTTAAAAGTCAGTTAGATAACTTAGATTGTATACTTTGAATTGTTGATATAAAATTTACTCTTCTTGATTTTTGTAAGTAGACTGTAGACGGTAGAGAATTTGAAATCATGGGCGGAAGAGCTAGCTAGACAAAGAAGGTTATCAAAAGATGGATTATTCATTTCATTATCTTATTTTTATTTTTATTGGTATAGGTTTTCTACTAGTAGTTTTATGAATTTGTTTGTAGTTCCAGTGTTATGAATTTTTGTTGAACAATCTACAATTTTATGCAATTTACTGATTTTGCTAAACACTAGTGCACTAGTTATTTTCTCATTTACTGTTGATACCCGCCCAACCTGGCCTGTCTTGTTTTACAGGCTTGGACAGGCCATAGGCAGTAAATTTCTGCTACTATCCGGTCAGGCCTGGCCCGTAAAACTTAATGGGTAATTAGGTTGTTATGCCCGTCCGGATCGGCCTGTGGTATAATCAGGCTTGGGCCGGACTGCTTTGCCCGATGTACAGACCTCGCTTGACATGTAGCAAAAGTTGTTAATGAGCCCAGTCCTCTTCTGTCATATATCTAATGAAACACCATTTCGCTTGGCCACATATGGTGGCAATGCCACCACCAGGTATGCATTGAATTACACTGACTTCGAGTTTTGGCGTATGGCACCATGAACCGGTATGAACCATCAAACTTGAGACTTATCTTTTGAAACCTCCTTCACAAGTGCAGGGCTGTTTGGTGAAATTTTGTCGGGTGATTCATATGCACCTATTGTTTGATTTTACTTCTAAATATTAATCTAATGAAAAGCAAAGGCCACCTAGAAGACGTAGATAATTTTCCTAACATTCATTCCTCAATTGTTAACTCAAGGTGTGGTTTACAATTGAAGTGCATTGTATATAGGCTGTCTTACTTAATTTGCCAGCTAGCCTATCCAACTTGCCACATATTTCTTGATTTAGGAATAACGTATGGTACTGAATGACTGACTGCTCTTCAATAGTCTATTTCTAAGCAAATCCAAACGGACACGATTTTTCTTTTTCCTTTTTGTTTTTTTTGTTTGTTTTTGATATAACACTGCTAGGTCCAATTTTCCTGAACAGACCCATCCAGCTGAACCAGCCTCCAAAGGGGAACAATTAAATGTAAATGTCTAAAGATTTGGATATTAAATACCAAATAAATTGGTATTAGGAGATAAGAATATAAGTTTATAACTACAATAAGTCAGGTAACAAACTCTTATATTTTGAACCGAATGAATTCTGCCTTGTGAATATCCCTACAAAAAAAAATATACGAATATTCGTCGTGAAAATAGTTTTCAGGGGCCATAAACTACCTCAACAGAATTATGTCCTAACAAATAACTAGTTGGAAATCCTTCCAAAAGAGATCCATACTGCATGCACCAAATTCACAATATTCATATACTAATCCTACGTCACATTTTGGATCTACCATGGCATCTCGATTTCCAGATTCTCTAGCATATACGCAATATCCTTTATTATTATTCTCATGCACAATAAATCAAACGGTCCATATTCATTCAACCACTTCTATATATATATATATATACTCATTATTTACAACTTCATTTTCATAAACAAATTCTATCCGAGGCAGCTAAACAAATCTTCAATTATTTCAAGTGCAGGTTCATTTTGCTTTATTTTTTTCAGCCATGGATATGATTTTAGAGTATTCATCAACATCAACAACAACAACAAGAACAGCTTCATCTTCATCTCCAATCGAAACACTGATTTTCAATTATGTTACTAGTAATTTTGGTATTTTATTTTCAGCTCTTGATAATTTTTGGGCTTTGATTATTTCAGTTCTAAGTACTGCTGTTATTAGTTTATGGGGCATTAAAATTGTAACTTCTATTTCTCATCATCAACATGTTGATGAACCCAACGGTTCTCCTTCCATTTCATTTCATCATAATCATCAAGATGATGATCAGAAATATACACAAGAATCAGTTCCTGAATGTGTATCTAAGGAGGATAATGTAATAGTGTCCTCCTCTTGTTCTTCAAGGTTTGATGATGAATCTGCCGTCAAAGTTGACGGTAACGTCAAGAGGAAGTTCACTTTACATTTTGTAATTGAGAATGAGGTGGTTAACTTTAACGATGAGTTAACGGCTGTTACTAGATGTTGGAATGAAGTTGATGTTAAGGACGTTACTGCTCATCTCAAGGAGGATTACTGTAACTACACTGGAAGGTCAAAATGGGAAAAAGTTTTGGTCACTAAGGATTTGGGATGGTATAGTAATCTAGATTTAACGTCTCTTGACGGCAGTGCTGTTAAACTATGGGAGAAAATGAGGACGTAAAGGCGTTAGATTTGACGGATTAGGGGTATAATGGGGATTGCATATCGCAAGAAAATTGTATATAATTTTTTTGTTTGTCATTTTTCTTGTTCTAAATTATTTTGTGGCATAACAACCTTTTATAATGAAATGAAAGGTGATGTTTTGGTTCATCGATATATGTCCTCTCTAATTATTTTATATGGTATGTGCATCTTTTTACCTTTGCCATGAGAGAATAGAGTACCCATTTCAGCCTTTCACAATCTTAATAATACAAAAAATGAATCCATTAATTTAATCTAAAAACAATTTGAGCTACCAAAATGGAAGCACGGGCGAAGTCATAATCTGCAGATAAGAGCGAGTATATGGTGTTTGAATGAAAAACATATATGAACAACCGTATACACTTAGAGCAGTTCCTATGGTTTGCTCCTACTATAAAGCAGTTCTTATGGTTTGCTCCTACTATAAATGGATGTTCAAACCAATAAATTATAGAAAAAAATGAGGAGGTAAAAGCGTTAGATTTGACGGAGAAGGGTTATAATGGGGATTCGATATGGCAAGAGAACTGTATATAACTTTTTTTGTTTGCCATTTTTCTTTGTCCTAAATTATTTTGTCGGATAACTACCTTTTATGATGAAATGAAAGGTGATGTTTTGGTTCTTCAATCCATGTCCACTCATATTACTTTATATGCATGGACATCATATTACCTTTACCATCTTTGGAGAATTTCCGAGTTAGAGAGTAGAGCGCCCGTCTTAACCTTTTACAAACTGAATGCTAAGAATATTCTCAATCATTGAACCATCCGATTGGAAGTTAACAAGGATAAATGTGTTAACGTAGAATCACAGTACTAAATTTCATCGAGGCAGTAAATATATGCAAAACAAAACGTTACTGAGTCCAAATGTCACTGGATTTTGGTCCATTTAAATCCTGTATATACTGCTGTACAATTTAATAACCATTTGGAGCTGGCGCAACCATGATAATTTTGTGAATTCGGTTTGTCGTATATATGTGCAGTAGATGTATATCAATAGGGAAAAAGTGAATCCATTAATCTTATCTAAAAAGGATTTGAACTACCGAAATGGATCCAGGGCCGAAGTCATAATCTGTAGACAAGAGTAGGTATATAGGCATCTCATTGTATGAGGACAAAACACGAATAGAAAGTTTAACTATGATGTTTATGTGAAAAACATATATGAACAATTATACACACCTGACCAATAAGTTAGGACTTAGGACAGTTACATTCACTTGCCCTAAACCATTTCTACACTGTTGTAATATATGTTTTCCCCGTATTTTGTTGGGAGCACATTTTGCTAGCATCCTAACCCCGTTGCTGCATTTCAGAGCATTTCTGACCACGGACCTTTGAGGCCCGTGGCCCACATTTCAAAAATAGTTGGGCCAAGGTGCATTTTCAGAGGGGCATCAGCCACTAATATAGTAGGACACCCTAACCCTAAACAGTCCCTACTAAGAAGAAAAAAATCTGACCAGGCTTGTGGAGTTCAGGGATTTGTTTTCAATTGTTCTAAGCCACAAGTCCACAAGGACCACAATCCATCAAGATCCTCCTTATTCAAACCTAGCTGGCAGCTGATTTGGCATCTAATGGATATTTACATCGGCTAGGAAAATCCAACACAGTCCGCATATTCGGACCTAATATGGCTCGTATGAGGCTTATTTCTATGCACGTATCAAGTTCCTCATTTTGCCACTTTAGCATCCATTATAGGCGTGGTAAAATGGCAAACATATATATGTTTCAAAGTGTCAAATATACCGCTTAGGCATACATGACAGAGCGTCTACCGAGCGATAGTATGTCCATCGCTATATGATCATACGATCGCTCATTGGTCTTTATGGCGACATCGATAGTCATGCTTTCGCTTGCTGAGAAGATCATCGCTAGATTGTTTTTCATCCAAAAGTTAGGAATTCCAACCCCTATAAATACTCAATCCCAAATTCATTTCAACTCACACCACAATTTCTATAGAATTTCTCAACCTCCAATACTTTTCATCACTCTTTCAATTTTTCAAAAACCATGGATGAAAATTTCAACATGGCTGAGTTCATAGGAAACCAACATGCTGCTGAAAATTAAGGAGTTGTTAACCAATCACTACACCATTTTCCCCGAATAGCAACTAAAATTCGTAACGGCCCAACAGCCGTTACAAAATTTCCAGTTACAAAAAGCCGTTACAACCTAGTTGTAACAGGCTCCGACCGTTACGAAGTTTTTTGTGATTCGTAACAGGTTCCAACCGTTACGAATCGTAACAGGTTAACTTTTTACGCATGCTACTCACACGCTTGGTCACACTAGAGTCGGGTAACAACTTTATTAGCGCGTGTGCCATTCGGCCATGCGCCATTTTTTTCCACCCAACTTGAATTACACTATAGGATAATTTCACCCTTAAAGAAATGATTTTCTCCCCCTTCTCATCGAGTAAACCCCATTCTTCTTTTCCATTTCTCTCTCTTTTTTTCTCCCCCTTCTCTTCAAACCCATTTCTCTTTTCTTTCCCCTGAATATTCAGATGTGCAGATTTACCATATCTAATTTTAGTTCTTCTCAACTGAAGATTTCAGTTCTTCAATCATCCGTTAATCATCATCATCATCATCAGTTTAGGGTTTCGATTTCAGTTATTTCATCATCATCAGTATCAGGGTTTTATCTAATCTGTTATCAAATCATCTGATCTTTGAAGAATTGATCTTCAATCATCTGTTATGCAAGTTTGGGTTTTCGATTTCACATATCTCTGTAAATATTTATCATATGTAGGATTTCAGTTTGTAAATTAGATTTTAGGGTTTCAGTATTTCAATCGATTTTATGGTTTCTTGTTACTCGTATGATTTGGTATTGAAATTCTTATGGTTGGGTTTGATTCTCTGCAGACGATGTCATATTTAATTAGGGTTTGATTTGAATCGTTGTAAACAGATTAGAAACCTTCAATTATGATGTACATAGTTATTATTCATGATTAGTCAATTTGAACTTATAGCATATTAGATTTCTGATTCTCATTTACGATTTCAGTTGTGGTATGTATTGTTCATTGCATAAATAGGGTTTAGTGTTAAGTTTATGTCTCTTTAACATGACAAGTAATGTGGTTATTACTCAGTTGGTTATACAGTTCCCCATGACAGGTAATGTGGTTATTACTCAGAATTAGGAAAACTAGCCCTTAATTGTTTCATAGATTAGGTAATTTGGTGTATTGTTGTTCTGAATTTTGGAACTGTGGTTATTTGTTTTTGCAGCTTCGACAAGGTCATGTGTTCGACATAGAAGCAGGAAAACTAGCCCTGAGGAATATTCACTCACTTGCATTGTTTTCTAATATCGAAGTGAATCCACGACCAGATGAGAAGAACGAATGGGGATTCATAGTTGAAATAAAACTTAATGAACTTGAGTAATATAATGCAGAAGTGAGCACTGACTGGAGTATCGTACCAGGACGTCAAGGTCGTCCCACCCTGGTAATTTATCTCTACAATCTCTAAATACGTGTTTTATTCATTGAATAAAAGATGTGAATTTCGGCATTGAATATGAATGTTACGTTTTTGAGCCTTCAATCCAACCTGGTGGTACTATTACAATTGAGCACCGGAATCTCCAAGGGATGAACATATCCTTACTTGGCTCAATTACCACCAGTAACTTCATTGATCCTCAAGTAATCTGCCCCGATTAACCTATAACTTTACATTCTATTTAGAGATTGTTTTAGAGCATGAATGTATGTATTACATCTTCCGGATGATCTTTCTTTCAAGTTTGAGTACATACATCCATATCTTGATGGCGTAAAAGATCCTCGCAACATGACCTTCCGTTCAAGCTGTTTCAACAGTGGTAAACTGAGCCTAGTCTTTACTAGATGTCCAGGGGCATAGGAAGTTTCCACCTATATGGGTTGATCGAGCAGGTGTGAAAGCCAACATAATAGAGGTGATGCATAAATCATAATACATTGTTATTTACCTTTTCAGAACTTCACTCGTCAAAGCAAAATTACTTATGGCCTGGTGTTGGAGAAAATCATTACACAGAATGAAAGTACCAATATATCTCAAAATGGTCAAAGACAGTTGCCTAATGGAGGAATCAGTGCAGATGGACCTCCCATAACTCTTAGTGGCACCGATGTTGACAAATTGGTATTCTTCCAAGCAAACATTACGCGGGATAACACCAAGCTTGTTAATGGTGCGATCGTTGGTGAGAGGAATGTCTTTCAGGTGATATTTACGCTAAATTAAATATTTTTAGATCTTCAAAAAACATGGTTTGATGTATCTTGGAACTTCGTCTGTTTGGATGACAAACACCAACTATTGGAAAAGCAATCCACTGAATCCTTTCTTACTTGTGTACTATAAAATTGCAGGTAGACTAAGGGATCTTTGTTGGAAGAAAATTCTCATTCTTTAACCGCCACCAGTTGACATACACCAAATTCCTCCAGTTGAATCCGGTTGAAGGTGTTGATAAACCACCGCCACCTGTGCTAGTCCTCCACGGTCACTATGGTGGATGTATCGCAGACCTCCCAAGTTATGATTCCTTTACACTAGGTGGACCTTACTGTGTTAGGGGCTACAACAAGGGTAAACTTGGATCTTGCAGGAACAATCTCGAAGTAAGTCTTACCACAAAAACTAATATTTCTCATGGTCATTAATAACTTGCTTCTCATGGGTAGGTTCTTTTCGACGGTATTTTAATTGAATTATTTATTAAAAGATAGTGGGTTTTTAACAATATCACCCAGTTTCTTTAATGTCGAATGAGCTTTTTGGAGTTAGGATCTCTTAGAAAGTTTATTGAACTTTGTTTGTTTTTGAAATCTTTGTAGATGCAAAGCGTCTAATTGGAAGGAGGCTAAGTGACCCAACAGTCCAGGGTGATATTAAGCACCGGACCTTCAAGGTTATTGTTGGTGTTACTGACAAACCCATGATTTAAGTCTCATACAAGGGTGAGGAAAAGCAATTTACTGCTAAAGAAATCTCATCCATGGTCTAGATTAAGATACATGAAATTTCTGAGGCATGCCTTGGTTCTACAGTCAAGAACGCCGTTGTTACCGTACCCACCTACTTCAACAATTCACAGCGTCAAGCTACAAAAGATGTTGGAGTCATTGCTGGTCTTAATGTTATGCATATCATCAATGAGCCTACATAATATCCATAAAAACTTGTTGATGAAGGTGAGCAATAATAGTACTACTTGGTGTCCAAATAATTTTCTCATGTTTGTCTTTTATCCGACCATAAATGCCTCAGGTGATATTAAGCAAATGTTAAAGGAACTTGGAACCTCAAAAGGGCAGGGAAACTGCATTGCCAAGAGGAGATGGAAGTAAAGCACATAATGAAAGAGATGCATTTCTTGCTGATATTGTATTGGCAAGGTCTCGCATCAAATACAAATAGGGTTCTAAATCAAGCACTAATAGAGATGGCACACCAGCTTACAGTATTATTGATGCCGCATCTGCTTCTGTTCACGGAAGAAGTGTTGCATAAGTCAGAGCTACATCGGATTATATGCCTAATTTTCTTATTTAACATCTCTGTTAAACCGTTGTTAATAGTGTTTTGTGTCTGCAGGTGAAGTACCGCGTAGCTGCTTCTTTCTTGGAAGAGAGCTCCTGTAAGAGCAATGGTCATTGGATTAAAGATGCATAGTTTCTTTCAAAAAAAAGAGTATGCATAGCTGCTGTCGCATTGGATTCCATCAGCTTCGCCAATTCTGCTTCTGATGCAACAGTCTGCGACATGAGAACGATGTTATGTAAGTTTTTTCTGTTTATGTTAGCCTATGACATGGGAAAACTTAGAAATAAGTTGGGAACTTAGAATTTTTTTTAAGTTTCTATGAACTGAACTTTGGAACTTAGTAAATTTTTCTATTTATTCCCTCTAAATTTCATACTTGGCAAAAAATTTGGTACTTATAAGAATTTGTGTTTTTTTATATGAATGTGTAGATATGAATTGATTGGGGATGATCAGTAAAATGAAATGTGTATGCAGGTTACTTGGAATTCCGGTGTATTACCGGCCAGGGATGAGCTGCCGGTTAATATTGACTTGGTCAGAATTGGTCATAGTTGACTGATTTTGACCAGGTTAATGTTGACCGGTAGTAATTTGTTCTGTTACAAAAAATTCGTAACGACTTTAACATGTTACAACATAATGTTACAAAATAAATTCGTAACGGCTCCGGCATGTTACAAGAGTGCCACGTAATAACGGTCACTGGCCGTTACAAAAGCCGTTGCAAAATAAATTCGTAACGGCTAGTGGGCCTTTACAAAAAAATTATAGCACCGTGTTTCGTAACGGTTTGGAACCGTCACAACCCCGATTCGTAATGCTCAAAAACCGCTACGATTCGGGAAAAATGGTGTAATGCAACCTAACCATATAAGTAGGTGATTACCAAAATTTACTACTACGAAAGATGAATGTATTTGCAGAAATTATGTTTTTTTTTATCGAGACCATCTTCGGAGATGCAATCCAACCCCAAACTTTTTGGAGGTTGTTTTGAGATTTTAAGTTGCTCAAATGTAATCCAATATTTATGTTTAGTTTCTTAATTATCATCTTAAGTCTAAGTATTAAGTTTTAATATTTATCTTATTTTATTAGTTTAAATTAAAACGTAACTCTAATTGTAAGACTGGATTTTCTACAATACGAGTCAAATTTATTAAACTTCGAATTAATCATTAATAGTCATTTTAAAGGACATAAAACTAGACAATAAAAATTTAAAATACATATTTTGAAAATAAAAATATGGGACAATGTTCTTCATCTTGTTTATCTTCTTCGTTTCACACAACTTCCAATCAATGTGCTCATGGACTGAGTTTCCTTTGTTTATCTTCTTCTTTGCCTTGATTTTCCTTGCCTTGCCTTGCCTTGAACTCTTCTTTTCCTTTTATTAGCTGCAGGTTTGAGTTGGTTAATATCCAAAACTTGAAGAGCTTCTTTGCTTTTTACCTAATTCTTTATAACTATCACATATCTTTTTAACAGCACCTTCAATCACTACTCCAGAAAAAATCAAGTTGTGTTTCCAAATCAATTTGAGTTTGAAATTCTTCCATTTGAGTTTTGAAATAATTTGGATTGAGAAAGAGAGAAATACAGAAATTTTTTGTATAAAAATTTTGGTGTAAAAATTTAGTTTGAAAATTAACTATTTATAGGCAATTTCACAGTTAGAAATGGTAAAGGAATAAGTTTTCTTTACCACACTACGGGAAAAACATACTTTCACAACCCCCCATAAGTATTGTAGTAGATCTACAAAGACTCTATTCTATGGGTAGTGGAAGGGGGGGGGGGGTTGTATAAGGTCCGCGATTTACTGCGACTTCGAGCTAAGAGTCGTAAACGTAGTTGTGGTTCAAGTTTGGACTACCTTGGGGTTCAGTTGTGATTCTCTTTCGATTTAATTTTGAAAGCCTAACACAACCTCTAATAAGAGTTGTGAATCCTTTTTTCACTATACTTACAGGAGTTGCAGGACATACTTCCACAACAACCACTATGTATAATAGAAAACTTTATTACAACCCCCTTGTTGGGTTGTCAAACTCTAACATAATTTTCGAGGGTTTCTTTCACAACTCTTACTATAATTGTGAATAGTCCTATCACTACTCTTTTTCGGTTGTTGAAAAAATTTGCGCACCTCTTATTTATATTGTTATACTTTCTTTCAAAACCTTTGATACATGTAGTAAAAGTCTATAACACAACAAAGGTTTTCAGTAGATGAATGTGGATCTACAACCTTTGTTAGAGGTTGTGTGCATAAAACTATTTTTATAAAAAAATAAAGCTGAAATCGAATTGCCGAAAGTAATTCACATTCATAATAACCTACGATTATAACACATTTACGTTCACATTCAAGTTAACCTGCCAGTGTTAAACACACAAATTCAAAAAATGGCAGTGATATAGATGTTTGTTACAAAAAGTTGAAGTTTCCTGAACAACTCCAGCAAAAAGGATGCATTATACTTCGCATATCTTGGAACATGAGCTTATTAGTGCGCATTCCATCATTAAGGACGTGAATGGTTTCCTCAATGTTGATCTCTTTTAGGCCCAGAACCTCCCATCTTTGTAGTTGTCACTACCTCTACTAACGCCACCACCGCTACAATAACCAAAAAAGAGAAGCGAACGATACAGTCATTAGAACTTGGAACTACATGAATAACAACAAATTCTGAAATAATTTTTACTTCTGCACCCCAGTTTAGAGCATTGTTTATAATCCAATCCATCATAAGACTTATACCTTCTAACTTATTTCCATCTTACAATAAGTACAAAGTAACAGAAGACCACAGATAAAATACAACACATATAAACTTTGGTATGAGAAAGTGTGTGTGCTCAAAAAAGTCACGAATAGGTAAACTCATATTTTAAAAAAGCCTTCCAAATATATAATACCATTACAATATACAAAAGATGCACAAGTTTAGCTAGTTATAAAAATAAAAAATAGTACTTCTGCAATGCCAACATCCGCAAAAAGAAACAAGGCTCAAATGTGAAGACAAGGAATTACCAACTTACCCTTCAACATCCGCTCTATCCGAAAATACATAGAGAGGACTGCTTGGTTCAAGAGGTTAATCACATGAGTCATTCTCTGCGGAGTCACTCTCTCTTGCAGAAGATATATGAGACATGAAGACGACCTTACTCGAATATGGAAGTTGGCCGGGAAAATGGATTAGATTAACCAAGTAGCTACACACCATTCAGCACCACAATCATAAACATGTTTACATGAACCTGTGTGTTCAATTGCACCATCAGTAGGTAAACCCTGAGAAATAAAAAAATGCAAAATAGCTGAGAGTAAGAAATATACGAATAACGTAAATTGTTTACCATGGGGAGAAAAAAAAGATAAAGATAAAGCTTCCCACCACCAGCCTGCTTTCAAGCCCTACAGTATCTGCAAGAATTTTGAATAGGATAACCCGAGGTTGGCATAAGTCATTCTTTATCTATCCTAAAAGCTGCACACCTGCAATTCAGGTAAGTTGTCCACCCAATTCAGACCTGATAAACCACCAGCAAATCGTATTCAGACTCAACCCAATTCAGACCAAATAAACCCCAAAATACGTAGGCTGCTGTTGTATGAAAACATGCATGAAATGCTGATATTTTAACCATACAAATTCATCTCAATTCACAAAAAACCCAATATCAGTCCATACCGAGAATCTGAGGATTTTATTGGTGTAAACAGAACACTCAAACTTTGAATACAACATCATCTTTCTTCTTCACAGTTCCACTCCTCCATCACTCCATCAACGATGTCTTATAACACCTTCAGCTGAATTCCGACAAAGCCCCAAATAAGACCAATTAAGCCAGCACTCAACATGAATTAACTAACTCATATAAAAGTTCGATAATTGGTGTGAACCTTCTCTTTACCCGTGTTGAATTCTTAGAAATTAACTGCAAAACATATCAACAAACGAAAAAAATTAAACAAACAATTTTGGAAAATTAATAACAGCTAATAAACCAATATAGTTCTCTACAAATATATATCTGACAAAGATGTTTACCATAAATTAACAACTAAAACAAAAATACGTATAAACAAGCAGTTAAACTAAATTCATTAGCACAAGATTCTAGCATCACCAGATAGGACTTGTAGACCAAAGCTCAAGAGATATTAATATAAAAGAACACTGAAGTGTCAAATCTTGTACAGATAAAGCTACACCAAAAAATGCATATCAAGATTATGAGAGCATCTCATAGAAATATCAAATCATGATATAAAAGAACAACTGAAATCATGTTATCAAAAATCATATGAAATCATCTTATAAAAAAACATAAGAAATCATGTTATCAAAACAAGCATCACCCAAAATCATGTAGATCGTCTGACAGTTAACAGATCTAACTTCACTAATAACACAAAATTGAACTCAAGCTCATCAACAGAAGAACAAAAGATGCAATCACTCAGGTTTTCAAAACATCACATCTATTTACAATTTCTAAAATATTCACTAAACATGAAACTAAAACCTCAAAAAATTTAATCAAATCATAAAAACCATAAGAGAATTCTTAAACATGATTTTCTACAGATCTAAAACAACTAGCAACAGAAATTGAAAATTCAACCAAATCAACAAAGAATAAAATCATATTAACACTCAGGTTACCTAGTTCACCATGACGTGAACTACAACTCACCACCATCCAAACTAGATCAACTCACTATCATTAGAAAACCCAAATTAAAGAAAAAAAAGGAGAAAATAAACGAAACCCATATGAAAAATCTTTAAGATATGAGACAAGGGTGTTGATTAATAGATACTGATCATTACATCTCTCACCAAGACAATGGTGTGGATTCATCGATCTACTAGTTTTTGCACAGAGAGGGTGAAAGAGAAAAGGGATTTTCGTGAGTTAGGGTTTTCTTGTTAGTGAGGGAGGTGGAGAAAATTAGAGAGAGATAGAGAGAGAGACGAGAGGAAAGTGAAAGGAAGATAAGTGATATTTTTTTTTGATGTTTTATCTAAAAGGATCTGGACGATGATTAGATGAGTCATACGGATTTTGGACATCATCGGACGGTAGATATGCAGTCTGGGATTGTCATACGGATCAAGCAAGTATTGAGGAGATTGTGTTTCTCTTTGTGCTAGTACAAACTCCTATATTCATTTCTATTATCAACTTTCGATATGAAAAAAATCCAAAAGAATATATCAATAAATTTAAGATATAATTATGGACCTTCGGCTATAAAAAAATTCTGAAAAATATATAGGAATGAAACTGAAAATAAGAAATGAATTTGATAATTAGTGTGTTTCTTTGTGCTTTCTCTTTGTGGTTTCGGTTTGAATTTCGACTAGTCACATACGTCATGAAGCAATTTTGACTAGTCATACAGGTCATGAACTTCTAATGTGGTATAACGGCATACAAACTATGAACCAAGAAGCTTCGGGTGGGTTTTGACTTCAAACTTAACGTGATACATCAAAATCAATAAATATGAAGCTTACTGTCGATTCGAACTTCAAATGTGGTATAAGGATAAACAAACTATGAACCATGAAGCTCTGGGTGGGCTCTAACTTCAAACTTAGCATGATACATCATAGAAATCGATAAATATGAATCTCAGTATTGATTCGAACTTCAAATGTCGTATAATGGCATACAAACTATGAACCACAAAGCTTTGGTAGGGTTCTGACTTCAAACTTAGCAGGATACATCATCAAAATCGATAAATATAAAGCTTAATGCCGATTCGAACTTCAAATGTGGTATAAAGACATACAAACTATAAACCACGAAACTACGGGTGGGTATTGACTTTAAACTTAGCAGGATACCTCGTAAAAATCGATAAGTATGAAGTTTAGTGTCGATTCAAACTTCAAATATGGTATTACGGCATACAAACTAAGAACCACGAAACCTTCATAAGAACGATGAATCCACCCATCTATAAGTTGAGCCAAGTTGAACAATGAATCCACCCATTTTCAAGTCGTAAACTCCGCAAAAATGATTAACCCACCCATCTACAGGTAAGATTCCATCAGAATATTCCCTGAAACCTTAAACACACCCATTTTTGTCAACTTCGATACTTAACCTGGCTCCAAAATAGAAACCTGATCGCGAGTGGACTTCTATAAGTCGGAACCTTCGTAAGAACGATGAATCCACCTATATACATATAAAATACTATCGGAATATTCCATGAAACCTTAAACACACCCTTTTCGTAAACTTCGATATTAAACCTGACTCTGAGCTCGAAACCTGGCCGTGGGTGGACTACTATATATAAGTCGGAAACATCATAAAAACGATGAATCCACACATCTATAGGTAAGATTCCATCGGAATATTCCCTGAAACCTTAAACACTCCCCTTTTCGTCAACTTCGATACTGAACCCGGCTTCGAACTCGAAACCTGGTCGCGAGTGGACTACTATAAGTCGTAAACTTCGTAAGAACGATGAATCCACCCATCTATAGGTAAGATTCCATCGGAATATTCCCCGAACCCTTAAACACACCCCTTTTCATCAACTTTCATACTAAATCCAGCTCCGAGCTCGAAACCTGGTCGCGGGTGGACTATTATAAGCCGGAAACTTGGTAAAAATGATGAATCCATCCATTTGAAGGTAAGATTCCTTCGGAATATTCCCCAAAAATTTAAACAAACCCTATTATGGCATATTGTATGCATACCCCGGCTCCGAGGTCGAAACATGGCCGCGAGTTGACTACTATAAGCCGGAAATTTTGTAAGAACGATGAATCTACCCTTCTATGGGTAATATTCCATTGGAATGTTCCCCGAAAGCTTAAACACGCCCATTTTCATCCACTTTGATACTGAATCCGGCTTTGAGCTCGAAACCTGGTCACGAGTCGACTACTATAAATTGAAAACTTCTTAAGAACGATGAATCCACCCATCTACAGGTAAGATTCCATCGGAATATTCCTCGAACCCTTAAACACACCCCTTTTCATCAACTTTCATATTGAATCCGGCTCCGAGCTCGAAAACTGGTCGCGAGTGGACTATTATAAGCCAGAAACTTGGTAAGAATGATGAATCCATCCATTTACATGTAAGATTCCTTCGGAATATTCCCCAAAAATTTAAACAAACCCTATTCTCACTAGTGGATAATAGAGTTTTTACCACTTCCTAGGCTTTACAGAAACGACTGTTGTTGGGCTGATGTACTTATCCATGCTGTGCTCCACAGTTGTTTTATTAAAAAAAAAAAAAAAAGTTAAACCTGTTCTGATCACAGTTTTTTTATAGAGGGTTATTTTTGAAAAATTGATCAACCCTCACTACAAAAATGTTGACTTTTAGCCACGCGCTTTTTGCCACGGATCCATACTAGCCGTGGCTATTAATTACATATTGCCACAGCTTAGTCTAGGACGTGGCAGTAGATCGCTCATTTGCCACGACATGTAGAGTATTTGCTACGGGATGATAGTAGACCCGTATTTGTATACTTCCGAGGTATACATAGCGTTTTAGTCACGACATAGTAAGCCGTGAGAACTGTTGGACTTTTGCTACAGCGAAGTCGTGGTATGAGAAAGAAACTTCCCATGTCATAAGCGCCAAAATTCCCGCCGGATGGGAATTCGACGCACGTTCTTAATTGAAAATAAAATAACCTACCACTTCTCCTTCTTCTTCTCCTCCTCTCAGCTCTCGTTAATATCGACCTGAAACCACCATAAAAAATCCTAAAAAATGCATCTTTCTCTTTCCCGTGGGAGCAAAACACCTAAATCTAAACTTCAATACTTCATATCCTACTCAATTGTTCCGACCCTACGAGAATCATTCCTACCTTGTTACCAATTGTTTGCTTTAAAAATCCTAAATCGTGTTAACCAACTGAACCCTAAATAAGATTTAATTAAATCAAAACTGAACCAATTATTTTGAGTTTCCTCCTGCTAATTTCTTCTTCAGCAAAACATGGAAAATGATTAGATCGTGTTACATACCCTAGATACTAAAATTTCATAGGGTAAGGGATATCTCCTTCTCTCGCAAATCAAGATTCTTCCAATTTGTGTCTGGCAATTTAATTTCAATTTAATTTGTATTCAAATTGAATCTAATCTGTGTTAGTTTAATTTTTATCATTTATGGATATGGATTTCCTAATTGCTTGAATTGATGATTATAGATGGCATAAGATGAAAAGGAGAGGGAAAATATGAGAGAATAAGGTCGATAGAAGTGGTGGTGGTGGTGGTTATTCTTTAACTTCATCAGAAAAAGATGAACATCCTAAAGATTGGTATAATGAACTATCTAAAAGGATTATTGGTATGGATTTTCATTTATGCTATTATACATCTGATGTATCCTCATCTTTGTTATGATTTATGAAATATCAATGATTCTTTTTTAATTCTTATGAAGGTTGGTACAAACATTTCATTCAGACTTCCTCTTGTATCCTCATCTTTGTTAAGATTTTGTTCCATTAAATTGAAAGATGCACTTAGAGAACCATCACTAACATGGCATCCATAGAGAGAGTGTTGTTGGCATCCTGATAGATTTATGTAATGTCTGTTACACCGTTTTCCTTAAAGTTAATAGATGTGAAGTTGATGAAAGTGTCACATCGTATTCAGATTAAAGGCTTATCTCCGAAGTAACTTTGTGGGAACTATAAGAATGTTCCGGGCTTCTGGAAATGCAGTCTTCACTTTCGAAACTTTCTTAGGCAGCTGTAGCTTTTGTAAAAGGTCTAAATTTTGGATATATATTTAAGAGATCTTATCAAGAAGATTATATCTTTCCATCTTCTATGAGTGGTCTAAATTTATTTATTCTCTCAATAAACTCATATTATGGTAGATCTGAATTTGTGGATGCTCATAAGAATTTGATGGGAAAAGAATGATTTTGCAAAGCAATGTGATGAATACAGGCATGAACTGTTTTATTTTTGAAAATGAGTTTCAAAGTTTACGTAACTCTTTATAATACTCCTGATGTTTCCAACTTCTCGTATTGCAGGTTTTGACTAAATCAATGATTCAGATGAGTGAGTTTGATGAATTGGTGGCTGACCCAAAAACCAATGAACTTATGCACTACATAGAGAAACCCAATACTTCCGATTGATGAAGTGATCCAGTCAGGTGTAGTTCCTCGTTTCTTTCAGTTTCTTCAGAGGGAGGACTTTCCACAACTTCAGGTGAATACTTTCTCTGAAATTGAGTTGGGTTTTCCCTTTATTTATATTGGAGTACAATTAATAAGTAAATAATAATTTAGTGAAACATTTTGGTTTTTCCTCTTATTTTGTACGCACTAAATTATCATGATTTCGATTGTTGAACAATTTGAAGTGGCTTCGGATTTTACGACCATTACTTCTGGAACCTCAGAGAATACCAAAATGGTCATTGAGAAGGGAGCTATCCCAATCTTTGTGGCACGTCTCAGTTCCCCCAGTGATGATGTTTGAGACCAGGTAACTTGATAATAAAGACAGAAGGAATGAAGTTTCTTTAATATTATTTCTTATTTGTATAACTTGGCATGCTTTGTGTAATTTAGAGTATGAAATGGGGTGAAGTTACTTTCCGAGTGTAAACAAATGGGGCTTAAGACTAACACTTTCTTGTTTCTTATTTTAAAATAAATTCCAAGCTGTGTGGGAACTTCGAAATGTTGTCAGTGATTCAACTAATTCTGAGATCTTGTTCTTGGTCACGGGGCCTTGATTCCTTTGTTAAATAAGTTACATGAGTATGCAAACTTTTTATGCTGAGAAATGCCACCTGGGCTTTATCTAAAAAAAATTTCGGGGCAAGCCACAGCCTTCCTTAGAATAGGTATGAGTCGCCTGTTACAACTACTGTTAGGTAGGTTTAGGGTGTCCTTGGCATCCGTAACAGAAATTAATTTTTATTTGTTGTTGAATTCCTTGTGCATACAAAGCCTGCATTCCATGCTCTTGGGTGTCTTATCAACTCCACTGATGAAGAAGTACTTACAGATGCGTACGGGGCCCTTTCTTACCTATCTGACGGTACAAATGACAAAATTCAAGTTATTATTGAAGTTGTTGCCTGTTGCCGGCATGTTGAGTTATTGCTGCAAGTATCACTTTATTTTATCACATTTCTAGACTCTGCCAGATGTATGGTCTATAATTTGAAAGAAATTTCTTTTGCAGTCACCCATCTCCTACTGTACTCATTCCTGCCATCCGCATGGTTGGCAATATTGTTACTGGAGATGATCGTCAGACCCAGGTACCAATGACTTTGTTTATCTTGTATCCTCATGAAATGTGATGAACTGTTGTATTTAATAATTTTTACATTTTTTGTTATTTATTTATTTATTTATTTTGTCCTCTATCTAGTGTAGCATTGAACTTCAAGCACTTCCATGCCTCATGAACCTATTGACACCAAATAACAAAAAGAGTATAAAGAAAGAAACTTGCTAGACTATCTCAAGCATTACTGCTGGAAACAACGACATAACGTATTATCTAACTTTTCCGAACATATTAAAATGCTAGATTGTTCCAGAGCTTCAAGTGCTTTATTATGTTTTCGTCGTTGTCCACATAACGTATTTTGATTTCTTTGTGTGTTATCCAGGTGGGTGATATAATTGATTATGGTATCTATATATTTACCCCATATATTTTAAGGCTTTATCCTGGATGCTCTGTCAAACCGACGAGAAAGAGGTGGATGACCCCAGGTTCTTGTCAAGTGTTGCTTCAACAGTTTATTCTCTACTGATTTTATAAGACTGGATCAAGATATCATGTCACCTCTTGTTGGGAAGAGAGGTAACTTCATACTTATGACATACTATATTTCTGGAAACACATCCAAACTCCTGGGTAGACCAATCTGCAAGTGAAGGAATGTTATGTTATCCATCTTCTTTTCTCATTTTAATTTTATTTTTTTAACCTTCAACTATATCATTTGTTAGAAACTCAGCACTAGACTTGAATCTCTGTGTTGTTAAGGTTTTATGTGTTGCTTGAATGTAATAAATTATGACATTGTAATTCTTTTTTGAATGAATACATGATGTTGTTGGAAAGATTGCAGTGTAATAAATTTCTTTTCCTGGTCAATTTGAAACTGGTAAATACAAATTATTATAACTTAAATGGCCATTTGTAATAACATAACGATAGGAAGTAGTTGAACTAATAGCCACGAGCTGGTATATATTGTAGAAAATTACCACAAACATGTGCATCCTAGTTCTTAATCAGTCACGACTGTATCCGTGGAAAATGGTCTTGTACCAATAGAAATGGGAAAGAAACCGTGGCAACCATCGTGGAAAATAGTATTAGCCACTGGAGTATTTGCTACAGGACACCATCCGTGGAAAAATATCTTTTGCCACGGATTTTTGATCAACTTCCACAGTCATCGGGCGTGACTAAATCTCAGTATTTTTGTAGTGCCTCTCATAGCTGTTAACTAACTTGCAAAACGACTGTGAGAAAAAGAACGTTCTATGATCCACGCTTTAGGCGTGATTTTTCACGACAGAAGAAATGGTTGGATGATAGACTAAATTCGACCAATGGTGATAGATGGAAATTCTCGTTTTTATCGCCTGACTCTATGTATATCTCTTCTCTCTCTCACCATTATCTTTTCCTTTTCTCTCACTTGTTCTTACATAGAAGAAAAAACTTAGACATAGAAAAAATCAAAGAAAAAAAAATGATCACAGATTAAAAAAAACTGGCTAGCAAGTTATTCAAAACACTATTTCTCTTCAAAATCTATAAACCCCTTTTCTCAAAACCCTATTTCTCTTCGTATCTTCAAAATACCTTTTCTTCAAAACCTTAATTTCGATTTAATTCTCATCAAGTAATGTTATGGTTTTACAAAGTCAATGTTCTTGTTTTGTTTTCAATTTCTTGGATGTTAGGGTTTGAATTAATTTTTTGTGTTTTTTTTTTTAATGTAGAAGTCCTTTAGGTGCAGTGGGATTAATCTTTAGGTATAACAACTCCATCTCTTTGATCTGATTTGAACTTCTTAGAGGTTAATTTGGTAGTGGATTATCCAATTCCTTTATTCAATATGTAATGTTTTCTGCTTTCTTCAATTTCTTATATCTGTAAAAATTTCTGCTTTCTTCAATTTCTTCGATCTGTGATATTTTCTTTTTTCATCAATTTCTTTGATCTGTAACATTATCTTCTTTCATCAATATCTTCGATCGGTTCTAATCAACTCTTCTTCTATTTAGTTTGATAACTAAAGAAGAAATCGAAGAAGAGCACAACATAAATTAGTGATAAAGAGGTTTTGGTTTGAAGAAATTCTTCTCTACTAGGAATTATCGGAGGATTTATTTATGTTATGGGTAATTATCAGTATTGCATCGCAGGGTAAGAAACACAAAATAAAAACCCAAAGTTTCTTAGATTTTCTTCTTATGACTTCTTATACATCATTGATTATGTTGAGTTTGTAGCAGATGTGTATCGATAATCATATGTGGGATGTGGCTACGGAGAGAAGGGATAAGAAGCTGGTCGAGAAATTGTATGATGTGCAGAACTAATTCAGGTTTGGTTTTGCTTAATACCTGATTCATTGGCAGTGTTTGCAGAATTTAATTTTATATTGATGGATTTTGCAATTTATTATTTTGTATGTAGGTTGCTTTGGCCATGGTCTTGTGATTTCAATCAAAAGGAGATGATAAATTTTGTTATATATCCTTGATGTAATTTGAAATTTTTTGCATGTGTAAGGGTGTTGGTATTATATGGATCAGATAAGCATCACGGTGTTTGATTTCTATTGTATTATATGATGTTAGATTTTAAACCAGAGGAAATAAATTGTACTGGTTGTTTTTCCTGCACATTTGGTTGTTTTTCCTGCACATTTATGTTCATGAATAATATTTGGCAGGATCTACATGTTTAGTTAATCCATGTATGTATGTTGTGTTGACCTGTGGTACTAGAAGTACGTACCTCTGACATTTGCATCGTAAAGCTGATTGGCTCTATTGCTGCTAATTATTGGGTCTAGGTGATGAAATGGGTAGCATTTGCAGACAAATTTCTAGCTGATCTTGGAGCTTGAGCTGAAATTCTCAAAGGATTAAATGATGAATTAATCCTTAAGACTGTACTCGTAGGGGGTGGACTCAATCCATCGGAAGCTGATATTGTAGTATATGCAGCCTTGCATTCATTAGTGGTACATACTATGACCTTGTTTTCATTTCCATAATTGTAAGATTGAATTACTGTAAGGAAACCATCTTTTACCATAAATAGCTAAATTATTAAATTTGTGATGCTTTACATATTAGAAAAGAGATTGTGATGCCTCTTTGCCTTTGGTGTATTCGTTACATGTTAGTTTAGTTGTCTGTGCATTCGTTATTTGAGGTTACGTTGAAATATCAGAGATTTGAAATTGTTTAAACAAATTCATAACTAATACTCATTTCTTTTGCAGGAATGTGTGGTAACTCTTCTCAGGTGCGATCAACTAAATCCCATCTTTGTATTCTGTGGTTTATTTCTTTTGTTAGAGTAACATGTACACTAGGGATGTAAAGTTACTGAATTTTAGAGCACAAATGCATGACATTATGCTTTTTATTGCAGCTTTGAAGAGTTCTGCAAACATACCGAAGGGAAGTCGCAAGGATGGAGAAGTTTCTAGAACATAATGAATCCCACAAAAGTTGTACATGCGCTCTGGTGATGTTTCGAAGCATATGTCTTATTTAAGTGTTGGGAAGGAAGTTTAGGTAATCTAATGTTGTAATTTGACTGTTATTTTTTTTTTTTTTTTGTGATACGTAATTTTTAGCCAAAATAAAGTCATTCTAATTGTTGATCTATTTCAAATATCCTCATGGATAACGATGTTGTTCTTATCGAAAGAAAGTTTGGATTCTTTCCTTATGTTATGATACCCATTAACTGAATCTGTGGCACTTTGCTCCAGATAAGCAAGAAGCGACATGAGATAGGAGTAAGGACAGGTGTGGTCTAAGACTACTTTTAGTTTATCTGACCTTGCAAGGATGGGACTAATGTGTACAAGGTAATTAGTAACCCGCTCCCTCTCCTGTTCCCTCTTTTTGCTCTTTAGCCCTAAACATAAACATGCCATGGTAAAACAGTTTTACTTACTAACATCTCTCTCTTTGCAAGTTGTTCAATCCTTGCGCTTTTATATACAATACACTGAAACTGCCACAGAAAAATTGATGTCTTCATCATCTCTTTTTCACATCAACTTCTCCATTATCACTCCCTTGAAGAAATCAGTTGGTATCACCCTTCATAAATAAAGTGGTCCATCGCGGTTATTCTTTGTGTTGGCCCATCTATTATCACTCTCGATCCAACAATCGTATCATTTTTGTTGAGTTGTTTGATTAAGGAAATTGACGCTCCAAACAATTGCAAGTTGGACATTCTCTATTTTTCTGTACAGGCAATTTGGTTGAACGTATGATATTTTCAAATTTCTTAAGCCACTGGACGTGCTATGTAATCATTTTTTCTTTGAAATCCAGTGACCAATGGTACTTATGTGTGACATTTTCAGCTCGAATAACACGTGCACCTGTGTTTGCTGGGATATTACCACTTGGCCTAAGAGTTTGAATGTGTGGGGTGATTTTGCCAATTGCGTTTAGGTTTTATTGTGTTTATACTTAATGTTCTGGCGGTGCTCCTACGGTGGGATCTGCTCCACTAAGAATCTGACCTATATGATATGTAATGGTATAAGTCTATACCTATAGTATATTAATTTGGATGATAGATTTTCGCACTGAAATCAGTTTTGTGTCTGATCATATTTATTTATTTTAATTGCAGGCACTCTCTTCTGTTTGTTTACGGATCATTGCCAGCACATGGAGGAATATTTACCTGGATGATGTTGATGCCAATTTCGTACCAGGATCGGTGACATCTCGATGTCGCGGATTACTGGGACATTCATTGTTTTCATCTCCGTTCTCCAGTTTTGTTGGTTTTTCCTCAAGGAAATAATTTGAATTTCATTTCTTTTCCAGGCTTGTTTATCTATTCCCCTTTGTTTTTTTCCCCGAAAAATTGTACGTGTTCTGATCATCTCTTGTTGTTGTTTCTATTTCAGCATAGAGCTCCTACCCTGGGATCCGCTCCATGAAGAATCTGGTATAAGTTTGTACCTATAGATAGTACAATAATTTGGATGATGGATTCTCGCGATGAAATCATTATTTTTTTTGATTAAAACTAAATGAAGTCAAATTTAATTGTTTTAATTGTAGGCACTCTCTTCTGTTTATTTATGGATCACTACGAGCACATGGAGGCATATTTAACCAGGATGACGCTGAGGCCAATTTTGATACGTAGTGGTGTCGTTTCGTCAGGTTCTTCGGTCAGCCCTCCCACCGTGGCAACGGTTGTACTAGTTATAACTTAGAATGGTGTGAATTCATTACCTGTGTAATTTTTTTTTGGGGTTTTTGACCTAATTGTCAGCTCGATTATTGTAAATCGAGTTACCATTGTCAACATATTTCGAATTTGGATTGAATGGTGAATGTTTTGTTATCAAATGAGCATCTATTAAAGTTCAATTTAGTGAATTTCAAATTTTATACCAATCAGAAATAAGTTGTGAATCAGATTTTCTAAATTTTAATGAATTTCAAATTTCGGCCAGTCAGATGAAAAACTAGTCAGACTGGGATTCAGACGAATCAGATTTTTAAAAAGTATTCATCCCATATAAAAAAACTTCTTAAAACTGGCGATTAAGTTTTATATTTTCTAATTTAAAACTTTAGAAACCGTGAATGTCAGTGTTATCAATTGACTGTCAGAGAAAGTCGTATTTTTAAAGATTTCAACTTCTGTGAGCCACAGTCGTTTTGGAAAAAACCACTACCAGATTCCAACTGATGAACACGGTCGTTTTTGATTATAATACCTCTTGTCTAGGCAGTGGTTTAACTTTCATTTTCCACTAGTTTTTGGCATATTGTATGCATACCCTGGCTCCGAGGTCGAAACCTGGCCGTGAGTTGACTACTATAAGCCGGAAACTTCGTAAGAACGATGAATCTACCCTTTTACGGGGAATATTCCATCGGAATATTCCCCGAAAGGTTAAACACACCCATTTTCATCAACTCTGATACTGAATTCGGCTCTGGGATCGAAACCTGGTCGCGAGTCGACTACTATAAATTGAAAACTTCGTAAGAACGATGAATCCACCCGTCTACAGGTAAGATTCTATCGAAATATTTTTTGAAAGCTTAAACACACCCATTTTCAACAACTTTCATACTGAATCCGGCTCCGGGCTCGAAACCTGGTCGCGAGTGGACTATTATAAGCCGGAAACTTGGTAAGAATGATGAATCCATCCATTTACATGTAAGATTCCTTCGAAATATTCCCCAAAATTTAAACAAACCATATTCTGGCATATTACATGGATACCCTGGCTCCGAGGTCGAAACCTAGCCGAGAGTGGACGACTATAAGTCGGAAACTTGTTAAGAATGATGAATCCATCCATTTACATGTAAGATTCATTCAGAACATTCTCCAAAACTATAAACGAACTCTATTTTGGTATATTGTATACATAACCTGGCTCCGAGATTAAAACATGGCCCTGAGTGGACCATTAAAAGTTGGAAACTTGTTAAGAACGATGAATCCATCCATTTATAAGTAAGATTCCTTCGGAATATTCCCCAAAAATTTAAACAAACCCTATTCTGGCATATTTTATGCATACCCTGGCTCCGAGGTCGAAAACTGGCCCTGATTGGACCTTTATTAGCCGGAAACTTGGTAAGAATGATGAATCCAACCATTTACAGGTAAGATTCCTTCGGAATATTCCCCAAAATTGAAACAAACCCTATTCTAGCATATTGCATGGATATCCTGGCTCCGAGGTCAAAACCTAGCCGAGAGTGGACGACTATAAGTCGGAAACTTGGTAAGAATGATGAATCCATCCATTTACATGTAAGAATCCTTCGGAATATTCTCCGAAACTTTAAACGAACTCTATTTTGGTATATTGTATACATAACCTGGCTCCAAGATTAAAACATGGACCTGAGTGGACCATCAAAGCCGGAAACTTGGTAAGAACGATGAATCCATCCATTTACAAGTAAGATTCCTTCGGAATATTCCCAAAAATTTGAACAAACCCTATTTTGGCATATTGTATGCATACCGTGGCTCCGAGGTCGAAACCTGGCCTTGAGTGGACCTTTATTAGCCGAAAACTTGGTAAGAATGATGAATCCATCCATTTACAGGTAAGATTCCTTCGAAATATTCCTCAAAAATTGAGACAAACCCTATTCTGGCATATTGTATGCATACCCTGGCTCCGAGGTCGAAACCTTGCCCTGAGTGGACCATTATTAGCCGAAAACATGGTAAGAACGATGAATCCATCCATTTACAGGCAAGATTCCTTCAGAATATTCCCCAAAATTTTAAACAAACCATATTCTGGCATATTGTATGCATAACTTGGCTTTAAATGTGGTTCAAGGGAATACGAACCATCAACCCTCAATGTCCGAAGTGGTTGTCACTCCAAATTTAGCAGGATGTATATATATATATATATATCATAAAAAATCGTAAAGATGAACCATTTAGAGAAAATAGTTTTTAGCAGAAGTGAGAAAAAATTAGCAGAATCGGAGACCAAAATAATTTTTAGCAGAAGTGAGATTTTTTTTTTGCAGAAGTGGATAAAATTTAGAGGAAGTGAGAAAAATTTAGTAGAAGTGTTTATAACTCTACGACAACTCTTATAAAGGTTGTGAATAAATTGATGACAAAAAAAATTAGCAGAAGTGAGAAAAATTTAGGAGAAGTGAATAAAATTTAGCAGAAGTGAGAAAAAATTAGCAGAAGTGAATAAAATTTAGTAGAAGTGAGAAAAATTTAGCCGAAGTGTTTATACCTCTATGACAACTCTTATAAAGGTTGTCAATAGTGATGACTAAAAAATTTAGCAGAAGTGAATAAAATTTAGCACAAATGAGAAAAATTTAGCAAAAATAGGATTTTTTTTTTTGCAGAAGTGAATAAAATTTAGCATAAGTGAGAAAAACTAAGCAGAAGTGTTTATACCTCAACGACAACTCTTATAAAGGTTGTGAATAGTGATGAAAAAAAAAGCACAAAACGACCAATATTGTGAATCCGGAAGGATGGTTGATGACTTGTAGTAACACATAGTATACTTCGATACTGAACCTGGCTCGGAAAATTTTGTCATAAAATTTTTCAGAAATGAAAAAAAATTAGCAGAAATGCATAAAATTTTGCAAAAGTGAAAAAGTTTAACCATACGATACAAAAATTTAACAGAAGTGCATTGTCATATTTGTAGAATGTATGTGAATGTTTACAGAGAAGGCTTCGCGCTGTTTGCGGATCAGGTGACTGAGCCATAATTTTGAACATCATATTTTGTTATTACAACTCTTATAAAGGTCGTCAAAGGTTGACATGAAGTTAGTATATAAAAAAACCACAAGCCTTACAAAATTGTGATAGTGTAGGAATGGTTGATGGGTTATACTAACGCATATTAGGTTCATGTTCGAATCCCCTCAACAATCTATTTTATTTTCATATTTTGGTTGTCTTCAACAACTCTTATAAAGGTTGTTGTACATTTTCATACAAAAATAACACAAAAACCCCAAACTTGTGAAGTGTAAGGATGTTTGATGCCAACTCTTTTTCTTAAAGAGTTGTCATTTGTTCTCTTGTCGCAACCCTTTGGTTTTAGGGGTGGGTAGTGATGCCATTGTACAACTCTTCCTTTGAAAAACGTTGTAAAACATGAGATGTTCTACGACTTTTAGAAAAAAGTTGCAGAACTCCAGTTGTAGATGTATATTTTTACTGTAGTGCCATTTCATTCCCTTTTTTGATGATTAAATTTCAATAATTGGGAGGTCATAGTGAGGGTAAATTAACCGATGGCGACGTGTTAACATCTCAAGGGATGGTTTCATGATAAGGTAATGAGGTCGAAGCACCGAATAATACTCTATAAAGGTGATTCCATCTGAATCAAGACACCTGCTACAACGCTGCATGAATGACGCGTGTGAGGAGTGGTCTAATCTGCTCAGACGGTCAAGTCTAAAAAGAAGGAATGCATTTAATGAAGGATCAGAGGAGACGTGGATGAATCTCCATCGTATCAGAAGACTCAGGCGATCTATACTATAACCTAAAGGTGATGCAGTATGAGGTCCCCAAGGAAGAGCAACACGATGACATATGGAGCGAGATGACTCGGAGGGGAACCAAGTATGCCATCATGAGGGATAGTATAGAGCTCGTCCGAAGAAATGAGAAGATGCATGATGGCTCCACCAGCTCAGCGAGACCAGGCCTTCACAAGTCTAATTTTCCTATAGATACCAGTCCATGTAGAAGGAGGAGGACATGTAATATTAGATGGTCTTTCTACAGAGAATTCCTGAGAGAGATCTAGATAAAGAGAGAGTGATAAATCTAAGTGATATTTGTAGATCTTTCAAGGGTAATACCCTAATTAATAAAAAAAAACATCTTCTTTCCCGTGGACGTAGGTCTTCATGGCCGAACCACGTTATATGCTTGTGTTAATCTTTACTTTCATGTTCTTTACATCTTGTTTATCTTTGAATCTAAAATGTTAGTAGTTTTATAGACTTTTGATCGGTGTAGCCATCATAAAAGATGCAACTACAGTCATAGTTTAGATCATTATTCACTAACATGAACTCTGTGTGCATGGTTTAGATTATGCATTCACAGATAAATTACTATCGAAGGAATGTATAGATTTTATCCAAATGGAAGCGCTAATTATAATGCAACTAGATTTCCTTTTCCTTTTTTTTTTTTTTCATACTATTGATAACAAATGACCATACTCCCCATAAGGAGAGTTCCTAACTAAAATATCTGAAAAATATTTACTTTAAAAAATATAAGATAAGTGCGCTAGCATAATACACAATGGAACAACACAATTATTTTTCTAGCAAAACACAACACGGCACTCCATTAAGCATATCATGTATGAATCTCTAGCACATCACACAACACGCTAGGTATGTGACTTCGGGGGAAGGGCTTTGCCGAGCCAACATGTTTTACACCTCTACAACATTACACCTCCATCCAATTTTTTAATGTTTAAGTTGTTTAAGGTCTCCCATAGACTATCTCATTTCCAATCAATCAAGTAGAAGTGAAATACTGAAGAGGAGAGAGAAATACTGCGAATCAGGAAATTAAATCGAGCGATTACTGAGTTTTATTTCTACGTTCTTTTTGGGTTTTGAATGTTCAACAACACTGAATATTCTTTTGGAGGAGGAGTTCAAGACAATGAAATCGATCCATGCGGTGATGAAAGGCTAAGAAATAACATCAATTCTCTGATTGATGTTGAGATGGTTATTGAATCGGAAGCTATTGATGTTGGTGATAAGACATATTCTATTTCTAGAAGTGAAAGGGATGGGAGGAAACCTAATTCTACAAGATCTTACAAAGATGCTATGAATAAAAAAGAAACAAATTGAAAGGAATTTTTCTTGAGTTGGGGTTTGAATGATATTGAAGTTGATTTGGTGAATCAAGGTAATAATGAAGATATGACCATGGTGGAGGGTACTTCTTCAAAGCAAGAAATCCTGGTCGTAAAGATTGATAATCATACTAGAAGAAGTATTATTCAACCTTGGATGAATTTCCTGCTAGGTAAAGTGGTAGGTAAGACTGTTGGGTACAAATACATCTTAATTAAAACTCGTGAATTGTGGAATCCTTCAGGTAAGTTGGATCTTAAATTTGGGTTGTGATTTTATTTTTATTTTAATTTGAATTCCCTAACAATTACAAACATGCTCTTTTGGAGGGGCCTTGATTTAATAATGGCCACCATTTACAAATGATGAAATGATCTGCAAATTTCAGACCATCAAAATCTTCTATTAATAGAACAGTAGTTTGGGCTAGGTTATCTGAATTACCATTAGAGTTATGAGAAAGTTTTAACTGATGTAGCTGCAAAGTTAGGAAAACTTATTAAGATTGATAAGACTACTGTGTTAGTAATGAGGGTAAAGTTTGCTCGTTTCTGTATTGAAATTGATACTCAAGTTGCTTTAAAATATACTGTTCGAATAGGACCCATTAAACAAAAAATAGAGTATGAAGGGATCAATTTGATTTTTTTTAATTATGAAAAAATAAACCATAAAAAGGATAATTATCCCCTACTGCAATCTAGCAGTGATACTAATGTGGGATCTCATCCTAATGTTAATGGTGCGGGTATTGAGAAAGAGGGGAGAGTTACGGACCATGGATGATGGTTTTAAACAAGCAAATTCCTATGATGGGTAGGAAAGCTGGTAATGTGAAGGTTTCTGTGAATGTTGGAGAACAAGGAAAATATAACAGGGAGAGTGGTGATGGTAAGTGGAAGGTGGTTAGTAAACACAAGGGCAAGGGCTATAATATGGCGAAGTTTGGTTCTAATATTGGTATGGTACAGTCCAAAGTCATAGGATGTGTCGAACTTTTCTCCAAATGGTTAGAGGTCTTCTATGGTCAAGAATGTGAAGAATGGAAGTAAACCCAACCAGCCTGACAGTTTCAAACTTATCAAAAAGGACATCGTTTATGCTTATTCATTTTTAGGAATTAAGGGCTTAAATTCAGGGGATTTAAATTAGAATGATAGTGGAAATATTATAACTCCCATGAAAAGAATTAATAGTGCACATGATGAGGTAATATGCTTGCTTTGCAAAACACATTTTAAAGAACGATAACACATGGTAAAGAACGATAACACATGGAGGGGTTCTAAGAGGTGATCAAGGAGGTTAATATGCTTGCTTTGCAAAACACATTTTAAAGAATGATAACACATGGTAGAGGTATGTGCTATAAAAGATGGTCTGATTTTGTCTAAAGAATTAGGAATGAGGAAGTTAGAGGTTGAAAGTGATTCTACTTATCCTATTCAGCTATGCAAGAAGGAAATTCATGTCCCTTGGAGTCTATGTGCCCTTGCGAGAGATATAGAATGTCTGAAGAAGTATTTTGATGTAATTTCTTTTCAACAGAGATATCGTGAAGCTAATTCTATTGCAGAATGCTTAGCGAAGGGAGGTGGTGCAAATGTGTTAGAAGGTGCGTGGATTTCTCAACCCCTGATAACATTCGACATTTGATCAGTGCTGACCAAGCTGGTAGAGGCGTAGAGCTGTAGTGAGAGCAGTGAGAATGAGTGTTTAGTTGTTTGTCTACAGGCCATCGTAGCAAAAAAAAAAAAAAAAAATGAGAAAGAAAAAAAATGATAATCTCCCTTCCATATTTGTTACGAAAGATTACACGTCTCGGTGAGAAAGTGAGTAGATTAAGCGGGTTGCAACCCGGGCGGGTTGGAATGCTCTCTACCTGAGAGGGACCTCAAACTATTTTAAAGAACAGATGGTCTGATTTTGTCTAAAGAATTAGGAATGAGGAAGTTAGAGGTTGAAAGTGATTCTACTTATCCTATTCAGCTATGCAAGAAGGAAATTCATGTCCCTTGGAGTCTATGTGTGGCCGCTTCTGTGAGAATATGAGCTGATTCTCTAGAGACATTCGAGAGATATAGAATGTCGGTTGAGGCATCAAGAAGTATTTTGATGTAATTTCTTTTCAACGTGTTTTATCGAGATATCGTGGGGGAAGCTAATTCTATTGTTTTTTTTCGAGAATGCTTTAGCCTTAAGGGTAAGGGAGGTGGTGCAAATGTGTTAGAAGGTGCGTGGATTTCTCAACCCCTGATAACATTCGACATTTGATCAATGCTGACCAAGCTGGTAGAGGCGTAGAGCTGTAGTGAGAGCAGTGAGAATGAGTGTTTAGTTGTTTGTCTACAGGCCATCGTAGCAAAAAAAAAAAAAAATGAGAAAGAAAAAAAATGATAATCTCCCTTCCATATTTGTTACGAAAGATTACACGTCTCGGTGAGAATGAGTGTAACAAAAAAAAAAAAAAAAAAAAATGAGAAAGAAAAAAAATGATAATCTCCCTTCCATATTTGTTACGAAAGATTACACGTCTCGGTAACACCTGTATATAAGACTCTCCGCCCACTGCATTTTAAACGGCGAACCCTTGAGGCCCCGAGACCCATCCAACTGAGAAAAAAAATCTTAACAAGCTTGTGGAGTTGAAACATTTGTCTACAAGTCTGCTAAAATGCATTAACCTGCGAGTTCATTAGGGCTAGATAGCCTAGGCTCCTAGCCTAGACGATTGTTGTTTTCTTGGAAGTGTCGGTTCTGTGAGAACCGTCAATTGTTTACCCCATTTATGATCGGATCAAGTAGTTCTCCACAATTTGTATTTTCAAGATTGATGGTACAAAAATAGGAATAAATGCTTATTGAAGCAATCAATAACGCCAAAAGCAAAAAAACTACTCCCTCCGTCCCTAATATATAGGCGGAGAAGATAAAATCTCTTAAAATAAAAAAATGCAAGATTTTATTAAATTTTCATGTTTTTCTTGTATATACCCTTTATCTTATTCTTAATACAAATTCTCATACAACATAAATAAGGGTAAAAAATACTTTGGAATTAAAATTTCAACTATCTAGTGGGAATAGAAAAATTCAATATTTCTTCTATATAATATGGACGGAGGGAGTAGTATAATTAGGAGGCATCCGTCCCACACCTCACCACTTTCACTCAAATTCTGTCTACCACTTCAATGTTGGTCACAACACATTGAATTTGCTGGACCCCTATTTCATTTTCTCCCCCGATCAAGGAAAACAAGTGCAAGTTAAACTCTATCTCGGGCAAAAGAAAGCTAGCTTCCAGTGTATTTTTAGGTCGAACTTTCTGGTTTCCGGGAAGTTAATTTTTCATTTTTGACTTTAGTGTCACTGATATCGCGCCGGCAGTTGTGCAGCAGGAGCCGGTAGAAACACGTGAAAGATATTTGTTGTCAACAGTTTAATTAGTTGAAACAGGGTGGCAGAAATCTGATATGGGAAAGGATGTACATAATAAAGTGGCTAGGTTTAAACACTGTCTGGCATTTGCTCACAGAGCTAGCAGACAGGTTAAATGACAGTGGTTGGTATTTAGGATTGGTAGCGGTTGAGTTATAATTGCATGCCTTACAGTATCTATTACCACTACTGTTAGATCCTCAATGTTCTCAAAACTGACCTGAAAGTTCACCAAAATAACATTTGGAAGCCAAGGATGTCGAACAACTAAATGTAGTTTAGCCAATTTTTTTGATAACTTTACATCCCGATAATTGTAGGCCCTCAGGTAAGTGGATTGGCCGTTATCTGAGGCATTTTGTCTATGGCATGCCTCAGAAATGTAATCATCATTGCTAGTAAACTCCACTTATATAGTTACAATGATGCATAAATGTCCCTTTGTGGCTTTGTTCTTAGGATAACCTCAGATGCTGAAATTACTTTTCAAAAGATAGGTTGAAAAGGTAATGTAATTATTTAAAGTTTTAAATCATCTCCCTATTCTCCCCGCAATAACAGGCATAATTCAATGTAAAAAGAAAACTTTTGATGTTTTCTTTAGTTCGAATATATCTTCAAAGAAATGGGAAAAATTCTCCACTTAATGGACTTGGATGGAGTTAATTACAGTTCACGAACACCATAATAATTGACCTTAAATCAACTTTCCCATGAAAATGCAATAACTGTGTGTTTAGATGCCATATGGATTGAACAAATGGGCGGAGGTAAGTGGATGCAATTATCCCCACCTGCCAAACAAACATGTGTTTAAAGTGTGAGCGTAGTTCTAGATAAACCATGGTCAAAAATAAACACTGTCGAAACCATGGCTTGTACCTTCCATTGTTGCGTTTAGACGCTGCTCATCTTGTTTCTCATTTTTGTCTTTTTAATAAAATTTTAAACTTTTTTAAGTCAAAAAAAGATAAACCATGACCAAAAATGACTTCTCCAAAACGTCCTACACCCAAAAATAGAAATGATGAACTCTTTTTGAAATTTTCTAAGTCCTATCCGAATGCCGCGAAACCTTAAAGAACTCATTTTGTGTGCCTAGGAAGTGTTGGAGGAGTTCACCTTTCACGATTCGTTTAGAAATTCTAATAAATATTTTCTTTTTGGTTTATCTTCGGTTATGGGTTTGTCCCTGATTAAACAAAAACGAAATTAAGCATAATAAATCTTATTTAAGTACATAAAAACAAGAAAAAGAAAAATACGAGGTACCATTATTGGAACCTGTAACTTGTAGGGTCAAATGCCCCACGCCAGCCAGCAACTGACAAAGACCATACCCTAACATCATCCATGATATCCATGTAACTGAACTTTGTAAATATCTTCTTCATCATAATGGCATTTCCACAAAACCCATCAAATTCAGAGGACCAAGTAGTAAAAACTGCAACCTACATCTCCACCACCCCTATACATCACCTTCACTATATAAACCACTTCAAACACCCAAAAAACCCATCCACACTCTTCAAAAACCACAATATCTTCATCTACAATGGCTCTTCATCTTCTTCTCCTCTCCATTCTCATAACTCTAGTTTTCCCCTACTCCACCACCACCGCCGCACATAACACCGGTACACCGCAAAACCTAGTCCGGTCATCATGTATCCATGCAAACTACCCAGATCTTTGTTTAAGGACACTAACATCATTCATGGGTCAAGCTACTACACCAAATGATGTAGCCAAAGCAGCTGTGACGGTAAGTTTAGCTCGTGCACAAAAAGTATCGGATTATTTAAAAGATCTTTCGAAAAAACGTAACGGTGGCGGTGGTAGTAATAAGAGAGAAAACGGTGCTTTGACTGACTGTGTTGAAGAGATGACTGATTCAGTTGAGCAGTTGAAAAAAACTCTTTCGGAGTTGCAACATCTTCGTAGCAGAACGTTTCGGTGGCAGTTAAGTAACGTTCAGACATGGGTAAGTGCTGCTTTGACGTATGAAGATACTTGTCTTGATGGATTTAAGACCGTTGATGGTGATATTAATAAAGACGAGATTAAGAAGAAGATTAATAATTTAGCTAGAATTACTAGTAATGCATTGTATCTTATTAATTGTCTTGATGATCAATCTCCTAATGGTAGGAAACATGATCCATGATCGAAAATGAACGGTCGCGAGTTGTTTTGTATCCTAGATCTATATCTATCTATATATATATATATATATATATATCTGAAATGTATACTATTATTTTTCTTTCTTAACTTTTCCATTTTAATCAAAAAATTATGTTAAATTTATGCATAATCCATTATTTTACATTAGGTTGTTTGTTATTTATTTTACTTTACTAATAAAAACTCTTTTATTGAACCGTGAAACCTCATACCCTTCAGTAGGGTCCCTTTTTTCCCCAAGGGCAATGCCACCTTTTTTGTGTGTGAACCGTTTTTGTTTAGTTCGGTTTCACAGCTCCTATAGAATTACTCTTTTTGTCATGAAAAAATGGAAAAAATTGCTATTTTGAATGTCTTTGCAAATATCATGAAAAAAGTGGAAGAAATTGCTATTTTGAATTTCTTTGCCAATTTTATGAAAAATACCAAGAAATTATTAAATTCACGTTTATGGGGAAAGAGAAAAAACAACTGACAAGGAAGGTATGCAGCTGAATTTCCCATTCGCAAAGGTCTACAATTGGAAGTCCCAATAAGATCTGTTTTTCGCTTGGCGTGCTTGCCTTGTAACAAAAGATAAATTAAGAAATTGAGGTTATTTGGTGGACATTTCTTGTGTATTATGTGAAAGATTAGCATATCCTACGGCATTGTGCGTATTCTCTGCAAGTTTGAAATCTCCTAAAATCCCAAAACTTTACCAGTTTGATTTTTAATTATCTAGAGGATTTAGAGTTTGGCATCCCAAAACTTTACCAGTTTGATACAAATTTGTGCAATCTTACGTTACAAAGTTAATTTGCTGATATAGATAAATTTCAAACTCAAATCATTAATATAAGCCTAATAAATTGACTACGTAGAGTAATGTTGTATATTTACTGCTTCCTTGACACATTAACATCAAATTGGCTTTTAGCTAACAGATAGTACACTCTGGGACTCTCTTTTAGGGACGTGGGTTCATCAAGTCCACTTTTGACAAAACACAAGCTTGTCGAGTGCACACTACCCATGCGGATGGATAGATGAAAAATCATTTCAAATCCGATCCTTTTTTTCATTTACTTTTTTTGAGCTGTAACTACTTTTAAGTATCCAAAGCCAGACAAAGATGAGTAATTTACTTCATTTTGAACCAACACTCGAGGGGATAAGGTAGTGGTACAATCCAACAATAACCAGGTGAAATCACGAGGGTGTAATCAAATGTGAATAGTTGAAACTGATAATCTAATCTAGATATGTGTTGATGAACATAACTCCAACTCAATAAATTCAGAATGGGTCCTTTAAATTTAATGGTGTTAGATCATAGTTGATGCTCATTAAATTGTACCATATGCCGCCCTCAATAACCGAAAAAACTACAGTAAAACATTGCACATGTCGACTGCATGAGCCAAAGAAGAAAATGTAGGGTTTAGCCAGCCACTGCCAAGTTACAAATTCATTAACTCCTAGATCTATTGCTGTCTCCTTACTCCTTGGTCCTTATTTCAGAAGTCAAATTCTATCAAAAATCACACACAACAGGCCGTTTACTTGCCACTTGGACACACTGCAGGCAGTTTGGCATGGATGCACAGGATAATAAACCATTATTCTAATGACTGTGTATACATAGCTAAACAAGTTTATTGATCAAAGGTGATTATGATAAAGGTATATGCGCAGAATTAATCCTTTCTTGAGAAATCATAAATTGCTGTATCATTCTAAAAGCTGTTACAAATGGTTACAAAATTTTATGCTAGGTTATTTAATATATCCATATATAGCAAAACAATTCATTAACTATCCCTACAATTTAGTAACACCACGTAGCAGCTTTGTAATTTTTGTGCATTGGAAATATACCTAGGCCGTGGAAATATGGCATTGATGATTTGTGGTTAGTCTCACTTTATCATCCACAAACAATTAGGTTTCACCTATTCACCACCCAGACTTTCCATATTTACCATCCACCTTAATTACTACCCACACTTTCCCTATTTACCACAGTCGTTAGCTTTAGAGGAATCACAAAGTATTGTAGTCGTTCGGATATAGCATACTATTCTTTTAGGTAGTTGTTAGAGTCTGGACTACAATGACTCTTTCCAGTCGTCCAGAAATATGAGACTACCAAATTCACCTGGAAAAAAACAACAAAAAAACAAAACAAAGACCTAGTGTATCGCTTATTTACCTCCAAATATCGTCTACTCAATGTGTTTTCAGAAGAATTGATATACTCTTGTTGGATGCTGGACTCATCTAAAGTTTGGATATTATTCCCTAGATATTCATTAATGGAATTCGATTAAGGTTACCAAGATTAATCACTGATCAATTCATCTAATTACAAATGAATTAAATGATTAAACATAAAGAAGTAAAGAGTTTGGTGTATTATAATTAAATAGAATCCTAACTTGGGGTTTGTAGTTTTTAGAAGAGAGATGAATGAAGAAGACCACAAAATATAATAGTTATATAGTCAAATTTAATTTGACTTTTGTAGGTGGTAATTAGAAAAAAATAGAGTTGAAAACTATTTTTACATTATAAATTGTGAGGTGGGTGGTAAACAGGGAAAACATGGATGGTGAATAGGTAAAACCGATTATACACGAAATGGAGTGATAAAAAGTGGGGAATTCACGTGAATAAAGATCATCTGTATATATATGCAAAGTTAATTGTGACTTCTCACTGACAGAATATTTAGTATGGCAGGTTAAAAGATTTACAGTGCGAGTGGCCACTATCCAGGTAGGTAGATGATGATGCGAGTGGTCACTATAACTGGCTAAACTATCTCCAAGTTTAAAGAAAAAGCAAAAGGACTAGTACTCTCTTAGTCTCTCGTGTCTCTGCTAGATTCTTCTTGGAAACTTGATTGAAAAAGAATATACGTTCACATGCATACTCGAATATGTCAGATGTCTGATGCAGCTATTAGGATTTTCTTTTGCAACATGGAGCACATACGCATGAATTTCATGTAACAAGTTGAGAACTTGGAAGAAAATAGTTTAAATAAATCTACTTTGCATCTTGAAGCACTACGGGAAAAACATTGATTAACTACCCAAGAAATCAGTTGTGGTACCACATACGACGACGTTTATCTATAGGTTGCACAAGGGGGTTGTAGAAAGTCTTCAATTGTTTGCAACTTGTAAGATAGTGTCGTAAACTTAGTTGTGGTTCAATTTTATACAACACGTGCTTCGGTTGTGATACTTAATCCAAATTTCTGGGCAACATCTCACACAACCCATCAAGAGGTTGTAATAAATTGTTTCACAACAAAATTATAAGTCTTAGAAATATCTAACACAACTGCCATAATTGTTGTGTATATACCATTCTCCAACTATTATTATAGTTGTAGGACATTCCTAACTAATGTTTCACTACAAGAGGGTAGTGTAGCAGAAACTCATATCACAACTTATGGAAGCGTAGTCTAAGACTTGTTTCACAATTATTACTTGGGTTGTAAGTACTTCTTACACAACAAAAATATGTATAGGAGAAACTCGTATCACAACCAGGTTCATAGTAGTATGACATCATTTTCACAACAACTTAGTTGTGTAGCAGAAACTCGTATGACAACCAAGGTTATAATAGTAAGACATGTTATTCACAACCCTTGATATGTGTAGCAAAAACTTGTATCACAACCTTTGTATGTGTAGTAGAAGTTTGTTTCCATAATCCAGTGAATTGTTTCACAACAAATCCGATGTGTAGCAGAAACAAGTATGACAACCATTATTTTCATCCTTACTCTGTGTAGCATAAAAATGTATCACAATATTTTTTTGTGTTGTATAATTACTGTTTCACTACCCATATCCTGTGTAGCATAAAAATGTTTCACAGTACCTGTTTGAGTTGTATAATTACTGTTTCACAACCCATATCATGTGTAGTGATCACCTTTTTTTCCAACCATGTTTAGCTATTTGTGATTCTTTTATATTTTAGAAAGAAAAAAAAAACCTAAAATTTCGATGCACACAAATATATATTAATTGACTTCTATTCATTCAGATAAAAACCATTAAAATGTAACTAGTCAACAGATCCACATTTAAACAAGTTAACAGATCGGCATTGTTTCCTGAAACACTAATTGTTTTAAAACTGACGAAAGCAACCCAAAAAAGAACCATTGTCTCCTTAAACTGATGAAATCAACCAAAGAAAGAACCATTGTCTCCTTAAACACACCCCAAACAAATTAATAGATTATCATATGGCAGGCATTATCAGATCCTTGGACCAGGTGACAAAAGTTCCTACAGCATGTATAACACGCGTCAAGTCACCCGATGTCTTGTAGAGATGAGCATCATCAACACGAGAATTAGTCACAGTCACTTTGTATGCGCCGAAACCTATTGGCACTCCATCTTTGGATCTGTTTCAGTAATAATCGCGTCAGCAACAATCTCGTTCTCATTGTACCAACTGAGCAACCTGCAAGCTTTACCCTTCCCTAGCGCTTCCTCCACCCTTGGTCTGCTAACTGGACTGTCATTTGCAAACTGGGGAACAGTCCTTCTTGATCTAGCAAAACCATGGGTGTTGCTAGCCTTTCCAGACTACATGAAAAATACAACAACAACATCAGAAACTCATAATGAGAGCAATAGAGACTAACCAGCAGTTTTATATAAACACACTTACAATTGGACTGGCCTTGTTCAAGTGTGAGCCATCATGGCAGCAGACACATCTCGAGGTTTTTTCCTATACCAACATCAAACTAGCAGTATGAGACGCAAGTTTCAATTTTTCAACTAAAAGAAACGAAAGCGATAATTAGAATCTCACCTCTAATAGTGCAAGTCTGTCATTCATTTCACTCATACTATCCTTGCACTCTTTGATGATCTTCTTGTAATGGGTCTTGACAACCATCTTTGTCTTTGTCGCTCCATAACCAATACCTCTCAGTCTCCCTGGTTTGTCGTCACCAAGAGCTTTGGAGAGAAGATCGTCTGTCACAAATGATCCAACATCAGCACCATGCTCTTGTGCAGCTCTATCAATTCTTTCCTGCATTAGTGCAAAAGTAACCCAGTTAGTCACATTTTCGCATCATTCGAACACATATATATATTAATCAAATAAATTAACAAAAAATATAAGAGAAATATGAGTTGATTTCTTACTAAAGCCTCCACATTTCCAGGATTAGGTTCCTTCCCTTCCTTCGGTTTGTGACCTGTTATCCAAAGTTCGACTCTATCAATGTCTTCTTTGGAATTCAGCTGCTTTTGCTGCAAATAATATGTTATCCAGGTAGTTAGCATATGAACAATTTGAATACAATTACCCTATAATGAACATCGGAATAAAAATACACAACTTACCATTTTAGCCTCGAGTCTCGCATAACCACTTCTACTAAGAGTGTGTGGAGTGGTGTATTTCTCTCTAACTTGTTGCATCTGCAATCTTTTTTCCTGATAAAGTAACGGAATGTCATTTACTAAACAACAGTGAATGTACAATGGTTGAACACAAAAATAATTTAACTTATTGCGATATGAACACTTACTCTGAATCCCTCCGAGCAAACATGTGCCACGAACTCTTCCCACTCATTCACAGTATCATTCTCTGGTTTCAGTTCTGCCAGCTTCATCTGTCTTTCTTCTTCCTCTAGCCCATCCAAGGCGAGGATTTTACCAGCTTTCCTAGACCTAGCCTCTTTCAGATAACTTCCCATCTTCCCAAAATAGTAGTCTTTATAAAATTCATCGACAATAAACCTTTGCTGCATATACAAGCAAAAGAGTTACAAGAGTTAAAGAGATAATGGATGGAGTATAAAACTACTAAATATATTATAAAAGTAAAAGAGTTGAAGAGTCAAGAAATTACCATGATAATCTCCCATATGTTATCTTTGGCCTCTCTAGGGACAAGTCTCCAGTCCTTGTGCTTTAATGGGATGTTACGCCTAACTAAAACACCCAAGACACTAGCAAGCTGCACCGAAGGATTACCAACAGGCTGATCCTTATTGTTAAAGCTCACAGCTTCCTTGCCATTCTTATTAGCTGTTAGACCTAGTGTTGTTATCCTTGTGGGGCCGCGAGGAACGTACTTTCTTTTGGGTTTTGGCTACAAAAGAGTTAAGGATGGAAAAACTAAATAAGGATACAACTCAGATGACTTGATCATATTTTATCAGATAATTCAGAGTGAAAATACTTAAGGATGGAAAAGTAACAAACATAAAAGTCATACCCGATGAGCTTCAGTTTCATTTTCAGTTCTTGCATCATTCACATCAACATCATTATCATTTTCTGTGTTTTCTTTTTCCACCTCAACATCTCTATCTTGTTCAAGTTCTTTATCTTCTTCTTCTTCCTCTTCAAAATCTGATAAAGTATCACCAGCATTCCTGAGTTGCACATTCGGACATGACCTTGTATACAATTTTCGGTTTGCAGCTCTTCGCTTTGGAACGACTTCCTCGGTTAAGGGTGCAGCTGGAGATTCTAATAGTGTGGACTGTTTAACATAGGGTTCAGTAGAAGGTGCATCTTGATATGCTCCTGGTTGATGAGATGCTCCTGGTTGAGATTGTTCGAGTTCAATTGAACTTTTCCTTTTCCTAAGTGATGATCGTGTTGGAGTAGGCTTTCCAGCGGCTGGTTCAACATCACTATGAGTTTTCCGAATTGGTGATTGTGTTGGAGTAGTCTTTTTCAATGAGTCTGTGAATACTCTGAGTTGTTCTTAAACCTAGGGGATGATCGCCTTGGAAGATTTTCACTTTCAAGAATCTCTGAACTCTTAGTCTTGTTCTTAGGAGTTTGTTTGCCTTGAGACTTTTTACTCTTATCTTTCAAAATTATCTGCAAAATAAAAACTGAACTATGTTAATCAAAAGGAGATGGTAAATCAAGTGATTGAAACAAGTAAAAAATAAACTGAATTATAAGAGATTTGTTACTACGTACCCTCATAGCAGCCGCCTTGTAACCGACGGTTTTGGATCGGACGCTTTTTGCTTGCTTACTTGCTAACTTTTTAGGAGATGTTACCGATTTCTTGCTTACTACCTTTTTGGGAGATGAGACTGGATTCTTGGTCTTTGCTTCATCGTTAACCTGTAACATAAAGTAAAATAAGTTAATCAAAAGGATTGAAAGAACATCATTTACACTAAATACGTAAAATTATACTGAACTATAAGATATATAAGTCTTCACCTTATTATTCTTCACCATTGCATACAAATTGGATCTTCACCTCCTTCTACACTAAGCATCTAAATCTACAACAAAAACATTACCAACAAGTCAAACTCTAAATATTGCACCATATCTCATTGGATATGAAATCACCATTGTACATGACAAAACACCACATTTGAATCAGCGATCTTGAATGATTTGGTGCACTCTCTTTCGTATGAGAAAGTCCATTGCTTGAGAACTTAAGCAATTGCTTCGCTCATACGAAAGAGAGTGCTCTAGCTCTCATCAAACCTTGCAAAAAAATATAAAACTTCAGCAAAATCAAACAACATATTGCATGAACCTAGCATGTTCTTAAGAAACCATCAACCTAAAAGGGAAGTCATGTTACAAACAACTAAGAAATAGAAAACAACCACCAAGCAACCAACACAAATGAATCGGTTCTGTAAACACAGGTCTTACTAACTGGAAAACACAGATGAATCGGTTATGTAAAGAACCCTAACTCAGAACAGAAAATAACTCTAAATCAAATTCTAAATCAAACCCAATCAAAATAAAATACTCTAAAACAAAATCTGCAATATCAAAAACTGAATCGGTTTTGTAAAAAAACCTAACTCGGGTAAGAAAATAAAACCCTAATCAATCAATCCCTATATCAAACACAGAATAAAGTGAAACCTCTAAATCTAACTCTAAATCATACATTTTGAATCAAAAATAATCATATATGAAACATAAATGAAAAATAAAACCCTAATCAGGTGAGATTCAAACCTAAGGGTGAAGCTGAGAGATTGGGTGATACGAACTCTTCTTATATGATGTTGGGGTGAAGTTTCAGGTGAAGTTTCAGATGAAGTGGGGGTTTGAGGTGAGTTGTGGTTTTTTTTTCCTGAGTTGCAGAGGGGAACAGCTTGCAAAGACGGAGGAACTAAGATAGAGAGAAAGAGAAAGAAAAAAAAGAAATGAGAGAATAATTTTGGTTTATGGTCAAAAGTATTCTCTTTAGGGGATGTTTGGGTGGGAAACCAAATTTGGTTCAAAATCTAGAAGGATGTGCCCAAATTTAGGCGGGATGTTTGGGTGGGAAAAACACAATCCGCATGGTACTTTTTGTAGCCGTTAGACTAAAATCTGGACAATCCCATTGGTTGAAACAAAGCATACGGATTGAGAAGAAAACACAAAATTTGTTAACCAAACAAGGCTTCCTCACCGTTAGATTGTCTTGTGATTTGATTTCCTTAAATTTGGTTCATTGGATTACAAACACTTACAATAAAACCATTTGATAGGTATAAACTCAAAATTCTGGTGACTTCGTCTTCAAACCTGACCACGAACTATGAATCGTAAACGTCTGAAAATGGGTTCTGACTTAAAATTGGCCAGGAGTGTACTACTATGAGATGAGAACTTCACATGAACGATGGATCTTTAGCAGTTTATGCGTAAGATTACATGAGAATAATCTCATGAACCCCTAAACACACACGAATGAGCATACTTCGAGGAGTGAACTTGTCCGGAGATCGAAACTTGGGCATGAGTGTACCACTATGAGACGAGAACTTCACATGAACGAAGGATCTTTAGCATTTTATGCGTAAGATTCCATGAGAATAATCTCATGAACCCCTATACACACAAGAATTCGCATACTTCGAGGAGTGAACTTGTCCGGAGATCGAAACCTGGACAGGAGTGTACCACTATGAGACGAGTACTTCGCATGAACGATGGATCTTTAGCAGTTTGCGCGTAAGATTCCATGAGAATAATCTCATGAACCCCTAAATACACACGAATTTGCATACTTCGAGGAGTGAACTTTTCCGGAGATCGAAACCTGGGAAGGAGTGTACCACTATGAGACGAGAACTTCGCATGAACGAAGGATCTTTAGAAGTTTATGCGTAAGATTCCATGAGAATAATCTCATGAACCCCTATACACACAAGAATTCGCATACTTCGAGGAGTGAACTTGTCCGGAGATCGAAACCTGGCCAGGAGTGTACCACTATGAGATGAATACTTCGCATGAACGATGGATCTTTAGCAGTTTGCGCGTAAGATTCCATGAGAATAATCTCATGAACCCCTAAACACACACGAATTCGCATACTTCGAGGAGTGAACTTGTCCGGAGATCGAAACCTGGGCAGGAGTGTACCACTATGAGACGAGAACTTCGCATGAACGAAGGATCTTTAGCAGTTTATGCGTAAGATTCCATGAGAATAATCTCATGAACCCCTAAACACACACGAATTCGCATACTTCGAGGATTGAACTTGTCCGGAGATCGAAACCTGGACAGGAGTGTACCACTATGAGACGAGTACTTCGCATGAACGATGGATCTTTAGCAGTTTGCGCGTAAGATTCCATGAGAATAATCTCATGAACCCCTAAACACACACGAATTCGCATACTTCGAGGAGTGAACTTTTCCGGAGATCGAAACCTGGGAAGGAGTGTACCACTATGAGACGAGAACTTCGCATGAACGATGGATCTTTAGAAGTTTATGCGTAAGATTCCATGAGAATAATCTCATGAACCCCTAAACACACAAGAATTCGCATACTTCGAGGAGTGAACTTGTCCGGAGATCGAAACTGGCCAGAGTGTACCACTATGAGACGAGTACTTCGCATGAACGATGGATCTTTAGCAGTTTGCGCGTAAGATTCCATGAGAATAATCTCATGAACCCCTAAACACACACGAATTCGCATACTTCGAGGAGTGAACTTGTCCGGAGATCGAAACCTGGGCATGAGTGTACCACTATGAGACGAGAACTTCGCATGAACGAAGGATCTTTAGCAGTTTATGCGTAAGATTCCATGAGAATAATCTCATGAACCCCTATACACACAAGAATTCGCATACTTCGAGGAGTGAACTTGTCCGGAGATCGAAACCTGGCCAAGAGTGTACCACTATGAGACGAGTACTTCGCATGAACGATGGATCTTTAGCAGTTTGCGCGTAAGATTCCATGAGAATAATCTCATGAACCCCTAAACACACACGAATTCGCATACTTCGAGGAGTGAACTTGTCCGGAGATCGAAACCTGGGCAGGAGTGTACCACTATGAGACGAGAACTTCGCATGAACGAAGGATCTTTAGAAGTTTATGCGTAAGATTCCATGAGAATAATCTCATGAACCCCTATACACACAAGAATTCGCATACTTCGAGGAGTGAACTTGTCCGGAGATCGAAACCTGGCCAGGAGTGTACCACTATGAGACGAGTACTTCGCATGAACGATGGATCTTTAGAAGTTTTTGCGTAAGATTCCATGAGAATAATCTCATGAACCCCTAAACACACACAAATTCGCATACTTCGAGGAGTGAACTTGTCCGGAGATCGAAACCTGGGCAGGAGTGTACCACTATGAGACGAGAACTTCGCATGAACGAAGGATCTTTAGAAGTTTATGCGTAAGATTCCATGAGAATAATCTCATGAACCCCTAAACACACACGAATTCGCATACTTCGAGGAGTGAACTTGTCCGAGATCGAAACCTGGCCGGAGTGTACCACTATGAGACGAGTACTTCGCATGAACGATGGATCTTTAGAAGTTTGCGTAAGATTCCATGAGAATAATCTCATGAACCCCTAAACACACACGAATTCGCATACTTCGAGGAGTGAACTTGTCCGGAGATCGAAACCTGGCCAGGAGTGTACCACTATGAGACGAGAACTTCGCATGAACGAATGGATCTTTAGAAGTTTATGCGTAAGATTCCATGAGAATAATCTCATGAACCCCTAAACACACACGAATTCGCATACTTCGAGGAGTGAACTTGTCCAGGAGATCGAAAACCCGGCGAGGAGTGTACCACTATGAGACGAGTACTTCGCATGAACGATGGATCTTTAGCAGTTTGTGCGTAAGATTCCATGAGAATAATCTCATGAACCCCTAAACACACACAATTCGCATACTTCGAGGAGTGAACTTGTCCGGAGATCGAAACCACGGCCGGGAGTGTACCACTATGAGACGAGAACTTCGCATGAACGATGGATCTTTAGAAGTTTATGCGTAAGATTCCATGAGAATAATCTCATGAACCCCTAAACACACACGAATTCGCATACTTCGAGGAGTGAACTTGTCCGGAGATCGAAACCTGGCCAGGAGTGTACCACTATGAGATGAGTACTTCGCATGAACGATGGATCTTTAGCAGTTTGTGCGTAAGATTCCATGAGAATAATCTCATGAACCCCTAAACACACACGAATTCGCATACTTCGAGGAGTGAACTTATCCGGAGATCGAAACCTGGCCAGGAGTGTACCACTATGAGATGAGAACTTCGCATGAACGATGGATCTTTAGCAGTTTATGCGTAATATTCCATGAGAATAATCTCATGAACCCCTAAACACACACGAATTCGCATACTTCGAGGAGTGAACTTGTCCGGAGATCGAAACCTGGCCAGGAGTGTACCACTATGAGATGAGAACTTCGCATGAACGATGGATCTTTAGAAGTTTGCGCGTAAGATTCCATGAGAATAATCTCATGAACCCCTAAACACACATGAATTCGCAAACTTCGAGGAGTGAAAAAATTTAGCGGAAGTTAAAAAATTTAGCAGAAGTGAAAAAACTTTTCAGAAGTGAAAAAACTTAGCAGAAGTGAAAAAAAATTAGCAGAAGTTAATGTTTCGAAAGACGAAAAAAAACCCTATGACGACTATTTCTAACAGTTGTGAAAGGGCCATGAATTTTTTTTTACTGCATCACAACTTCCATTTCAATCTCCAACCGTCCATTTCAACCTTACATCGATCTCTAACCGTCCATTGTTTTAAAAAAAAAATTCCTTTTTATCCTTTTCTTTTTTTTCCTCAACCACTTCTTTTATTTTTCGTCTCTTCTTTTATCTTTCTTCTAACCACAGAAAAAAATATCCTCCATCTGCCGAAACACCATCAATCAAACCATTACAAGTCAAGATCATCAACAAATCGAGCAAATAGATCTATGAAAAGGAATTTTTTTTATCAACAAATCGAGGTTCTCCATCAACAGATCGAGTTTAGGTAGCTCTGTTAACATCATCAACAAATCGAGGTTCTCCATTGATCGATCTTGTAATTGGGTCTCAGAATCGATTGCTTTAATTATTTTTTTGTAATAGTTTCATCTCAATTTGCATTAAATTTAGGGTTTCATGATTTGGTATCTTTTAATTTCAATCATTTCAACCGTTACATTAATTTTTTAAACTTGATTTGTCATTAATGGTGTTGGTGAATGGATTTGGACTTGTTAGAATGGATTTTGAGTGGAAATGGGAATAGCAGTTAGGAAAGTATCTTTGATTTGGTAGTGTTAGGTGTTGGATTGTTCGATTTGGTAATGTTGTAGTAGTGTGTAGGCATACAGATTACGTTTCTATGGAGTTTTTGAGTAAATAGGAGGAAATAAACACCAATTTTTGTAACTTCTTAGTTGTATTGAGAGTTGGAATCGCGAGAATTGAAGTGGTACCATAATGCAGCCATGGGTTTTCATATGAGATGCATAGACATCTTGTAGTCTTCACACCCAAGTGTTTGTTGAGTGTATCATTGTCATCATAAATTGGCCTTGTACGTTTTTCAGTTGGGTCTTTCTGTGCTTTATTTATTTCAGTGAATATAAGTTACAGTCATTACTTCAACTCTAAATGTTGATGCACCTTTTAATGATTTCATTACAGCTAGAGGATTGTTTCCGTTGTATTATCAATTCCTTTGAGTCTTAATTTTCTTAATTTTCAGTTGTATAATTTTCTTAATTTTCTTCTTAATTGCAGCTCAAAGAGTGTGAGTTACTGTGAGTAGCAATGGACTAATTTTCAACATTGCATAACAAGTCTCAATAAGAAAAACCTCACTTAGAATGTTTTTTCGATCTCCTGTAAGTGGTCGCAAATTCAATGGGTTGACTCTCTTGCTATAAATTCACTGTAAGTGACCGGTTCTACCCTTTCTTCGCAGGATGGCTATCTTGCTCGTTGCACTCTCATTCACCACTGACTTCTGAAGTATAATGGCTCCCTTGTCTGTCATCATTTCGAATTTCAATTTTTAATTTTTGTTTGTTGTTGTGACATGTGGCGACTACCTCAACTTGTTTGGGAATAAAGGATTGGTTATTATTATCTGGAAAGGCTTGATGCTTGCTGAGATAATAAACTATTTGGAAGTCGCTTCTATAGTTGTAGTCGATGAGATAACCACTATTTTGTAGTCATTAAAATAGTCACTAAAATCCTGGTTACATCTTAGTGCGCATCTAGTTGTCTATTTGCATCTAGCTAACCCTTTGTTAATCTTCACTGGATTTATGCTTTCAGTGATCCTAAAATGAACCGATTGTAGTCTGTTAATGTAAAATTTATTTTTCATTTCAATATTTTTCATCTAGTTGTCAATTCAGTAAAAGGTACTTGTTATGTTTTTCATTTCAATAGTTTTGTTTTGGGCACCAAATTTTTGTGAATTTATATCAATAAGTTTTCTTTACCTGAAATCCCACAATGTATTAGAAATAGTTAAATCTTTGAAGTTTGTAGAACATTTCAAACCAAATTATGTATGTATCATCCATATAATGTCAAGTTGGTGCCCAGAAAAAGTTTATATATGTTTTAATATGAGAACGTTTTTCATTGACAGTGGGAAGGAAATAAAGAACCATATTGAACTCAACCAGGACTGACTCTTAACTTGTAAAATGATGAATAAGGATTGGGTTCGTTGGCCAAGGTAAATCCAAGTCATAACTGTCTCTATAGGGTATGTAGGTCTAATAATGAGATTAATCGATCTTAGTATGTCTAACCATTAGAGTTTTAATGTAGGGGGAAGTTCCATACCAGGATGCAGTAAAGAAGTTCGTAGAGTTGGCTCATGAGAAACTTGGAAATCCTTCTAAGTTTAGTTGTCCTTGTGTGGATTGTAAGAATCTTGCTGCGCCACTTACTCCTGGTACAATACATATGCACTTTCTAAAACGGGGTATGGATCCTACTTACACCGAGTGGGTTCTTCACGGGGAGAATATTAGCAATTTTAATAATGTTCATGAAGACAGAGCAACACATCAACGTACTTTCTACCAGATGTGGACAGATGCTAATGTTGAAGGTGATGTCGAACCAGGGCAAGGGGTTTGTTAACCTAGGCAGGACGAAGGGTTCCCAAACCACGACGAAGAGTTGCTGATGAACGAGATTGAAGAGGCCGACTTCCCTTTATACCCTGGTTGTACTACACACACAAAGCTAAGCATGACTACTGAGTTGTATAGGCACAAGATAGTAAATGGTTTATCTCGAAGGGCTTTTGATGATCTTCTCAAGACAATTGGTTATGTGTTGCCCCCAGGTCATTGTCTTCCTAAATCAACTTATGAAGTGAAGAAGTTGCTGAAAGCTTTCCAACTCACTTATGAGAAAATACACGCATGTCCGAATGATTGTTGTTTGTTTAGAAATGATTTGATAGACGAGGATGAATGTCCTAAATGTCACTATTCTAGGTGGAAGGAAGACACGTCTAACATGGATGATGCTGACATGGTAGACAATCCCAAAAAGAAGATACCAGTGAAGGTGCTTAGATACTTCCCCATTGTGCCGAGATTAAGGAGAATGTATAACTCAGCAGTTGATATGGCACGCGACTCATAAGAGTAAAGATGGAAAGATGCGTCATCCAACAGATTCTTTGGCTTGGAAGCACATAGACACAAAGTTCCCCGAGTTTTCTTCAGAATCGCGTAATTTGCGTCTTGGGCTTGCTGCTGATGGATTTAATCCGTTTGGCGATCTTTCCCCAACCCATAGTTGTTGGCCGGTGATGATTGTGGTATATAATCTTCCCCCTCAGGAGTGTATGCAAGGCGACAATATTATTTTAAGCTTGATGATTCCCGAAAAGAAACAACCAGGTAGAGACATCGATATATACTTGCAACCACTGATTGATGATATGATTAAGTTATGGGAAAACGGCGTGGAGGTTTATGATGCATTTAGTAAGACAATGTTCAATTTGAAGGCATTATTAATGTGGACGATAAATGATTTTCCTGCTTATGGTAACCTATCGGGATATACATATAAAGGGAAGTCATCCTGCCCTCTTTGTGGTGATAATACTCTTTCAACCTGGTTGTCGTTTAGTCATAAAACTGTTTACATGAATCATAGGAGATTTCTACCTTATAATCATCCTCTTCGATCGACTAAGAAGAAAGCATGTTTCAATGGAGAGATTGAGACGAAGGAAAAGCCACGTACTATGTCTAGTGCCGAGGCTTTGGAACGTCAGAGCAGTATTGTAAATGACTTTGGAAAAGCGAAGCAGAACGAGGTGGAGAAAAGGAAATAAAAAGAGGAAAATAAGAAGAAGAAGCAGAAAAAGGGTCAAAGTAATGCGGCAACAAGTTCAAATGACGGTAAATCTAACTGCGGGAAGCGGAAAAGGCAAGTTTCTACTGATGCCGGTATGAGTGTTGGTGCTAGTTCTGGTGCACGAGATGATGACCATCCGATATTCAACAAACGGTCAATATTTTTCGACTTGCCTTACTGGAAGGTAACTTATAACCTAAAATTATCTTCTTTTCAGTCTTATATTCATATATGCATGTTAAATCTCATTTATGATAGCTACAACTCAAGTGACTTGCTCATACTTTTTATGTTATTCCTTCATTCCTAGGAATTGTTACTAAGACACAATATTGATGTTATGCATACGGAAAAAAATGTTTGTGAGAGTGTCATTGGTACTCTATTGAATATAAAAAACAAAACAAAAGATGGCTTAAAGTCCCGTAATGATCTGAAAAGTATGGGAATCAAAGAAGAGTTGCATGTAACAGTCAAAAATGCCAGAACTTGGCTTCCGCCAGCACCATGTAATTTAAGCATTAAGGTAAAGGATGTATTCTATAATAGGATGAGAAATCTGAATGTTCCATATGGGTATAGTTCTGATCTTAGGAGGCATTTCTCAAAAGATGGTTTCTTAGGTGTCCTTAAGGCTCATGATTACCATGTTATGATGCAACAAATATTACCTGTAGCTTTGAAAGGACTTTTACCTGATGGGCCAAGTAATGCCATAAATCGGTTATGTTCTTATTTTAACGAAGTATGCCAAAGGGATGTTGATCTCACTAGATTGATAGAACTTGAAGATGAAATTGCTGAGACTTTGTGTATGTTGGAGATGTACTTCCCTCCATCAATTTTTGATGTGATGGTACACTTGACAATTCACCTAGCTCGAGAAGTGCGTTTAGGTGGACCCGTACAATATCGTTGGATGTATCCATTTGAAAGGTAATTGTTTCGTTACTATGAATATTTTTTTAGTTATTTTAAGTACAATGTTATAGCTTTGTTCTGTGTAAATGGGAGTTGGGTGCTAGTAATTAGAAGTTTGGTTTGTCACAGGTATATGAAAAAATTCAAAGAATACGTAAATAATTACGCACAACCTGAAGCATGTATAGCAGAGTGTTACCTGGGAATGGAGTGCATCAGGTATTTTGATGTTCATGGGGACAAACATTCTGAAGGAGGAGTAAATCAAAGCCATAATGAAGACATTCAACATGATTCCACGCCGGCATGACGTCCTCTTTATAGAGGTGTTCAAGTGTGTATAGGTAGTGATATGCTAAAGATCGCTCATAGATATGTGATTTTTAACACGGCATCAATTGAACCATATATAACGTAAGTAGGACTGTTATATGTTCATTTAAAATTGTTAGCAGTATAAGCACTTGTGTTTTACGAATCTTTTCCACATTAAATTTTTTCTTATTAGAATGCATATGGATGAGTTAAGATCTTCCGATATTTCCAGTGAAGACCAACTCCTTTCCATACACTCGGAAACATTTGCAGATTGGTTAAAGCAGAAGGTACGTGCAACGCCACTTGGTTATTTGTTATATATGTTTGCAATTTATTAGATTCATTAATTTTTCCTGAGTACGTAGTACCTCTTTTTAGCATTACCCACAAAACAATAGTTATATTTCACCACTAGGGATGAATCTGTCATTCACTTCTTAATTAGATCTTACCAAGCCAAAACATAGAGCTTGCGCCCATTATTGTGGTCATTTGTGTTCTTCTAACTAAATTTTATTGATAGGTTAAAATGCAAATTGGTCAAGGAATGTCAGTATCAAATACAGTACGGTGGTTGTCACATGGTCCTTTAGAAAAATGTGTATCATATAAAGGCTTGCAAATAAATGGGTCAAGGTTTTTTACTAAGGATATTCAAAGAGTCACGCAAAACAGTGGTGTTTCAATTGAATCAAAATCTTTAGTTGCATCATCACAAATAAGCAGTGGTTTCTATGGCGTTTTAGAAGAAATTCTCGTGTTGGAATACCAACATATGTTTCAAATTCCCATATTCAAATGTGACTGGGCTCACACCTATTTTGGTGTCAAGCTAGAAATAGGTTTTACATTGGTCAACTTACGTTAGCATAAGAACTAATTTAAAAATGATCCATTCATTTTAGCGTCACAAGCCCGACAAGTTTTCTATTCTCGAGAGTCGGATACATCGAATTGGTTTGTGATGTTGAAACCACCACCAAGGGGTTTCCATGAATTAGAGGAATACAATGAACAGGAAGACACAAGTTTCCATCCAGTGGAACCTTCAACTCTTGGCTTACAAATGGATGATGAGACGGAGATTTATGCAAGGCGATGCTGAGCCTATCTTAGTGGTTACAACAAAGAAGAAAAACAAGAAGAATAAGAAAAAGAAGTGCCGCTAATGGTGGGTTTAAATACTCTTTTCATTTCCACTGATGCTCTGAACCTATTTTGTTTCTTTCATATATATTCAGATTGTATTTTTGCTTTACTTATGACTTGCAATATTGTTGGTATGATATGCTATATGTTTCTCTGGAGATGAACTCCCATTTTTAACTCCGCCATTGAAATGATATATCATTTCAATGCCGGTCTCAAGCCCGGGTAAAGGAGGAGAGAAAATGGGATTTATTGAGTTCTAAATGCAGATTTTCTTAAATTGGTTACATATAATCATGTCTTTGGTATACGATGTTGCAGTTTTATTTTCTGGAATGTCTTTTCTTATTTTGCAGTCAATGTCTTATTTTTATTGCAGTTAATATAATTCACAACTTTAAGATTTTGCAACTTCTTCATGGAATTTGAAATGTGATTGCAGGCCTTGTACAATTCACTAAAACTTCCATGAATCTGGTACTTTGATTGTTGATTGAAATGTGATTGCGAGGCATTTGGACAGAATTCATGCTTCAGGCAAAATGGTGCATTTCTTTGACCTTTTTTTTTAAAGGTGATTTAAAATTTTGGTCTAATATATAAATGAATGTAAATATAATTACATGTATAAATGTGGCAGGATGGTTGGAATGTTATATTGGGACAACGGAGACTCATGTTCGACTCTCACCAGGAACTTTTTTTCCATAGTTATTTTTCATTTTACAACTCTTCTAAGGGTTGCAGAAGATCTATTTATCTTTTTCTTCTTATCTATTCAATCTCCCCATCACTTATTCTCCTCCACTTATCTTCTTTTCGGTCGTTTTTCTTTTTTCTCCTTCATCTCCTGCAGAACCTCCTCCTTCATCTCTTTAACCACGAAAATTTAAAACCCATCAATAGATTCAGCTGAATATTTCTTCACCACCAACACCTTATGTTAAGGAAAAGAAGGTTTGATTCTATAACCCATTTTAGGGTTTTATTATTTTTGGATTTCCGTTGTGTTTAATTGATATTGATCTGAGAATGATGATACAGTTGAAATTAGTCCTATCTTTAATAGATCTATTAATCAACACTAATCAATCATGTGTAAATTAGCCATCCTTTGAATTAGCCTTTAAAATTATTTAGGGTTCGAAATTAGGCTTGTGGAGAAATTTTCTTCAATTAGCCTTTAGAAACGCTGAATTAGTCATGGGTGGAGGTGTGAAAGATTCTCAGTGCAGTAGTAAAGAACATGATAACATAAGAATGAAAAAAAACCAAACTGAGTGTGCTATGTGTGAACAAGGGATTCATGAGACAAAAGTGTGTCCTTGGCTGTAAGAGTTGAGGATGGAAGCATTTTGGTTGTAAGAGTTGAGGAACCAATCTGATTAGATGGAAACATCTAGAAGAATCTATTCATAAAAGCACAGAGCTCAGGTGTTAGGAATAACATGATAGTTTCACCATATCTCGTTGAGTCCTTTTCACTTCCTTTTTTTTTTTTATTTTGTTTTTAAAATTTGTTTCTCTAAGTGATTAGGTGGGGCTCACGATTCAAGTTGTTACCAATGCTAGGGTGAAATAGAGTGATTGAGTTACTAAAAAAAAAAAAAAAAAATGAGACCAGACCATTAGACCAATCAGAATAAATATTAACATTTGGGAATATAAATATGTGTGTGTTTTCCCTTTCTCCGTCGCCTAAACAAGCGTGGAACGCAGGATCCACGGGAACTATCATGTAATCTGCTGACAAGAAGCATGCTCTTGGATCCAAAAGATCTAATCATGCAGTTATAAAAAAAAAAAATAAAAAAAAAAATAAAAAATGTTAATGTTCAATGAATAAATTGACCATTTGGTTCCCTTGTATATGCAGACGAGTTGATCTAGAATTAAGATTGTCGACCAATGGTTCCCTTGTATTTTCCAGTTGTGTTGATATTAGTCAGACCAGTATCTCAGTCCATTAGGATAGGTTCATTTTGGCGGAGGCCTTCAGACAGATATGGGAAACACCGTTCACTTAGTAAACATCAAAACCAACTATGTTTTTCTATATCCATCTTCTTGATCTATCCATGTGATTAGTTTTAACTCCGTTATATTGATGTCCATAGTGAAACTATCTGAGTAGAGCTCTGTCACTTTATATGAATTTTATTATGCTTCAGTGTGTACATCAATTGGAATTTCGCATCAGGGTACTTCCTCTTGTAGTCAATAAGTATGCCAACCAAGGAGATTTTTTAGTGCCTTTCAAGGTTCTGCGTAGATAGCTAGGGTCTGGAGTATACAGGTTTTGTGGGTATACCTCTGGTAAGCCCTCCCGAGACTATAACTCGGCCACTAGGGCCACCTAGGGGTTTAAAGGCTTATTGCATACGCTAAATGCAATCGACGATTCCTGCGACAGTGAGTTAGGATTTTATTTTCTAGATTTGATTTACTCGAGGACGAGCAAATAATAAGTTTGGGGGTATTTGATAGACACATTTTTGTGTCTAATTTGTCTCACTTCTACATATTCATAGTGCTCATTTTTGTACTTATTACGGTGTTTTATGTGTGTGTAGGTATTTTTGGCCAATAAACATTTTTTGGGAAAATTTGCTCGAAAAGTCGCTAAAGGTACCCGGAGGAATTGATTTTGGCACCTACATTTTGGATAAGGGCCACCCCAAGGCACCCACATGCACCTGATAAAGGCACCCCTACTCTGGATAGGGGACACCTTTTCTTCACATTTCAAATAAAGCTTTTAGGCGGGAAAAGTGTTGCATACGAGAGGCAGATTTAGGGTTGGAATTTTGAGCGATCTTTAGGGAGATTCAATGGATGATTTTCGTTGGTATGGACCTGATAGAGCACAACAGGGTTGGTATGGGTGTTTGAATCGTTCAAATTGGGCTGCATGATCGTGTTGAAGCAAAACAGGGGGATGAGTTTACACGGGTCCCTGCTGATTTATTTTTGGAATTCCAGGGATACTAAAGGCAAGATATTCTCTCCTAAGATACGTATCTATCTAAGGAAGAGTTTCGGAGGATTTGGAAATCTCAAAAACGCGTAAAGAAGACTTGGAGAAGAAATTTCGTAACTTGGCAGCAAAGAAAAAAAGGAGAGATTTAATCGGGTTTTAGAGGGTTTGGAGGTGTATAAAAGGTATGATCGAGACCTAGGGAGAGGTACGAAGTCATTGGAGGAGTTTCAGAGCACTTCAGAACACCACAGAGCTGAGAAGATCGAGTTGCAGGAAGTTCCCGTTTTCTGCTGCTGCTGAAGAACAAGTGTTGCAAGGAAGAACAGCGTCTCAAATTTGTAACAGTCCAACAGTGACTTCTCTGTAACAGTCAGTCCGTAACAGCTGCTTTGTAACGCCAACACAGCGTTGCAAACAGACTGTTTTATTAGTTTTCACTCTTTTAATCATCTTTTGAGCTATGAACCAATATTTTGAGCAAGTGATTAATATGAGGAGCTAAAACCCTATTCTGAGGCGATGGAGGAATCCAATTTTCCATGATTTGTGTGGTAATTTCTATTTAATTAATTTTTGTAAGCTCTTTTATGACTATTTGCCTTGATTGAGAATTGATTGAATGGTTTTCGTTAAGCAATTGTGATTTCTCTTGATGGGATATGCTTAGACCTAGGTTTTTTATATTCTATGCTTTCGAAATACACTTGTTATTCTGGAAATCTACATATGCAAAATATTAGAATCACTTTAAACGTAAAGAGTTGCATGAATATTGATTAGATTAAATCACATAAAAATTGGAGATTGGTGGAATCCTTTGTCTCAGTGCTTTGATAATTTTGATACAACTTTATTTGAGTTATTCAGTTAAATTTAAGTCTAAAAAAATCCTTCACAAGTCTGAGAGGAACGACAACTTTACTACCACTTTCTACAACATTATTGATATCACATCAGCTCTATTCTAGGTGTAAGCATGTTCCTTGTAATGGTGTGAGAGCATTTCTGCAATCTAAAACAACTGAAACCTATGGAAAAATGTTTTTCAAGTGCACCATACCTACCTGCACCTATTTTGAATGGTTTACTGATCCTTCTGACCCTTGCAAAGCCAAGTTATTGTTGTTACCATAATTGAAAAGTTGTGATGCTTGTGGAGAAGATGATCACTCTTTTAAAAATTGTCCACTACACAGTCAGTTGTGCTTCTCTTCAACCTGCAATAACAAACTCAACCTAAAAAAATGCAACAATCAACACAATAAGCACATAGCTTACCTGGTATGTGAAGAATGTGGAGCTTTTACATGGGCCTCAGATGCTATCTTCATTGCTGCAAAGGAAAAAGTTAGAGTTTCTGCAAATCAAATAGCTGATCTAATTACAAATCTAGGAAAAAGTCATATGTAATAAGATTTCATTTTATGTGTAGTATGAATTGGTCTGGACTTGTTTTATCATTAAAATTATGCTATGTTGATGACTTATAATATTGTTTGTATGATATATTGAATGTTTCTCTCAGATGAACCCCCCTTTTAACTCCGCCATTGAATAATTTCATTGCCGGTCTCAAGCCCGGATAAAGGAGGAGAGAAAAGGGGATTTATTGAGTTGGTATCTAATTCTGCAGTTGGCGAGAAAAACAGGTAACACATTCCTATAATCTCTGAAACTTTGAGCATTTGCGGACTTCTTCATGATTTGTTGTGTTTTCTTTACCAAAATTTGCATGAATCCGCTACTTTGAGCATATAAATATACACCTCCACTTGTTTCATTCATTTACATTTTGAGATATACAACTTTGGTGATGTGAGTGTTGATTGAAATGTGATTGCATTCTTCCTTGTATAATTTGAGAAAGCCTTGTATGTTTCGAGGCAAAATGGCGCACTTGTCGCCCATTTTTTAAGGCTCATTTGAAATTATTCTTAAATATTAACGTAGATGTACTTTGATAATCATACATGTAACTGTGGACTGGTGGTTGGAATCCCAGTCCTACACTGAGGAGGCCCGAGTTCGAATCTAACCCTAGCCTAATTTTTTTCCTAGTCAATTTTCATTTTACAACCTTTATAAAGGTTGTGAATGTTGATTAAAAGACAAAGCACAAATCTACCAGTATTGTGAATCCGGCAGGATGGTTGACGTCTTGTAATAACACCTAGTAAGCTTGGGTTCGATTCTCTACAAGAACATTTTTCAAATTTTATTTTTTTCTTATCTTCAACGACCCTTATTAGTGTTGTTTTAAAATCATTCACTACCTTTAGGATATGAGTCGTAAATTCTAAAGGTGGTCACTTCTCTCTGCAACACTTTTCACACAACAAGTTGTGGTTCTGATTCTCGTCACTACTCTTAGGAACTTGTTGGTCCTAAGAGTTGGACATATTTTACTTTGACAACGCTTTTGTTGGAAAACGTTGTAAAACATACTACATTTTACAACGTTTAATTTACGAGTTGTCAATCTACAGTTGTAGATTACTAATTTTCCCGTAGTGAAGGAATAAGTCGTTATAGTATAGTGGTAAGTATTCCCGCTTGTCACCTGGGTTCGCTCCCCGGCAATGGCGTTTTTTATTTTTTGTGAGCTTGTTACGTGAGTCACCTGGGTTCAATCACCGGCAGCAGCGTTATTTTTGTTCCATTGAGATATGAATTGAATGATTAATCAGTTCGGCATGTTCGCGTGATCCATCATGTTCTATATGTTGTTAAAAATCTCATATATAAAGCTTAGACTCATTTTGTTTTTAAAATTATCATTCTTGTGGTCTATCGCATCAGCAACAGTGCATCACGGGTTCGGCCAAGCAGACTCAAAGCTGTAGCAGCAATGTGATGTCCAGTTTGGCTTGCAAGAACAAGTTCCCCTTTGGATAGTTGTCCGGTAAAACAATTGGCCGCCGCTGAAACATGGTACTGTGCAGAATAATATTGGGATCCGAACCAGAAGGATGGTTCATGCATATAAATTATAATACCTAATTTCAATGCTACTCATATGCTATGACTAAAAGAGGAACAAGGAATGCACGAATTGACATCATAAGTTACTAATTGTATTAAGATGCCCAAGGAAAATAAAAAACATGCTTACAGATAAAATGTATGGAATACCCAACAAAATTCTATGTGCCAGGCGCTCATGACGCGTGAGAGCTGAAATTATCATGACCAACTACGCCGCATCACTAGACTAAAGAAAGTCATTTTGATATGTAACATTTTTTTAAGGGACTCTGTAACAAAGTTCTAGAAATTGTTCGACTTAAATAAGTTATTGAACAACCATGATCACCATCTTCCTCATTAGGACAAGGCCTTTTATCCCAAATATTCAGTCAAAATTGGGGTTCGTCTACAGCTTTCCAAGAAGATACTTCACCTGATCAGGTACACTGATTCAAAAACTGTATAAATACAAGGACTGAGGAGAAAGAATATTACCTTCACCCTTTTATCAAGATGCCCGTCAAGAGAAATGGTTTGTGCAACATGGGACCCAAACCCTCCCACAGATCCTTCCTCAACAAAACTCATGCTCTTCACAAAGCTGCCTAACAAGCTTGATGTCAAGGGATTTGCCGAACCTTGCATCGGCAATAGTTACTTGTATACCAAGGCTGAAGAGAAGATACCGAGCCTTCAAGCAGTTCTCAACCATCACCTTGTATCCCAAAAATGCAATACCTTTACCCTTTGCAAGAATCTTCCCTTTCCAATCTGTCAACAAGTAAATTAGCTTCATTACAGAGACGTCTGTAGGATATAAAATCGTACCAGCAAAAAATATACACGGAAATTACCTCAAGTGGCATCCCTTTGCAAATAAAGCTGTTCCCAACAATACTGCCTCTCAGCTTTCACATAAACAACAAAAGCAGTAGAGTTCGAATGTTGTTGAGGCTGACTTTGGAATAATCTTATAACTCCTTCTGCATCCTCTAGCAGATGTAGGATCAGTTCTGAATCACAAATTGTTGGCATAAGCAATTTATGGAGTTCCAAAAGTCAATTGAGTTGGATTTGGAATGAGTGTAAGAGCACCAGGGCATAGCTAATTGTTAGCATAAGCAAATTTCAGTGGATTTGATTATCTCTTTTGTACAGGACAAGCACAATCATATAAAAAAAAACTTAAGAAAAACGAGAAAGAGAAATGAGATTTTCCAAATTTTAGCAATTTCAGGCTTTCACCAAAACACCATCAACAGTTAACATATTCCCAACCTCCGTGTCCTTTTTTCAGTCTGCCAAATTCACGCCATTACCCTTCAGGTTCGGTTGTATTTACGCCAATTTTAGAGGTGATTGAAAATGTGGAAGGTTACTTTAGTCCTTTCATTGTTGATTGAAATCTGTTTGGGACACCAAAATCCAATCTTTTTCTTCAAATTGGAAAAAAAAAATGTCATGTCCTATTTGACACTAAGTCACCGTATGTAGAGTCATCCCTCGCTTCGCTCGGTCGGCCTAATTATTCACCATACCATAAGAAAAGGAATACAACGAAACAAGTGACGAAAAAGATTTAGAGATCAATCGACATTTTTTTTCTAAATCAAGGAGAAGTCATAAAAAGACCCTTGTGGACTTGTTCCATTGTGGACCTAAAAACTTGTAATTCTCTCCGGTACTGTAGTGGCACACCCTACCCAAGGTTCATGGTCACAATTGACATGCCCTGGCTCCCAGTACTCATGTCTCATGATTCATGGAGAAAATTGTTGTGTCATGGATGCACTACTATGTAATAGGACCTAAGTAGTATATGCCGTTGAATAAAACATAATCGCAATAAGAAAATGTTCATTCATTCAGAAAATAAAATAGACAAACACATACGAAACAAATACAAATTTTTTTGATAAAGAAGAAGATTTATTAGAAAGGAAGAAAAAAGTACAAGAAACATAATCATGAATTACATTTTAAAGAAAAATAAGAAAATAGATATCCCATTCAGAGACTATATTTCAATGAAGCCCAAGAGAACATGAGAGCTCTAGCATTATGAAATCAATATCATAGAGTTTCTTTCAATACAGTGCAGCTGCAGGTACTAAACAAATACAAAAACAAATGTCAAAACAAATACTACAAGGTACGTGCATACTGCTGGTTTATTCAATCTTATTATGGTCCAGCAATCATATCGAAGAAATATGTATAAGGTTCTACCGAACTTACCATATTAGATCAATATTCTTAATGAACCGCAGCAACTAGATCACGGAGAAAACACACAAACAAGATGCATGACAAAGGCTAAAAATCTTATAAACCAATCGATATTAATGGGCCGTTTGTCTTTCTGCAACAACAGTTGCAAACAAAAATAGGTTGCCCCCAATATTGCATGTATGTGCACATTTCTCTGGACACCTTCTTACGTCCAGTTTTCATGCATTTACTTTCATGCGCACATTTCTTTTTGCAACCTTCTTGACATAGTCCACAATCCCAAGGGAAATTAGTATACAAGGGGAAAGATGTCTCTATGTCTCCTGCTTGACATTCAGTGTTTGATATTGGACGTGCTGGTGTTGTGCTAGGTTTACCACAACAACCTTCACAGACGGATTCTCTTAGCTGTGGGGGAGAATTCCACCAGTTGCACTCTACCGTGGACACAGGTCTTCCTTGCAGTCTACATAATTCCTCGACATCGACGGGACAAGTCCTGCAGAACTGATCGGAACTGACATGAACAGTTCTATTAAGCACATAAGTTTCGCCAGCGCCACATGTAAGAGCCTCGGCAGATGGCACCTCTACATGTGCAAAAACAACATATGAGATTAGCTAACATTGACAACAGTAATAGGTAGTTTATACAAATATGCATATAGTGCACACCAGAAGGAATATAAAAAAATATTAGCCTCAATATACTTACGAAACAACAACGATGAGCCTAATATCAGCGAAAATAGAGCAACAGATGATAAATTATTGCTTTGAGACGACTCCATGATTATATACGAATGGATTTTGTTACAACGAAGGGATTGAGATGCTTGCTAGTTGTTGTTTATTAGATCCTTGGGGCTTCTATTTATAGCACAACCATATGTAAGGTAGCCTGTGAATAATATAAAAAAAAAAATCTGTGAAGAAATAATACAACAATTAAGTATACCTTGTTTGTAGAAGCCAAAGCATAAAGATGAGGAAATTTAGTCGCTAGTGGTTGATTGCCAGAGGTTCAAACGGTGGAGGAGCTTGGAACTTGGGCTTAGACAGGAGATTAACAGAGGTTCAAATTCAAGAAGTATGCTCTTTAACCTCCCTCATTCAGAACAGTTATAGTGGTACAGGGGTCGATTCCATTAAATGGGATCGAGACAAGTCGGGAAAATTTACCGTCAAATCCTGCTATGGAGAAAGAAAATTATTGCGCTTCGCTAAATTTAAGAATCTGGTCAAGACGGTGGCCACATAAAGTCGGTTTCTTCCTTTGGTTGGTTTTTCATAAACGTTTAGCCAATATGGACTATCTTTACAAGAGAGGTAAGCTCCTAGTAAATGGTTGCTTACTGTGTTGTTCCGCGGGTGAGTCGGTCTCACACCTTCTTTTCCATTGTAAGTTCTCTTCTCAAATTTGGGACCACTTTATATTGGGAGTCAGTCTTCTTTGGGCGCTTCCAAATTGTATTGATGCTATTATTAAAGGTTGGAGTTGTAATCTTGTTCATCCTATTGGTAAGAAGCTATGGCCTTTGATTCCTGCAGCTATTTGTTGGACATTGTGGAAGTCCAGGAATGCTATTGTTTTTGAAGATGGTTCTGCCAGGGTGTGTGTCTTAATTAGGTTTTAGTTAACTGGGGTAGTTATTTTATTATTTAATAGTTTTTCTCTTATTTAGCTTTTCTCTCTTGGGTTTTGTATAGAGATTATTTCTCTATAGTCTTTTTTTTTTATCGATCAAAAGAAATTGTATTAAAAAGCACACAAGCCGTGCGCAAGCGAATACACCAAAAAAGGGAAACAACCCCAACCCAAGACAAAAGTTCTAGGAACAATCAACCACCAACAAAGGATTCTTGACAGACCTTAGGAACTAAGCAACCCCGAAAAAACCACCAAAGTGCTTACGAGTTAAAACAAGATCGCAAGCAACATTTAAGTAGGATTTTCATCAAACTCTTCCACGGTTAAACCCTTGTGATCTTTCGCCACACCACTAAACATTTCCTTACGACATGTCTTCGAAGAGGGAAAGCTTAACCCCATTATAGAACCAAATTCCATAAGATTACCTGCAGAAATCTTACTTGGACTAGTAAGAGATTTGGAACTGCATTTCTTTTTGTTGCTTAACATCTCATTGGGAGCTGTCGATTTTGACTTTCTAAGCACCTTGGTGTTTGCCGCTTGAGTTGGCTCGGTCACAGCCGGTTTGGTAGTGATGATATCGGAAATTTTCGAAGAAACCTCTTGATCTTCTTCAATCCCTTTAAGCCGATTATATGTTTCGAATCCCGGGGGAATTGAAGGATCCGAATCAGAAAAATTTTCCCCTTGTTCCATTACATCCAAGTCCTGTGACTTATCCCCGAGACTAGGATAAACTCTTGATGGAATGCCATTAGAATCTGCCTTTACCCCATCTTTGAAAGCATCAACATGTAATTGAATTCCATGTATAATCAACTCCATAAATTCTTCCTTTGAATTTGGAATAGTCGTCTTATTAGGGCTTAAAACCCCCTTTGCCATATCAAAAAGAGTACCAAACTTGTGTTCTAAGTATCTTTGAGCTTTGTTTAATTTTACGGGATCACATTGTCTGCCCAAAAAGCAAGAATCAGAAGGGGTTTCGATACCGCTAACCTGGCCGGTTGTTTGGTTTCTTTCCACCAATTGATTTAAACCTTGGGACCCCAATGACGATGCGAGATTTTGATTTGCTTCCATTGTTTGCTCGATCTCCTTACATGTTGAATTTGGGAATTCATTTTCTGTTCCGCAGTCAGCCATTGGAGGAGCAACAACAACAATATGGTCTTTAAGAGCTTCTATGTCAGACCCAATTCCCTTTGAAGCCATACCCATGCACTGTTCTCTAGAATCTGATTGTTGCTCAATTATGGAAGAATTATTATGAGTAGAATCAGATACTCCATCATGCAATTGATCTCCGTTGGTTGAGGGGATAATAGGAGAATCCATGTTACTTTCGATACCCACCAAAGGATGAAGATATTCATCTTCGTTGGTAATTGGAGGCTCAAAATCCTGAGATAAGACTTCATTCGAATTACTGGCAATTTCTCCTTCCTCGATGTCCAAGGAAACAGAAGTAGAAAAAATTGAGTTTTGGTTTACATCCCTTCCACACGATTCTGAAGTACCAGCTTCTGAGTCAGTTTGATCCAAAACACCCCTTTCCCATTGCTGAGTGACATGGCTGGTTGAGTCAAGATTTAGATTACTGCATCCACCGGTAGAAGCAGGAGATGAAATGGACGACGATCTCTTGAGCATCGTGATGGAACCTTTTGGAAGAAAACCCGCATGGGATTGAAAAGGTGGGTCCAACTTCAAACCCGTGTCTTGAACCAAATTCAAATTAGAGTTGCTTTTGTGAGTGTTCCCACGAGTACTTTCCATGTTGAATTCTTTAACCAAATTCAAATTTAAATTGCTTTTTTGAATATTCCCATGAGTACCTTCACTGTTGAAATGTTGACCATTAAACTTCAAACCAGTTTCTTTAACAAAATTTGAATTGCTTTTTTGATTATTCCCATGAGTACTTTCCCTGTTGAATTCTTTAACCAAATTCAAATTTGAATTGCTTTTTTGAATATTCCCATGAATACTTTCCCTGTTGAACTGTTGACCATTAAATTGATCGATATGATACTTAATGGATGGAGCATTACCATGCCGTGGATTACCGACATCTGTTGACTGAATGCACTTTCTTGGGATAAGAAAACCAAGTTGATCATTTTCGCCAAGGATTATCGGCAGAAAGTCTGGTTCAAAAACCAAACTCCGGTGAATACCCAAAGAATGCTCAACTTGTTTTTCCGCCGGTTCGACATTAGCCGAGATCCAGTAATCTTTGACTGATAATTTTAACATCCAAGCGGTTGCATTAACTGGTCCCTTTACTTTCAATCTGATTTCTGATATAACTTCCCCTGATCTTGTTTCATGGCTTATAGCTAATAAACCACCACAAGCTGCTCCAATATTATTGAATAGATTTATATCCCATGATTGTTGAGGTATCCCAGTGACTACTATCCAAGCATTAGAAATCTGTAAAGTGGTATTGTCACTATTTTCTAACAACCACTCTTGAAATTGCATATCCACACCCTCTCTTTGAAGCAGTTCTTTTGATATAATTCTTATTTTTTCAGTTGAAGATTCAACAAACATTATTCCTTCATTTGAAGACAAAGGCCAGATTCTAAAAGTATATTTAATGCTGAAGTGTTGCAAAAGAAACAGAAAAAAATCTATTTCATGAAACCACCCCCACTTCAGACCAATCCACATTTAAAGTGTTTGTCTTCAGTTTTATAGCTAGATTCCAATCACCTAAGTAGTTAATATTAGGATCATTGAATGTTCCCACCTTGCTAATTCAAGATCGAGAAGAAGTTAGGTGTTTTGCGCCTGCAAAATAGGAGGATTCTTCCATATCCAGGTGGAAAGTAGGAGCAATTGGTGCATCTATGAAGCTATTTTTAATGACGGAATGATTGGGAATGGTATCATTATCACTAAAATTGTATCATTATCACTAAAATTACAAACAGACTTCAAGTGTTTTACATAGTTCTCTCCATCCTTGCTTGTTTCTTCCCACCGGAAAGTAAGAGTGATGAAGAAAACCTTTCGCATCCGGAATCGACAATTTCAGAAATTCTCCCCCTTTATTTTTATCTCTGACGAGAGAAAACCATTCTGCCTTCACAACATAAGACCATTCTTCCTTCTTGAATTCACTGAGAAGAATCTCATGTAGTTTATGGATTAGCCAAATCCCTCCCTCCCTAGTGAATGAGTTTATCCATGTTTTCCCTTTACATGTTTCACGGATTGTGATGACATTAGCGTTTGATTTTGCACTTCCCCACATTTCGTAAGACTTTGCTTGAATGGAGCATCTCAGAGCATTATCTCCATCTTGAAGAAACGTTCCTCTACCACCCCCATTTGTTTTCCGTTTGCGTTTTCCGATCACTTCTTCCCACTGATCTCCACTCTCTTTTTCTTTCTCTCTCATGACTTATTTCTCTATAGTCTTGGTGTCTTGGTGTAGCTCTTGAGCTTGCTTCCTACTTATTGTAGGCTTTTCATAATATATCTACTTTTGCCGATAAAAAAAAAAAGTATACCTTGTTTGCTAATGTATATTTTATGTAATATGTAATTTTGGCATCTTCCAGGAATGTACTAAAGTCCAATAATAATGGATTCGGGGTTTTTTTATTTTTAGTAAAAGAATCTTAGTCTATAAAATGGAGATTTTGATGATAACGTTAGGTGGAAGCCTAAATAGAAAAATGATTAACTCAACCAAAAAATATCCGAAAATCTTCTGAAGTTTTCAAGATCTTCCAAAATTCTCTAGGAAAATTGTTTCCGGTTTATGGCCAGGAACATCTCGGACATTTGTGGCAATCAAGCTACCCAGTGTACTGGGGGTATAGTTGGACAGTTCAGCCGAGCTTGCAGTCAAGCAACTCAGTGTCCGGCCATTTGAGAAGCCAGGCGCGCTGGTGCAGATTGACCTTGAATGCACCACTATTGATGCAACAGTGCTGTCCTAAGCGTCATCTTCTTCCTTCGATTATACTAACTAAAAAGTCAGGCTTGCATATATATGGCACGTCAGCGTCGCTGTAAATGCATCGCTCATCCATTAATCACCAAAATATCGTGCCATGCGATGTTAATCATTCAACTTTAACGTGAATTAACAGTTATTTCTTGTATTCTCTTCTTCTTCCTCTATCACCACTTAGATCTAGAGCTCTACCAAAAACCCATTAATGGAGTTTTAAGTAGCACCAAAGAATTCATAGGACCTAGTTTGCGTAAATGCAAGAGGCAACGATAAGCCTAACGCACGTCATAATTTGGGTAAACCTAGTAATGCATGGCTCAGGTGAAAGCCATACCAACCCTGGAACTTGAGCCATGGAGAATTGGGGCAAAACAAAAGTCTATCCACCACAAACTCCTGGGTTGAAAGCCTAAGGTACTAAGTTCGCTCGTAAGGAGTGTAGAAACTCGATCAGGGCGCCGCGGTATACGGTTGAGCCAAGCGTGCATGGGGCGTTCCCACCCATTTTTGGCAAGTCTTGACTATAATACACTCGGTCCTAAAGACACCCCACTTAGGGTGTGGTCTTGTAACCATAAGCTATATCGGAGGAGGGATAAGAGGCCACAAAAACAACTGATTGTTTGGTATCACTGGATGGGAGGAGCCCACCCTAACCCGGTAGGGGTAATCTTCCTTGAAGGGGAAATCAGGGGGAAGATAAGGACGGCACCCTCCACTAGGGAGCTGAATTGTGTCAAAGACGGCAATGTCACGGGTCTTCTACTCACGGGAGCATCTAGGCCTATCACATTGTCACGTGAAAAATATCCCGCCGAGGCAATAATACGAAAGATGATAAGGCGAGATCAATGGACTATTATTTGAAAGAGTAATGGTCGCCTGAGATTTCGTCTCCCAACTAAAAATAACACCTTCGGGAAGGGATAAGACCTATTCAACAGGGTAAGGCTGCATAAGACCTTCACTTAGGGAGGCGCGATGAGACCTTGAAAGAAACACAAAAAACCTATATATTGTGATTATATTATTATTATGCGATACTAATAGTGAAGGAATAAACAAGGGAGGCAATAATACAATGTGATCCAATGAACTAAAGATGGACAAAGAACTAAAGTGAGAAAGATAAAGCACAAGAAAATAAACGTGCGAGAAACAATGAAAAGGAGAAGACCGGTGCGTATGCCAAGAACGAAGGAAGCAATTTGAAGTAACTTCAACAATAACGTGACTCGATGAGCTAAGTAACACACACATTATCTATACATCCCATTTAATCAACAATAGATAAGCATTCTCATCATGTAAGCATCACATTGTCATTGCATAAACATTCTCATCACATAAGCATTTCATGGTATAAGCATTGCGTACACATTTGATGGCATAAACATCACATAAGCGTTATAATCACACTAGCGTTTTCCAAATTTTTATAAATATGGAATAATATCGCGTGATAAAGCACAAATGAATCAATACCATACAGGAAGCTGAGGCGGGATAAACAAGATGGCATCGCCAAAGGAGTATGCAACTATTTCGCTCAATTCTTTCGCATCAACAACTTAGACAAGAAAAGATGAGGCAGAGGAAAGACAAGAATAAAGAGCGGTACCAACAATTAAAAGAAATAAATATTCCACGTCCACAACAAATATTATCATCAACCATCACTAAAGCTCATCAACCCGAAAGAAATAAAGCTCAAGCACAAGTTTGCAATCAACCTCACCAATCAAAGCATCTCGATCTTCATCAAAAATTCTTCCCTCATAACAAAAGAACAAAGGAAATCATTGACTACCAAGAAAACATTTGATGTTCTTTACCTTCTTGGTCAGAATCATTTCCAAAGAAGATGCTCACTCATGAATGACGAAAATCCTCAACAACAATGGAGTATGTGAAATAGAAGTTATCTCACCGAAACCATACACGACAGTTCTTTACATCTCCAACATCAACAATCCCCGAATCGTCATCTTTACAAGGCCAAACACACTCAAGCTCAACAAAATCACCAAAGCACCAAGCCCATTAAAGCTTCAAGTCGTTCAACATCAACAACCAACCCTCAACCTCGAATAGCATAATTCTCACGAAATTTCAACATCATCTCAACTACTCTAATACCCAATATGCAGAGGAAAAATCGAAAACAATGAATCATTTCATCGAGAACTTGTGATCAACAACAACAAAACTTCGGAACTTCACAAAAGAATAGAGTCAAGTGCGTACTTTTAAGTTTAGTATTCTTTCTCTCATTCCTTCAACAACAAATATCAAAAACTACTCCAACATCACGCGTCTCTCTCCAACAACTAGAACAAGGCGTATTTTTCCTTAAGGACCGCTCTTTAAGCAATACTTAAGAAAAAGGAGGCAAAATGTAGGGGAAAAATATTGTACAACCCATAAAAGAGCGCGTAAAGTCATAACGAGGGCGAAAGTTAAAGATCACATGGAACATGTGAAGGCAAGCGAGGCAACATTAGGAGAGCGCAATAGAACCTCCCTCTCAGATCTGATATAAGAGGCTTTATTAGTTGTACTCCACTATCCATATTAGTTGTCATCAACTATGTAAATAAAAAGGCAGGAGAGAGGAAGGGGGGGGGGTCAATCTTATCCTTTGTATTCTCTTCTTCTTCCTCCATCACCCCTTTGATCTAGATCATCTCTACCAAAAAGTGGTTAATGGATTTTTATGTAATACCAAAGAATTCATCGTAATGAACCATGGATGTAGATCACATTGATCGAACCATGTAAAATCTCGTGTATCTCATTTACATTCATAGCACTTTTATCTTCATTTTAATTGTGAAATATGATTGGATCTACAAATTGTTAAGGGTGTTAGTTGTGAGATTTCTTGCAACTACACTATAAGTTATAAAACTACTAATCAAACCAAAGTGCATATTCTATGATTCCATGATTTTCAACAAGTAGTGGAGATTCAAGCCCCATTGGCATGCTTCAGAACGGAGCTACTATAACAAATGACCTTTATCCCTGAAAATATAATGTAGACTGTTACTAGGTGTTTGTGTTTTCATATTTAATTAATTCGTCTGAATTTACCCATTATTTAATGAATCTGACTTTCAAAAATTATTACAAATTATTACATAATATGCTTATGTGCTTGAATCAAGTCAGATGTAAGGATTCGACATCTGACTCGGGCCGAGTAAAACGCAGAGTCGGATTTCTATTACTGGCCTACACCAACTTGATATTTTAATCAGTGGAATTCCTTAGCTAGATAGCTCTCTCCCTCCAATTCTAGCATAGTGGTGTAAGTCTAGTAAGCAGTATTGTGATGCGCAACAACCCAATTGGTGGGAGGATTCCATTGTCAAGTTGAAGTATGAGGGGATGCACTATTGGTGGGTGGATTCCATTGTCAAGTTGAAGTATGGGCCCATCCAAACCCAATTACATGATTACATCAAACATAATAATAGATTGGATTCTTGGTTGGGCTTAGATTTCTGCAATAAGTTAGGACAGTGTTAGAACTTAGAAGAGTGCAAGTGTGTTTTTTTTTTGTTTAATCGGCAAGAAATTTCATTAAGAAAGCTTATAAGAATAAGCAATAGAAACAAGAAAAAAAACCAGTGCTAAGCCGAACAACTGAAAGACCTAGCTCCCACTACTCATGGTTTAATGATGCATCCTGAGATTTTTTTTTTTTTTTTTTTTTTTTTTTTGAGATGCCTTAGCTCCCACCCACTAATCCTAGCATAGTGGTGAGTCTGTTGACCACTGTTGTGTTGTTTTGCACAACTTGGTGGGATTCAGTCTAGGGGTGAGCATTTGGCCCGTAATCCGTTGATTTAACCGGGACCAACAGTTCATTTGCGGATGGATGTTCGATCCGTTCGTCAATGGGTTGGATGCGGATGGAATTTTTGAAATCCAACGGATAACGGATCGGGCCCGAATGCAACATTGAAATTCCGTTGGACATCCATATCCGTTAAATTAAGGGCATTTATGTAGTTCTAAAAAATATTGTAGATCATTTAGGAATTTTTAAGATGTTTGCTTGGGGTGTTGTACATAGCATTTTGATATTTTTATACATATGTAGGATATGTAGGTTTTATAAGGAGTCATTTGTGTTAGCTTTATTTTCTTTACTATAAATTTTAACTAAAACAATTCCATTGGATTATCCGCATCCAATCCGTCCATCCGTGCATCCATTGGATATGGATTGGATGCGGATGTTAAAATTTGAAATCCATAGTGCAATGGATTGGATGCGGATGAGGCGAAAACCGGTCCATACCAGCCAATGCTCAATCACTGTGTCACGGACTCACGGGGAAAATTTGGCACATTCCAGGCCCAACTAATGTATTCTTTTAGGAAAGCCCGGTTACACCATTGCTTGTGGACTAAAATGTTGTTGCATTTCTGTAGGGGTGTGCAACGGTTGGACGGTTGCGGATTAGGGGTCACCCGCAACCAAACCGTAAAAGTTGCGGTTTTGGAAAATCAAACCGTGTCCGATCCAATCACCCGCGGTTTTTTCATCCGCGGATCAGTGGATGATACGGTCCGGTTGCGGATCAACCGCGGATTTACTCAAAAAAAAAAAAAAAAAAAAAGGCACACCATATGGTTTACTCAGGAAAAAGTAAAAGGAACACGTAATATGATTATGATCATTATGTTCGATATTTTGGATATGTAAGTATAACAATACCTCCATGATGAATTGGAGGAATCCTGATTGGATGTCAAGGCTGATTATGAGCGGCAAACAGTCTGTGAGTCTAAACCTATGGGCCATTACTGTCCATGAGCGGCTTTTAAAGGGAGACTACTTCAGTACTTTGTACCAAGAAGATTTTAGTTACTAAAAGGGCCTCCATTACTGTCCTTAACTATAAGCCAAAAGGGCCCCCATTACTGTCCATGATATTTTTTGGGCCAATAATAGAGTTTATTAAAAACCAATAGCTACCCTACGGTTGCGGTTAAATCCGCGGATTTACAAAACCAACCGCAACCAAACCGCTAAACCTTGCGGATTTGAAAACTCAACCGTGTCCGGTCCGTAGCCTCTTGCGGTTTGATTTTTACCCACAATTTTACGGACGGTTGTTGCATTTCTGTGACATTTCCACCTGTGTCAATGCCAACTGGTACCCAAGAAAAAGAAGTATCAGAATCAGAAGCAATGCAAGTGTTCAGCATCTCAAGAATGTACAATTTGAACGATTTTTTTGGACTGGTATGTATTATTTGGGGAACTATTGTTTACTCCCCGTTTAGGATAGTGAGATAAGAAATGTTCTAGAGGTATCGAAATGACTGTATCCTGCTACTCATTCTGTGTTCCATATATGTTGTTCTTTTCTTTTGACTAAAAAGTACAGCACGACATAACACACCTTAAATTCCAGGAACAACAGAGCACGACACACAACATGCTAGACACACATCTTTGTGTGTTGTGCCAGCACAATAGGAAACGTTGTACACCTCTAGGTTAATAGACCAACTTCCGAGGAGTCTTTTGGCACACTCAATGTACTCCTCTTTGGCACAAACAGTATATATCTAGTGTAGCATTGTGTGGCTATCAGTTTTACCCATGTCTCTAAACTCAAGAATAGTTATCATCAAATCTTTCTTGTCTTTGGTCTTAAGAGTATTGGTTTACAGAATGAGTGATGCTTTCCGCTAACGGACTCTCTCCATCTAGGGACACTTGTATTAATCTCCCAAAACCCCATTTTTATGGTTTAGGTTTTCCATTTTGCTAGCCGTTACTATGCTTTCTTTCTATGAAAGGACAATAACCCCACATCGCTAGAATCAGCTTAATTAATTTAAATATAATATGTAAGGGATGTTCCACTTATAGCCAATTGGGTTTGAGTTGGATGCTAATATTATAACATGGTATCAGAGCAGAGCTAAGCCCCAAACCTGCATACGCCGGGTGTAGGCCGAGTTACTGGCCAAAGAGCTTAACCGATTTTATCACTTGTACACCCGGGGTATCAGAGCTAAGCCCCAGACCTGCGTACGCCGGGTGTAAGCCGAGTTACTGGCCGAAATGCTTAACTGAATTTGTCACTTGTACACCCGGGGTGTAGGCCCCCCAATTTTTTAGTCGATCATCTGTGTACACCTGTTACCGATTTAGTCGCTAGTATCCGCAGACTTTAACACTTTCCTCTAGGACAACAAGATGTTTCAGTACACCCGTGTCTTACCTTGCCATGCATGGATTCAGAAGCAGTTCGAGATTCAGAAAAGGCCAACATACTAAAAGACACAATAGGCCAACGACTATACAACCTGTCAACCTGTAATTAGATTGTACCGTCCTTTTTTTTTAACCCTGTTAGGGGAAATCCTTACTCTTGGTCGACATTCGAGTGACTTTTTTATTTTATTTTTTTTATCAGTATGTGACGTTATTATTTGGCACCCAAAGAGTGTTTAAATATACTTTCGTATCTCATAGAGTAACATCGCAAAATACTATGCCATTGTAATTTAGCCAATAAAAGTTGAAACTCAAAAGAAGTTGTACAGTTTGTACGTCTCAAGATGTCTTTCAATGTTTGTACGAAGTCAACTGAAACGTCGAGGGAGCAGCTGCATCATCAAATTACAACCTCAAAAACCTTACTCCAATCCTTTATATACACGCATAGGAAGAAACACATCCCATCCCTATTCCCTCATAAATTTTGTTGTTTAACAATTGCAGTATAAATGCACTTGCGTTGCACGTATTATTTGCTATAGTCCTTCAAGTTGTAAGAATAAAATTTAACGGATTTGACTTCTTATTATTTTATTTTTTCTGTAATACATGGATATATTAGTCCGAAAGGCCTGAAAAAACACCTTTGATTAATAGTAGAAGTTTGTTGCAGACATTTCATTCTTCGGTTCTATTTTTATTTTTTATTTTTTTTATAGTAAAGTTCATGAAAGCTCTGCTGTCACCTTTTTAAAAAACACGTGTAGGCTTCTAGTTCATGGGGTCATATGGGGTCATGAACCATGGACCCCGTGTAGGCTGCTGAAAAAAAACGTTTGAGTGCTAAAAAATTTATTTGGAATTTTTATTTATATGCTTATTTATAGAGTCATATGTAAGTGGCAAAAATAATAATGTTTTGCTCATAAACTATCTCCAATAGTATGAGGTCTTATTTTAAAAATTTGTTGTTTTAAATAATGATAAAATTGATTCCCTCTTTCCTATTGGTTTATAACAATTTATTTAAAAATTAAAAAATAGTTAAAATGATGATGTGGAGGTCATTCTAAAGGTCTAAATAAGACCTTCTCCAAGACCTTTATATTTATTTTAACACCCTTCTTATTTTCTATGACCCACTATTGGAGATGAATTTAATATAAATGAGGGTCTAAAATCCTATATGTCATGAAAAAATAAAACCTACACCCTCTTTTGGAGATGCTCTTAAGGTAGGTGCATATTAATCAGAGCATATCAGTTCGTATCAAGGAACTGGGCTAATAAAAAAGAAACGAATGATATGAACTGATAGAATACAGATATCGGCCTATATGGATTGTTATAAAACTTATACAAACAGCGGCGGAGCCATAATTTTTTTTCTAGAGAAGCTAAAATAAATTTCTAAAAACGTAGGGATTTTTAGTGGCCTAAAATACTATATGACTAAATACAAAAAATAAGATAAAATAAAAGATTTTTATACAATTTTTGGGAATTTAGGGGGCTAGAGCCGGAGTTAGTCAACCCTTAGCTCCGCCCCTATATACAAATGAATAGAGAATTTTGTGTCCATACCAACTGATACAGGTATATATCGTCGATACAACGTTGAAAGTTGATGTCGTAATATAGTGGTAAAGTTATTGGCGATGATACCAATGATCTGAGTTTGAAACTCGTACCAAATACATTACCGATAGAAAAAATACAACGTCAAAACAACAAACCATGGTTCAATATTGGTCGACAGGACCTTGAATCACTTGATCATCATAGTTATAAGGCAGCTAGCAATTCGTACGGGGGTGTCGAAATCGACATCAACTTGAGTCACTTGATTTTTACTCATTAATTAGAAGACACCAACTTGAATCGCTTTATCAAGATAATATATTGGTTAATTTTAAACCAATAATAAGGGGCGGGAAAAAAAGAATTAAGGTAACCCGACACCTACTATAAATGTGTCAAGAAGTTGCAAACTATGCTTCATAATAATTTCTACCTCTCTCTCTGTTAAACTAAAACCAAAGAAAAATCACAACCATGGTGATCTACTCAAAACCATTCCTACTAGAACAAAACTCTTCATCCACAAGAGCTTTCAAACACCAACATAAACAAAAGATTTGTATTTCCAGTGGCGTTCCAGTAGTTGATATGTCGAATCCTAATGCGAAAACCCTTGTTGTCAAAGCTTGTGAAGAACATGGGTTCTTTAAAGTCGTTAACCATGGTATACTTACCGAACTAACGAGTATATTAGAAACCGAAGCTCTTAAGTTTTTCTCTTTACCTCAATTAGAGAAAGACAAAGCTGGTCCGGCTAATCCATTTGTTTATGGGAGAAAAAATATTGGTCCAAATGGTGATGTGGGTTGGATTGAATACCTTCTCTTTAGATCAAATCTTGATTCTACCTCTTCTACATTGATCAATTCATTAAGAGAAAATCCAGATTCTTCCAGGTGATAAATTGTCCACTAACTTTCAAATTATATGTATCTATTGTTAGAAGTTTTCAGATTATTATTTAAAAACCTCTTAATTTTTCTTCTTCACTAAAAGTATCACCGAGGGATATATATCAAGGTTTAGTGAAACTTAAGTACAAGTATTCTTTTAGAGCATGAAACTTAATAACTAGTACTTTTTCAAAACGGGAAAAACGTGTGCCCATGGAGAATTGACTTTGAAAAAGTGAGGTTATTGATGACAAATTTGGCGTGCCAAAACTTGTAAGTTTAACCGAGCAAATGCCCTAATATATATGTATTGTGCTATTATTATGTGTATTGAAAATTAGACAGTAACACAAATAAATAATATAGTACCTTTTTAAGAATTCCATAAAATAAGTGGTATTTTTTTTAATTTCCTCATTTTTATTTGGCATTGTTGTTGCTGTGTTTATAGGTCTCTTGTGAAGAATTATATAGCATCAGCGAAGAACTTAGCGTCCCAAGTTCTTAGATTACTAGCAGATGGTTTAATGATAAAACAAAGAAATGTATTTAGCAGATTACTAGAAGAGGAAGAAAGTGACTCTATTTTTCGTATAAATCATTACCCTCCATGTCCAAATCATACAAGAGATATGGTTGGATTTGGAGAACATACAGACCCTCAAATAATATCATTATTGAGATCAAACAACATAGCTGGACTTCAAATTGCTGATAAAAATGGGTCTTGGATTCCTGTTCCACCTGATCAAAATTCCTTTTTCATTATTGTTGGTGACATGTTACAGGTAAAACTACATCACTGCTTCAAGGGTACCAAATTTCATGAAATGTTACTGAATCTATTTAAAAGAAAACAATCATCATCACTAGATCCACGGAATTGTTAACACCACAGAAAATTTTAGTACCCCTGCGCCAGCAGTGTTGAGTAAATTTTTTATTATTATGAAGTTGTGCTAAGAGCATGTTTTTATTTATTTTTGTGTGCAGGTAATGAGTAATGAGAGGTTCAAAAGTGTGAAACATAGGGTGATCCAGAATAGTATGAAATCTAGGCTGTCAATGATATATTTTGGAGGGCCGCCATTAAGAGAGAAAATAGCACCATTACCATCACTGTTGGCAGAAGGAGAAGAGAGTTTGTATAAAGAGTTCACATGGTCTGAATACAAAAACTCTGCTTATAAATCAAGATTGGCTGACAACAGGCTTTGCAACTTTGAGAAACAACTTGGTTTCATGAAGAACAATGAACTCTTAATTAACCAAAGCTATAATAAGTAGTACGAGTAGAGCTGAGCCTGAGGAAGTGCGAAGTGTGGGACCGCGCAAGGCCGGCTCTTCCTAGGGCCTTTTTTCCCTTCCTAGGTCGCTCACCCCATCCCCCAATACTCGGCATGATCTAGCCCAATCACTTGGCTAAATCATTTCTAAGCTGCAGTATAACATGGTACCGAGAAATTAGATATGTAATAGATTGCAAAAGCTTTTCAAATTGTTCTACATTTTTCCTCAAACTACAAGGACTGCAAAGTACAGATGATAACAACTTATTATTAATCACTAATTAGTGATTTCACAGTCCGCATAAAAGTGGGATTTGGTGTGTGCTATATCCACCATCAATAACAAGGGTAATTCCAAGACTGCATTTTTTTGACATTGTTTAACCATTCGATTCGAAGTTTCTCCAGCGAAAACTGAAGCAACCTTTGTTAACTGAAACCATAACTCTTGCAGCATGTTTAGCAGTCAATAATGCACCAAAAACACTGTCAGAAGGAAACTGTAAGGTTCACCCCCCATGGGGCTTGAACCCATGACCAGACCAATTTAGCAGCCAATAATGCACCAAAAACACTGTCAAAAGGAAACTGTTAAGTTCACCCTCCATGGTGCATGAACCCATGAACAGACCAATCAGGTTAAGAGCCTTGGGCTTTACCAACTGTGCTAGACGGGGCAACTGTTCGGCCACAGGTCACACCACATCCACAGGCTTAAACTAGCTACTATGGAATCTGATTCTCGGGACAAAAACATCTTTACTTTGTTCCATATTTCTTGAATAAAACGCCATAAAATAAGCCTAAAATAATATGCACCATTATCCGAGAAAGTCAATTTTGTATATGCCTCAGTGCTCATTCCTAGACCACTTTCCCTTTCTCAGCACTATCCTTACCATGGCCATCATCTCATCTGAGATCAATTCTGTCTCAGATTGACTCCTAAAATATTTTACTGATAGAGGCAAAATCATATCCAGGAAGGAAGTTGCAGAAGTACGGGCCATATGATGAACTCTACTTTGTATGAAGCTATAAAAGCAAGTAAGATTGATTACTTAAATCAATTTCCTTCTGTTGAAGATAATGATCTTATTACCCAAATAAGCTTAATGAAAACACATCTCAAGAACAATTCACTTCAAGTTGCTGTTCAATACAACTTAGAAGTTTGTGTAAAAGATCCTTACTCTACATGTTGCAACAAAACTTTGAAGGAAATACTCCTCTACATGTTGCTGCAAGGTTAGGATTATCTGATGTAGCAAAAGTTTTATTGAGCTTTGCCCAGCAAGTGGAGGATGAAGCCGACGTAGAAAGAGGAGAAGAAAGTAGGATTGGTTACACGCCTAATGTAGATGGGGAAGAAAATGGATGCTCATAATTGCAGGAACTAGTGAGAATGGAAAATAAAAAGAAAGACATGGCACGAGCTAATGTTGAAGTACTGAAGTTGTTAGCAGAAGCGGACCCAAGTTTTGAGTGTTCGGCTAATCTTGCTGGGAGACCCATTCTACTTGGCTGTCAAATATGGGGTGTGGTATCATGTTGATTATATCCTTGACAATCTTCCGTAGGAAAATCATCGTGCACCAGGTGGAAGGACCGTGTGGTGCAGTACACATTCGATTCAGGTATAATGTATATACAAATAACTAGCGTAGAATGTTGGAAATTTACTGTTATTGAGCTTTTAAAGCAATAAAATAAAGAATGACATAATTATAAACCGGTGAAGTCACCTACTAAATGCATGATTTATAACTTACATTAGTGATTTCAAATTCTTGCTAAAAGTAGGATTTGTTGTGCTATATCCACCATCAATTACAAGGTTAAGCCCGTTTACATACTTAGACTCATCACTGCTCAAATACACCGCTGCTTCCGCCACATCGCCTGTTTTGAGGATCGTCCCTTTCAAGTTTGCCGACTCATGAACCACCTTCTCCAAACTGTCAGCTTCTTTTCCACCACCATCACTCACCATCGGAGTGACAATCACAAAAGGAGAAATACAATTGACTCTGATCCCAGAATCTCCTAATTCAACAAACAAATTCTTAGTTAACCCCAACACTGCATGTTTCGACATTGTGTAAGCATTCGAAGTTTCCCCAGCCACAACCGAAGCAAGACTACAAGTGAAGATTATGCAACCTTTCTTAGCTGGAATCATAACTCTAGCAGCATGTTTAGCAGCCAAGAACGCACCAAAAACATTGACATTAAACACTCTCTGTAGATCCTCCAGACTACCATCTACTATCGATTTACCATATCCGTCCCCGAGGATCCCACCGTTGCTATACATAATATCAAGCTTGCCATACTTCTCAATCGTTTTATCTACGCATTTTGTATATCCGTCTCTTTTGTGACGTCGCAGTGTACATAAGAGATCACGGCAGCAGGTTCATCAGACAATTCTGATAGACCGAGAGCATTTTGAATGTCCGCAATGACAACCTTAGCTCCATGGCGAACGAACAATTTTGCGGTAGTTGTTCCGATTCCAGTATCTCCACCGATACCAATGAAAACCACCCATTATGATTGCTACCTTACCTTGTAACCTCTTGCCCAAGGGGATCACTTCAGATGTGTAGCCATCCATCTTCTAAAAAAAGGAGAAAGATCTAATGCAGTTAGCGATGGATCTAAGATCCAATATGATTGATCAAAGTAAGAATATGTATACTCAACTGCTAACTCTATCTTCCATTATTAAGAATTCTTTTTTCTTATGTTATTAAACACATCCCTCCCACCCCACGAGATAGATTGGATTCTTTTTTCTTGCCCACTTTTCGAGAATTGATCTAAATTGCAAGGTAGCAGTAGAAACTGCACAAAAAAATAATTAAAAAAAAAAGTAAAAACTACTCATAAACAAAAAATAAAAAAACGACCACCGTGGGGCTCGAACCCACGACCACAAGGTTAAGAGCCTTGCGCTCTACCAACTGAGCTAGACGGGCAGCTGGTTTAAGTTGCAATTATTGTACCAATTACGTGAGTCTTATAGGTAAGTTACAACCACCCATATTACTATACAAAACCAGCAAATAGAAGTTCCGAAGCTAGCTTGAGAAGTACCTCATAATAAGACGGCTCTTCTTCTTTTTTTAAGTAAAGAGGCAAGCCTCGAAAGATATATTGATACATCGATTTAGGAAATCAAGAACCTTACATAAATTTTTCAAGATCGTGCAAAAGTTATTTAAGTTGTACTATCTCCACCAATTTTTTCCTATTAAATCTATCCTTTTAAATCTAAGAATAATTTCAAAGAACCTTCTTCCCTCTCGCAATGGAGAGGACCAAATATATAAGGCCAAACTGATTTTGATAAGATGGCAATGTTGAAATGGTGAAAGTTCACCACTTCTTTTGCTACACAGACAAAACCAAGCTACTGAATTAGTTAGGGGTCTGAATCAAATATTTGGAATCAGAAATTCTTGATCTCTTAATGATTTTACTCTCCTTTCACCGATAAAATAAAGTAAGAAAAACGCTACAACTCCAGACTAGGGCCTTAGGGCAATTTCTATGGAAATTGCCAAATAATTTTTTTTGTTGAGCCAGGTGGATGGGAAAAAAAGCTTTTCCACTAAGGTAAACGCACTGGGCGGATTAAGTACAACCGCTGGCGGGTAAATATAAGTCATTGCCGGTCAAACATAATCCGCTGGCGGGTTTTCAAAGACCGCGAACGAATACTTTTTAACGGTCACCGGAACGGATAGTTTTTCTACCCAAATAAATGCTACTCAAGCTTGATCTCACATAAATACTACTCAATTTTTTCCCAATTTCAATCGCTTTCAATTTTCAACCATGAATCCTGATTTTGGTTCTTCCGTGGAAGAGATATGGAGGTGGATGGAATCTTGTATGAAGAAGTGGAAGAAATGTATATAGAGATTTTGCATCAAATGGATGAAGACGCAATTCAAGATAGAAGGTGGCGAAATTTAATGTTGCAATTACAATCATGGATAATACCAAAGCCTTCAGAGCCATATGAAGTTATAACCAGAAGATGGACGTGGCGAGATCGACATTTTTACCACGAAAAGATGATGCATGATTATTTTAATCATGGATGTGTATATTCCGATGAGAATTTTCAACGTCGATTCCGCAGTGGCCGTAACATGACACAAAGGATTATTTCCGATATTTCTCAGGGTACAACCTTTATTTAATCAGCGGTATGATGCACGACATGTACGAGGATTTAGTCCCAAATAAAAGGTCACTTCCACCCTATGTATACTATGTTACTGGGTACCATTAGATTTCACAGACGACTACATCCGTATTGGAAAAACAATCGCTTTTAGGTATCTAAAAATATTTTTCGCAACAATAGTCGGGCATTTTGGTCCAACTTTTTTAAGAAATCCTACTCAGGAAGATGTTGAATGAATCATTACCGAAAACACGATAAGGGGTTTCCAGGAATACTAGGTAGTCTTGACTGCATGCACTGGACGTGGCATGCGTATCCGGTTGAACGGGTAGTGAAAAAGCGGGGGTCTAACAACCACACCCAATATTTCTCTTAGCAATCTATATGGACTAACTCCAGTATACTTTCAATATAATCAACTAGAAATGTAGACTCAATCTTAAGAAAAGTATACCCAAGAGTTATATCTTTATTTCTCAATTCAATCAGCAATAAAACAAATAGGAATTTGCGAGACGATTGAATAAAAGAAATAACTTGGACGGTATCAAAAACCAATATCCAAGTGTCAATCAATCTAATCAACAACCAAAGGTTGGATTCACAATTGATTGAACTTACGCACAACCTGTGATATTTAAATATACATAAAATATAATGCGGAAAATAAATAACACAGACACCAGAAATTTTGTTAACGGGGAAACCATAAATGCATAAAAACCTCGGGATCTAGTCCAGATTTGAACACCACACTGTGTTAATCCGTTGCATACACTAGCCTACTCCAAGTTAACTTCGGATTGGAATGTAGTTTAGCCCTAACCAACCTCACACTGATCAAGGTACAGTTGTGTTCCTTACGCCTCTGAATCCTAGCAGGACTCTGCGCACTTGATTCCCTTAGCTGATCTCACCCACAACCAAGAGTTGCTACGACCCAAAGTCGAAGACTTGATAAACCAATATATCTCATACGAAAAAGTCTATTGAATAGATAAATCTGTCTCCCACAGATATATCTATGACTTGTATTCTGTATTTTGATAAATCAAGGTGAACATGAACCAATTGGTATACCATACTTATATTCCCGAAGAAAAACCTAGATATATCAGTCACCTCACAATAATCTTAATCATATGGTAGCGAAAAAAGATATTGTGGAATCACAAACGATGAGAGGAATATGTTTGTGACAACTTTTTATCTTGCCTATCGGAGAATAAACATTGAGCAAATCTTAGAGAATATAATACTCAATACGATAGAAAATAACAAGATCAGAACACGCAACTACAGAGAAATAGTTGGGTATGGCTTCACAATCCCAATGAAGTCTTTAGGTCGTTAACCAACAGGGTTTCGTGAAAAACATAAGGTTAAAAGAGAATCGACTCTAGTCACAACTAGTATCACATAAGGGGTGTCGGGATTTGGTTTCGCAATTGCTAGAGTTCTCCCTTATATAGTCTTCAAACCAGGGTTTGTAATTAATGTAGCCTTGGTAACAAAGCATTCAATATTCACCGTTAGATGAAAACCTGATTAGACTCAAGCTAATATATTTCAACCATTAGATCGAACTTAGATTGTTACACACAAATGAAAAGTGACTTCATTTAGATATGGGGTAACCATTTCTAAACGTGTACAACTTGTTGGCCTAACAATAGTTAACCGAAGTTAGCCATATGAACACTTTCATATCAACCATATTCATCTTAACCATAACTAGTTCAAATGACTTAAATGAAATTAGTTTTAGAGTTGTTCAATTGTTTATATTCTCATACAAGTGCACAGACACAATTGAAGCAAAATCGATTTTTATTTACACTAATCAATTCATGAACATTATATCCACAGTTTGCAAAAGATTGCATTCCTTATCACTACACCATTTTAAGGATATAGCAACAGACAATAGATGTTGCTAAACGGGGTCGCAACGGGACTTCGCTGTTGCTAAACACGGTGTCGCAATTTTTAGCAACGGCATAAGCTTCGTTGCGAATCTTGGTCAGCAACGGACATTCGCAACAACCCGTTGCCGTTGCGAAATTTTTTTATTAGCAACAGCAGGATATTGTTGCTAATATGTTGCTAATTACAGGAATACCATATCCCAGAACTAGATACTGTTGGTTCTGGTTCTACTGTATTGGTTTCGGTTCTAATTTAGCAACAGAGCCTTGATGTTGCTAATCTTTTGCAACCTCAAAAAAAAAGGTCAAGTCCCATTCTATTGACCTAGTCAAAATTCATTACCCCAAATTCCCCCTACAATTACCCAGTTCCCCATATTCAACATCCAAACATATATACAAACTACAATGGCAAAACAAAACAGATACAAATGTAGTTGAGAATCACCACTAATTTTATTATAAAATATAGGATTCTTCAAATGATACAAATGTACACAAGTAACTTATGTATGTTGTGACTGACATAAAATATTTGATCTATGTTGATGTTTCTAAATGGATGGGTAACCTAGCATTTGTCAACTGATAGAGGCATTGAAAAACAGGGAAAGAAAGACTAAATATCACCAGAAGTATCACCAGACTCCGCTTGCTTAACCAATTTCCTCAACAAAGATTTCAACTGCTGCTAAAATATCAGCAGATAATCTTTTTTTAACTTGAGCCCAAGTCCCATTCTATTGACCTTTCGCAAGGCGCATTTCAATTTTAGTCGACATAATTCATATCTGTACATCTCAGGCTTAATCTGCATGCCCAGAAATGAAATCAAAATTCAAATGTTTTGGAAATCCAAAATGACAATAAAAAACAAAAAAGTATGTAGTACACCAGAAAACTGATAAACTATATCACATAAGCTTGGTGACAGACAAGATACCGAATTAAAGTCATGTAATTATTAAACCTTCTAAAGTTGCAGAAGTAGAAAGGAATTAGTAAATAGTAGTCCTGCAATGAGGTATATAATTGCAGAAAACATGAATTAGTAAGCTATCATTTGTCAAACGACGACAATGAACACACTTAAATTTTGGTAATGGAAGAAGCAAATGATTATAGTGTCTCATGAGCTGACTACTATATAACTAGAGGTAGTGGTATCACTAAATTCTAATGAGTGTTGAAATTAGATCCATTCCTCCAAGTCCACTGACCTTAGCATCTCGATAAGAAAACATTCATAGATCCATTTGTGATTTATGTTCTCACCAAAGGCAGCTTGCAGTCTCCAGACCTGAGATGAGTAAAGAAAATTTAAATGAGCAAACACTGGAACCAACAACAACTATTCTACAAAATTAAGAGACTGTAACAGCAGTTGAAGAGGTTATAGATCAGAATAAACGACATAGTGCAGATGCACCAATATCAAATTTGTAAAGTAAAATCGATGGAGACCAAAAATGGAGACCAAAATTTCCAAATCCATCGTTAGCATACATATACTTGGCACAATGAGAGATTTGCGGCAATGCCAGTAAGAGCAATCAGTCTAGTAAAATTTTCCTTTAGTCAAAAAATAAAGAAGAAAAAGAATGTACTTGGTAAGCTTTACTCAAGCAAGTGGCAGATTGATCAGATGAATATGCACAAGCTAGATACTAGAGGTAGTAAGGGCCACACAACAACATGCACCATAAGTAAGATTACAAATGAAACTTACTTAAATGGTCTTGTTAAAACTCTTTGACCAATAGTATTGGAAGGTACGAAACTTGAATTCTGGTTGAACATAAACCATGCCAATGAAGAAACACTGAATTCCATGTCAAACAAAGACGATTATAAGTTACTCAAATCAAAGTACATAATCAAATGAAACATGTGACCTTCAACACCTACTGCATGACTTAATGAAAATACAAGTTCAATTCTCGTACTTTACAGTGAGGAAGGTGACAGGTTTCTGTTTAAAGGAAATTTTAAGCTTTTTGCAAGACATATGAGTTACAATATTACATGTCAAGCACCAACACATCGTGAATCTCTCTGTCGAGCTCGACCACGAAACTAAACACATCTACAAATAGTTTTATGTAAATTGAATCATACAACACATGAGCAATTAGGTGTATGTAGTAGTACCTCTTCAAACACATCGATTGTGAACAACAAGTTTACCTACAAAAAAAAATACAGTATGCTTACATGGATAATTAGGTGTACGTAGACTTTTAAGTGATTGGCACATTAAATGGATAATTTCCTTTTCTTATTTCTTCTGTTTTGAACTATTTCTCCCAGTACCTGCAAAACACAACCAAATTCATTATATATAAACAGAGATGTTCAACTGTATAGAAGAAAACCATTGCCTAGAAACTAAACATAAACTTGACTCACAAACTGAAATCAAAACAAAACCCATGAAAAGGAAACATTATCTCTAAAAGAAATAAATTAAGTTCAGATTACCACCTCAATTGGTATTAACACTAAAATTTCACTGTACTAGCACCTACATGGGCGGCGCTTAAAGTAGGCAATGAATCCGAGTGGGTGCATAAATTTCTTGTTTACCTGCAACATGTCAAAGGACATCAAGCTTTTAGCTATCTGCAGATCACGCGGCTTCAGTGGAACATAAGATTCTTCTGGTATGAGCTGTAGATCATTCCCTCGGACTCCCAGCCATTTAACATTGCAAGCTGAAAAACCAGAATGCCTATATCCGTACGTAATAATGCAATATGGATCGAAGGGAAACGAGAACTGCAAACTGGATGAGAATACCATATTTGTATGCCTCCAAACCCATTCCTATACTTCCAAACTTGAAGGTGCCGAGTATAGCTAGCCATGCAGGATTCCTATATGTAAAAATGCTATAAGCTATCAGCGCTAGAATGGGTACTAAAGTACAGTAAATTCCTAGATAAAACATGAAAATTAATAAAGGTTTCATGTTGCACTGCACGATCAACCAAGTGCAAAGATTGGAAAGTGTGGGAAAGCTCGGCTGAGTCGATGCAGAAGAAACCTATATTTGCATCACAGAAACAAGGGTCGATCATTATCTCAAAACTAAAAAATCCAGCTCAAAATCAAACCATGTCTTGACTACCTTGTTGCAATGTCTATATACCCTTTGGCAGTAATAAGTATGCTTGGAATCTGATTGAAAATTCGATCCTCGGCAAGCCTCTGAAAGATAGCATACTGCATACAAAAAACAGTGAGTACAGCGAAATGGCTCATAAATCACCAAGATTCTAGTGCTCATGAATACCTTTTCGACAACAATAATGTATCTCGCATCAGATCGAATACTCATCTTCTCTAACAAACTCAAATCCCCAGTAATCGCATACCCAGAAGACCCACACATTGAACAATCCACTACTTCTTTGTTCGGCTCCTTTCCAAACAAACAAAAACCAAAATCACTTCACAATTCACATTCTTCCTAACCACAAGGAAATGAAATTGAACCAAAAACATACTTGAATCATCAAACATCCCGCAACAAGTCCTCGACTGGACGCCATGATTCCAATACTATGCCTACTATATCGAAGCAGCGCAACAACATATAATGCACCAAAATCCCCCGAATTACAACCTTAAAAATGCAAAAAATCAGATAATTCAAGAAATGTAATGAAATTTGCGTAATGAATTAACCTTGGATAGATCGATTAACCTCTAATTGAGAAGCGAAAAACTCATGTGAATCACATAACAGTTTATAGAACACTCACTGTGTAACCCTCTTCTCCTTCATCAAGACTTTATAACACATCAACTCCAATTTCTTTTGATTTAGACATACTTAAAAACTTTAAATTGATAATATCCACAACATCAGATTAATAAAAAATTACTAAAAAATGCAAACCAATTCTAATTTTGGCATAACTAATCCATTTTAATACATTAGACAGTAAATTGAAAAAACCCTAATTTCAGACAGTTTGAAATTGGGTGTAATTTTTTTATTTAAATAGATATGAATAGATCAGATCTTATCATGATCTCTTATTTCCATACCTCGGTGAGAACCATTCAAAATCTAAAAAAAAATCACAGACAACCTAACTGACCTAAAATTGAACCCAAAACATGAAACTAAAGCTTAAAGATGACCTTACAGTAGCAACTAAAGTAATATAGAGTTATAACTCCAGCTAAAACTACTCAGATCGATGACCTAAAATTTCAGATCGATGACCTAAAATCTCAGATCGATGCTTGCGAACAAAAACACACAAAGAACAAAAAACAAACATGATTAAACGTTTTTTACCTGGTTGGATTTTCCGTAGAATAAAACTTCTCGAGCAGATTGAAAAAGAGAGAAGCAAAGATTTAATGGCGGGTTTTTCTTTTCGCAGAGAGAAAAGGAGAGAAGAAAAAGATAAGACTGTAGCGAGAAAGAGATAAGAAAAAATGAAGAGGATAAAGCCAGAGTTGTGAAGGGTGGAAAAAGAAGAAGCGATCTTGACCGAAGTTTGACCGGGCGTGTTTATAAGTTCTAGCGTTCCCAACCACACACGTGGTTCACACGCTTGAACCCATCTCAGTTGCGATTCGCAACCTTGCTTGTGAGGTTGCAAAATTAGCAACGTCATTTCTCCGTTGCGAAAATAAATCAGTTGCAATTAGCAACCAAAAAATTCGCAACTGCGATAGTGCCGTTGCAAACCTGGGTTGTGAATCCCTTAAAATGGTGTAGTGTATTATATAAATATAAATGTATTAGTTCATGAACAAACCGATTTTAGAACATAATCTACCCAAGTATGCAAATGGGTACGCATACCTAAGTGGCCGGACTGAGTTTGGGTTTGCCAGTATGCGAATGGGTAAGCATACCTTCCAAAACTCAATTGAATTTTCGGAACTTTAAACTCACTCGAGTACGCATACAGGGTATGCATTCTAAGTTCCCGTACTTCCATAAACCAACCAGTATGCATACAAGTATGCATACTATGGTTCCTGGACTTGGAATATCTTGCTAAAACTAGCATACAAGTACGCATACTATGTTATATCCAATCATGGTTAATTATTCTAAACTCCAATTTTAATCATCGAAACATTCTCGGAAGACGACAATAGCTGTCTCACACAAACTATTAGCTTCAAAGCAATTTTCAAGTGATCGAATGATCATTACAAAATATTCTGAGTCCACATCAAATGACTGTCTCACACAAATCGGGTAAGATGTTACAAGGCAATTTTCACATGATCATTTTTTGACTTTCGTCAAGAATATAAGATGAACTTGGTTAAAGTGAAAGCTTACCAACAAATATTTCAAGAAATATGTAAGCGAGTTATACTAAGATCGAAATATCAAATGTGTATAATCGAAGTTTATATAGCTATATGACTTTTGTCGGAAATAAGAGATAAAGTAGATAGACTTTTGAGTTATATATGAGTTCAAGTCTCCACTTACCTTTTGTTGATGAACTTCCATGAGATCCCCTTAGTAGTTCTTCGTCTTCAATCGATGAACGCCACGAATTATAATGCTCAACTACACTTTCTACCCTAATACGGGACTTATCTATAAGTAGAATAGAAATCAAGACTTATAGTTTTGGAAACTAAAATTGACAAGAAGCTTGACATAGCAACGCTTACGAGTTCGACCGAGGAATGCTCTAACAGTCTCCCCCTTTGTCAATTTAGTGACAAAAATATCAATACATATGGATTACAAAATAAATAAAGTTTGTATCTTCTCATCCAAATGCTTGATTTCCTTAGTTGTTCAACATTACTTGAAATATTCGCTACTTCCAAGTACTCCAGTGATTCTGAACGTGCTCAACTCAGCATCATTGTTGTTGAAGATCCGTAGCTATAACAATGAGAAAACAGTAGCTCTCAATCATTGTTATACATTGTCATAGTATTATTACACATCAACAAAGTCCAATTGTATCAAAACTTTGAAAACAATACTACGGTGATATGTACCACTCCCCCTTAGTCAATACTTCATCTCATATGAAAACCACTCCCCCTTACATAATGATCTTTAAACCAATATGTATTTGTAGTGTGAACTACACATTAATTCTCCCTCTTTTTGTCAATATAAATTGGCAAAGGTACAAAAACTAGTGGGATCATAATGAAATTCTCATAGAGATTCTTCATGACTAAAAGAAAACATATCAACTTTGTTTAGATGCAATCATATATTCAAAACTAAATTCATTCATCAAGGAGTTTATAAAGATACAAGAAAATTCCTACAATATTCCACAACCACACTCCCCAGAAAGATTTGGCAATTAAACCTATTGATTATGGGATCGTTCAATTCCTCTAAATCTTCAGAAATATCAGTCAACTCACTAAGTTCTCTTTTTAGTCCACTCAAGGTGTTCCTTGTTAGAGACAACATATTTTCATAGTGAGCAATTTTTTGTAAAGAGGAAATGATTAGAGATTTTAAATCATTTCTTTTGTTGATGAAATCTTTCACCATACCTCTAAAGTTATTATCAAAATGACAAACAAATAAGAGGTAGTTAGAGGAAGAACCTTCTTCATCATTTGTGAATCTCTGCTTCTTCTTCTTTGAAGATTTGATTCCTTCATAGAGATATACATTAACTACTTCAACTGCATCCCTTTTTGTGGTACCTCTAGTTACAGGAGCCATGAAACTGTATCTTTCAAAAAAAAAAAAAATGAAGGGAATTTTGGATCCAAGATGAATATAAATAGACCAATGGACATCTAAACCCTGAAAGAACTTTGAAAAAGTCTTTTACGGTTCATGATCCATTTCTATTTTGACTAAGAAGATATTTTCATTTAAAAATAAGAAATTAACAATTATAAAAAACTTGAACAACCTTGATGCAATCATTATTTTCTCAAGTTAAAGATGAGGATGCATACGTCACTAGTATTAGATAGTGATGGTGTTAGCCGAATGCTCACATCTTTTTTCACATAGTGACTTATCAAGGTTTTTTGTATAAACAGACTTCTTACCTCGTATGAATCTGGATCTTTTAGATTTCTTCTTGTCTTCAGGAACACCCAGTTGATTACCCAAGGCCAGATTCATTTTTTGCATGTCATTTTGAAGTTTGGCAATCCTTTTGTTGTTCCTCTTCAATTTCCAAAACTTATTTTGGACATGATTTGCATTTCCACAAAACGAACAAATCAAGGAATATTTATTGTCTTGCATATTAGCCTCATGTTTATCACAAATTTCATCATGAATTATTCCAAAACCGGCTGGAACAAAGGAGTTGTTATTGATCACAATTTTTCTTTTGAACCCTAAACCATTTATATTTCCAAAAGACCTCTGACCGAATAACATTGCAGAGATTTTGTCAGAACTTCCAGACAATCTTTGCATGTCACACTTAAGAGTATTAATCTCTTTTTCCTTCAGAGATATGGTTCTGGTGAATTCATCATTAAGACAATCTATCTCAAGATTTTTCACTTTAAGTGATGATTCAAGTCTCTCCAACGAAGCCTTTAGTTGGAGATTTTCTTGGTGAATTTTTTCACACTTATCCAGGAACTTAAAAATATCAGTGTCAGACTCAAACTCTGAATCAGAATTTGAGTAGGAAGAAGTTTCTGATGCAAGAGATGAAAATTCCTCACACACATCGGAAGTATGCACGATATTGACAACATGGGATGATTTTTCTTGTATTTAATAATCTATTGAATCATCTGAAGCATTAACCGGAGAGAGACGTTTCTCACATCTTTTGCTTCTTTTACAATATCCTTGATCTTTTGTTTAATCAGTGATTTATCAAAATCATTTAGCATATGAAACAACATTCATCAGCCCATGACAAGCTAGAAGATTCGCTTGTGATGGTCTCAGAATTTAAAGCAGATGTTTTGAATATGTTCTAATTAAGATCAAATATTTTTAACTTTCTAATAAGAGTATTTCTGGAAAGCGTATCAAGGTTATTTCCTTCAACGATGGAATGTTTCTTAGAGTCGTATTTGGCTGGCAACGATCTGAGAATTTTCATCACAATGTCCTTTTCAAGAATAGTCTTACCCAGTGCAAAAGATGCATTATCAATTTCAGACACTTTGTGATTAATCTCGTCAAATGAATCTTCATCAGCCATACGAAGGTTTCCTCAATCAGAATTTAGGTTTTGAAGCCTAGATTTCTTTTTAGAGTTATTCCCTTTAAATATAGTTTCTAAGATATCCCACGCATCTTTAGACCGAGTTCACGTAGTCACATGATGCTGAAGATCTCGGGTAATAGCATAGATGATTGCATTCAATTCATCAGAGTTTTGCTTTGAGGCAAGAATCTTGACAGTATCATAATTACCGATATCCTTTGGAGAAGTTTCATCTCCTAATGTAACAACCTGGGGATTATAGCTATTAACAACATAAACCCATGATTGAAAATCACGTGCTTGAAGAAAGGAACGCGTAGCAATTTTCCACCATAAGTAATTTGAGCCTTCGAAGACTGGCGGTACGTTTATAGAGATAACACTTATGTCCATAAAGTCAGATCGTTACAAATACAGATTTATGAGGTCTTAAACGTGTTTCCCTGTTCTGATACCAATTGAAACCACACCCAATATTTCTCTTAGCTATCTGTATGGATTAACTCCAATATACTTTCAAGAGAATCAACTAGACAGTCAGACTCAATCTTAAGAAAAGTATATCCAAGGGCTATATCTCTATTTCTCAATTCAATCTGCAATCAAACAAATAGGAATTTGCAAGCACGATTGAATATAAGAAATTACTTGGATGGTATCAAAAACCAATATCCAAGTGTTATTGATTAAAAAAAAATTATCCAAGTGTCAATCAATCTAATCAATAACCAAAGGTTGGATTCACAATTGATTGAACTTACACACCACCTGTGATATTTCAATTATATAGAAAATATAATGCGGAAAAGAAATAACACAGACACCAGAAATTTTGTTAACGAGGAAACCAAAAATGCAGAAAAACCCCAAGACCTAGTCCTAATTTGAACACCACATCGTATTAAGCCGCCACAGAAACTAGCCTACTCCAAGTTAACTTTGGACTGGAATCTAGTTGATCCATAACCAATCTCACACTAATCAAGGTACAATCACGTTCTTTACGCCTCTGAATCCTAGAAGGACTCTGCGCACTTGATTCCCTTAGATGATCTCACCGATAACTAAGAGTTGATATGACCCAAAGTCGAAAAATTTATAAACCAATCTTTCTCACACAGAAAATTATATTGGATAGATAAACCTGTCTCCCACAGATATACCTATGAGTTTTGTTCCGTCTTTTGATAAATTAAGGTGAACATGAACCAATTGGTATACCAGACTTATATTCCCAAAGAACAACCTAGAAATATCAATCACCTCACAATAATCTTAATCATATGGTAGCGAAACAAGATATTATGGAATCATAAACGATGAAAGTAGGGATGCCCATGGTTCGGTTTTCTACCCGAACTGAACTGGTCCAAACTGACAAAAAAACCAGAAAGCCGGAGACCGAAAAATCCAACAACCAAGAAACCCAAAAACCAAGAAAACCTATTCTAGGTGGTTGGTTTTGGTTTGATGTCACAAAAAAAACAAAAACCGAAAAAAACCAAACCATAAAAGAAACCGAGAATAAGAACAAAAAAAAACCGACAAAAGCCATAATAATATGTAGCGAAAATCCCATCATAGTATAATATATATTCACTTCAATGAGTATATCCATAAACAAAGTAAATATAATTTAAAATGTATCTAATGTTGAATTATATATGTATAATATATATGATTTTAATGAGTATACTCATAAATAAAGTAATTCTATTTTAAAATATATTTAATTCTGATGATTTGATTTACAATTTTGATTTATGAGTTAAAAGTGAAAGTCTATTGAAAAAAAAACCAAAAAATCCATAAAAACAAAAAAAAAAACGGTAGGACGGTTCTGGTTTTCAATATTCTAAACCGAACATGGTCTGGTTTTGTTTTTGGTTTCTTATAAGAGATATTTGTTTGGTCCTTGGGTTTGGCAGAAAACCAAACCGAACCGAACCATGGGCAGCCCTAGATGAAAGGAATATGTTTGTGACTACTTTTTATCTTGCCTATCGAAGAAAAAATCTCGAGTAAATATTAGAGAAGATAGTACTCAATACAATAGAAAACAGCAAGATCGGAACACACAACTACAGAGAAATAGTTAGGTTTGGCATCACAATCCAAATGAAGTCTTCAAGTCTTTAACCTATAGGGTTTCGTGAAAAACCAATGGTTAAAGGAGAATTGACTCTAATCGCAACTAGTATCATACTGGGGGTGTGGGGATTAGGTTTCCTAGTTGCTAGAGTTCACCCTTACATAGTCTTCAAATCAGGGTTTGCAATCAATGTTACCTTGGTAACAAAATATTCATTATTCATTGTTAGATGAAAACCTGATTAGAGTCAAGCTAATATCTTTTAATAATTAGATCGCACTTAGCTTGTTACACACAAATGAAAAGTGACTTCATTTAGATATGGGTAACCATACCTAAACGTGTACACCTTATTGTCTCAATAATAGTTAACCGAAGTTATCCATATGACCACTTTCATATCAACAATTTTCATCTTATACCATAACTAGTTCAAATGACTAAAATGAAACTATTTTTAGAGTTGTTCAATTGTTTATATTCTCATAGAAGTATAAAGACACAATTGAATCAAAATCGATTTTGATTCAATCGAATTAATTCATGAACATTATAGCCACGGTTTGCAAAAGATTTCATTCCATATTATATAAATGTATTAGTTCATAAACAAACCGATTTTAGAAAATAACCTACTCAAGTATGCAAACGAGTACGCATACCTAAGTGGACGGACTAAGTTTGGGTTCGCTAGTATGCGAACGGGTACGCATACCTTCCAAACTCGGTTGAATTTCCGGAACTTTAAACTCATGCCAATACGCATACCGGTATGCATACTAAGTTCCCCCACTTCCATAAACTAACCTGTACGCATACGGGTATGCATACTATGGTTCCCAAACTTGGAATATCTTCGAAGAACTAGCATACAAGTACGCATACTTTTCTATATCCAATCAGGGTTAATTGTTATAAACTCCAATTTCAATCATTGAAACATTCTCGGAAGATGACAATAGCTGTCTCACACAAACTATTATCTTCAAAGAAATTTTCAAGTGATCGAATAATCAATACGAAATATTATGAGTCTACATCAAATGACTGTTTTACCCAAATCCTTTAAGATGTTACATGGCGATTTTCACGTGATCATCTTTTGTATTTCGTCAAGAATATAAGATGAACTTGGTTTAAGTGAAAGCCTACCAACACATATTTCGAGAAACATGTAAGCGAGTTAAACTCAGCTCAAAATATCAAATGTGTATAATCGAAGTCTATATAGCTATATGACTTTTGTCTCAAACAGGAGATAGAGTAGATATACTTTTGAGTGATAGATGAGTTCAAGTGTCCACATACCTTTTGTTGATGAAGTTCCACAAGATCCCCTTAGTAGTTCTTCGTCTTCAATCGATGAACTCCATGAAGTCTAATGCTCAACTACACTTTCTATCCTAATCCGAGACTTAGCTATAAGTAGATTTGAAATCAAGACTTGTAGTTTTGGAAACTAAATTTGACAAAAAGCTTGAGATATCAATACTTGCGAGTTAGACCGAGCAGTGCTCTAACATGAAGGTCAATATAATGGTCATTATCTAATATCAACTGTAATTTTGGAAGCGTTGGCTACTTATGATTATTGGTTTTCGCAGGCTTTTTTTGGAATCCCGGGTTCAAATAACGATGTCAATGTTTTGCATAAGTCACTATTTCTTGAAGATCTTAAGCATGGGATTGCGCCGCATTGTAATTTCACCATCAACGGTCATGACTACACTCAGGGGTATTATCTAGCAGATGGGATTTATCTAGAATGGTCAACTTTGGTTCAATCTTATAGTCAGATAGGCTTTGGATCGACGTATGTGAAGAATATGAAGTACTTTAATATGAAACAAATGAAATTGAGGAAGGATGTTGAACGCGCTAGCATACTGAAAAGGAAGTTCGCCATCATAGCTGGCCCGACACACTTTTTTTATCTTCAAGAAAGGAAAAAAATCATGCTAATTTGCATCATTCTGCATAACATGGTCATTGAGGAAACTATATGTGACCCAACCTGGACTAATTTTCCAGACGAATATTTAAGACCGGAGCTCGTGGTGCAGCATGGTCGTCTAGCAAGAGAATATAGACTTTCCACCGACATAATCCAAAATCATAGACTCTATGGATAGCTAAGGGAAGACCTAACTAAGAACCTTTGTTTTATGAAAGTAGGAAGAGACCATGCGCGGGGGCGTCAAAACCAGGGTGGCCGAGACCGAGGCAGATAGATGTCGTTTTCAATTTAATGTTGTTTATTTTAATTAGATATAATGCAGTGAGACTATTTAAATTAATTGATAAGTTAAGGCTATTGCAGTAAAAGTAATTATAACTAAACCATTACATTTTATTAAACTTAACAAATAAGAATAAATATTATAACTAATGAAGGCGATTTTCATCTTCGTCTTCTTCTGAGGCCTCATGAGCATCAGCATTGTCTTCCTCATTCACATATATGGCAGGTTGTTCAGGGACTTCTTGTTCCACCTTATCCATTTCCCTATTCCATATAACAAGTTTTCGTGGGTTCATATTGTTGAAGTATTCAAGGAGAATAGCTTGTCCATCTTAAAATTCATATGTAGTGTTGTTCTCAAGAAGGAATATTTTTTCGAAGTTGCATTATCGCAATGCCACGGTCCATGCTTTTATCTTGTTCTAACTTCAGTCTGAATTCCTTGTGCTCAGAATAGTTGAACTTGTGTGGACTTCCTTCTGTTGTTCTTTGGGATGCGTCTCTCGCTGCTTTTCAATCTTTCTGACCTCCTCCTCTTCTTCTCTGGACCTTGGTGTTAACGTCCAGATTAGTGTTATGTTTTTCAGATTACTTGGAGACCCGAAATATGGAGATTCATTTCCTTCCGGTGAGGTAGCAGGCCCACCATTCTGAAAATCCTTCGAGATTGGACCATATTGTGATCTTTCTAGCATTTGATTACCTTCCAACAAGTATGGATTAAACTTATTAAGCACCTTCAGAATATTGAAACAAGACTCATGTTGGAAACCAGTTTTGTCGGTTCTTTTCCATTGTTCCAGACATTTTCGTTCCACCTCCGGTTCAGTCTCACCACTTCTTTTGGAGCGCCATATTTGCATGATCAAAGCTACATATTCACTAACATCTTTGCTAATTGCATGAAAACGATGAGACAACCCGTCGGCATCACGATGATTGATGTTACCGGTTTCTTCACAAAATATTTGAAAAATCTTCCCATAAAAAATATTATTTTCTTGTGAGCAACCATTGATTTGATCTACTGTAAAAAAAAAATACATAATGCCTACAAATTGATTCGTCTTCATCCATCATATACTTGACACCACGAATTCTAGTGGGTCCTTGTTGTGATTGTTGCCAGGGAGATGCCATATTTGTTAGAAAAAAAAGATTATCGGAATTTTTTCTGATAGATTGGGATGATATGAGTAGTTGTGCGTGAAAAACAAGAAAAAAAAAAAGGAATTAAGATGTTATGAAATTGAGAAATTTAAAGGTAGAGGTGTGAAGGTGTGAGATTTAAGTTTCAGATGAGATGAATATATAGTGAAAAGAGTAAGCGCCGTTGGATGATTAAATTGAGATATAGTTGTTGGAATTTGATGTTCAGCCGGTGGCGGATTAACAGCACCCGCTGGCAGGTAAACTCAGTCCGCGCGGTCTTTCTTCATCCACTGATGGGTTTACTTTATCCTCGCGGTTTTAAATGAGACGCGCAACTTATATTGGTCCTCACTCAACAAACCAACAAATTTATTAGTTTGGCCACCCGTTTTTTCATGTTTGGTGAATCCATAGTGGGAACAAAATATTTCATAGGAATTGCTCTTATAGTCGTCATATAGAAAAGGAGTTGTGGAACTTCAACTGCCACATGCAACTACCAGTGGAACTCCATTTTTAACCTAGTTAGGACATATGCACGTTTAGATAGTTGACCCTTTGGTATGAGAAGCAGTTAGAGTGTAGGAGCATGAGTCACTGCAGGGTATACTAACTTCACTTTTAATAGTTGTTGGTTGGGCACATTTCCCATCTAACTCTAGGCTGGTTCTATGGACTAAACTAAATTGTTTAATCACTAACTAAACCCTTTTCTTTTCCTGATAAAAATAAGTAAACCTACAAGATCTACCCTCACATGCACCTACTGAGAGCTAATTGGGTCTGGTTTCACATCTTTGCGTTAAGCGGCAAGAATCACAAGGCAACCCCACTTTTGGTCATGTAGCCTGAATTCTGCTTTGTGCTCCAAATCTTAAACTAAAATCAGTCACTGTGAATTATAATTTGCATATGACCAAACCAAAAAATTTCCAATTGTTGTTCTATAAGAGTAATACTAGAAATGAGTACACCCTATAAATAATCCAATTCTCTGTCTATTTCAATAATGGTTTCATTAGTTTAATGGTATTAATGAACTGTATGTGATTCATCACTTCATATATGAATCTTTGCCGATCTATATTTAACAGCTGTGTCCTCATGAATACCAAAGAATTATATGAAAAGATTAATTGATATCATATAAGGATGAGATTCTAAACGTACAAAATGATAAATGTCTAGTATACTCGGTCTCAGAAGTCACTGGAATTTTGAATGGAGACAATATTTAATCAAATTTTGTGAAAAAAAGAAAGAAATAAATCTCAATCAGAATCGCTATCGGAAAACGAACCTGTATTTTCATTTGATGAATCCTAAATACATTCAAAATTCTGAATTAGTTACAGTGTTACTCCACATTGAGAATGAATTTGCATGAAAAAATGCTTGAGCTCCATCACTTGTTCTAGCAATGGTTTCTTCCGCAATATGCGACTTGAGAGTAAACACACCCTCCTCTACTTGTCTATGTTGCCCGAATCCATCACAAACACCAAAAACATCACACAAATTTGGATTAAACTCAGGCACATCAACCATCTTGAAATAAAAATCAAAACGGCCTAAACCATCCGTCTTCCTACGTGCAACCATCATCGTCCTATCACCACCACATCGAATTTCAACGCCGCAATCAAACCGATGTTCGCATATCCTCTCACGGCCGTCGCGATGCGCCGCGCATGAAATCGATCCGTTCAAACTCACTGTATTGACATGAATTCCATGCAAACTTAATCCATGGACACTTAGGAATAAACCACTATTACTTACTGCTAAAACTACACAAAGGATTAACAAAAGACTCTTCATAATTTCTTAATGAGATCACCAATGAAGGTTTGTTGAGTTTGAAGATGAGATGAGAAGACTTTCAAGATGAGAATGAGTTTAATGTGCAAACAAAAAACTCTTAGCTTGTTTAGATTAGCGTGTATTGATAAAAACAATGTAATTAAATATTGTATTGTTAATTTAATTAATTAAGAAAAAAGATTATTTTAAGCATAAAATACTAATTCTCCTGTCATTTATTTTTGGAAATACATTAAATTAATGTTAATGTCATGATATAAGAAAATCTTGATCTCTGATTTCGAAAATCCCATATTTAATTCTAACATCTATAATTAGAACACCTATGACATGTCTCTTGTGAAGCTTGAAAAACCAAAGATTGTTGACCCATTGATCGCACCTTGTTAGTTGACCAGCCGTTTCTCCTTGTAATTCTTAAAATGAACGCGGTTTCGTTACTGATCTTTGATTATATTTATAATTTACGTAACGTAACAATTTAAACTGAATTTGTTTTCGATGTAGTTTGGGAACTTTTCTCTAACGCCTGGTCCTGTGGATTACACTAAAGCTTAATTCACTGAACCCTTTTTTTTTCTTTGATTAAAGAATCACTAAACCTCTCAGTCTCAGATCTCCTTTTTCACTTTTTAATCCTTGTTCATACTAGTTTCCCGTTGTCTGGGGTTTCCCTTAACCCTCACATGGGCCAACATGACAAGCTTGTTCGGATATTTTAATGAGTTCCACTGGCACATGGCATAGTAAGTTGCGGAAATGAACGGAAATGATGCGTCAAACCGGTATTCGGCCATGGCTCAGGGAACCCGACATTACGCAACAGAAGTACCTGGTGCTACAAGTAAAACTTCTAAAAAGGATGGATCGTTGTACACAAAATATTCTCAGAGCTAAAAAGTGTTTTATACAAAATTCTGTTGCCCATTTCAAACTAAAATTAAATCTAATCCGAAAGAAGTTCACATAATCTATCAAACGAGAGAAAGAAGAGTTCACATGGAAATACAACAGAGACAAATATGAAACTCTTCAGTCTAGCTTGGATTCGCAAAAGTGTTTTTCACTTGAAGGGAGCAAACAGGATGCATGAGTTGTGTCCACCGAAACCGAATGAGTTCGATAAACCGACCTTAATGTCTAGACGTTCCTTCTTTGGACCCACCAACAGGGATGTGTCCTGATTCAACAAAGTCAGTAAACTGTTAGATACAACAACCACTACAAGCATTGTGCTTGTAACAGAATGTAGAAACAACATTAAGATGACCAACTGAATTGCAAAGGCGAAAAACATGACCCCAGACAAAAAACATAAAAAAGAAAAAAACATACCACGCCTTTCTCAGGTTCTTCTAGATTGATATTCGGATGTACCCAGCCCGTTTTAATCGCCTAAAAGTAAGAACAAATCGCCTAAAAATTTAGGAAACATCAAAAGATTTACAATGCTAAACAACAAATGAAGTTATTGGTACCTGTACAGTTGCAACAGCTTCCACAGCACCAGCCGCTCCTAGAAGGTGACCAATCATAGATTTTGTAGAGTTCACTCTTAGCTGCATAATTTCGACATATCAAAAATCTTGAGGGCTGATTCTAAGAGATGGAACAAAGGTCAACCCAATCAAGTTCGCATTACCTCGGGATTCTGACCAAAACAATGGATAAGAGCTTGGTATTCTTTCAAGTCTCCAGCTGGTGTTGACGTAGCATGTGCATTCACATAATTAACATCTTCCTTTGATACCCCAGCTGAAGCTAAGGCCCTCTCTATGCAAAGTATGACTCCAGTCCCTAATTCACCAACGGAAATGAATAAGAGTAATCAGTCCAATTCAAATACATAATCAAATAAAATACGAACAAAAGAAATATGAGTTCATTGAAAGTTGAAACAACCCATAAGCCGATGAGAATGTGACAAAAAAAGGGGTAGTTATCAATATACCATCTGGATGAGGCTCAGTCATGTGATAAGCATCGGAAGTGAAGCTCCCACCTAGAAATTCAGCATATATAGTTGCTCCTCTTTTCTGTAAATTCAAGGGGAAATAGTTTAAAATGGGCGAAATTTCTGTCATTCGGTGCAATTTTACCTGAGCATTTGGTGCAAGTTTACCTGAGCATGTTCAAGTTCTTCTAGAACAAGAACCCCAGCACCTTCACCCATGACGAATCCGTCACGATTCTGCTCAATTACAAATTTGCATCAGGTCATGTTAAGCATTTTACACACAGTTATATCAAACCGCAATATTTTACAGTTACAAACAAGCAGGTATAATTTCTCAAGTTCCCAATTATTGTATGACAAGCATGACAGATTTCGAAACCACCTAACACAGACATTATTGGTAACAAACATTCACTCCCCAACTAATATCATCACAAAACTTCCAGCCAATAGGACTCCGTTAAGGTAAGGGCCCTCGAAAGCTAATTTGGACTTAAAGCTATTTACCAAAAAAAAAATGAAAATGAAACAAGAAAGGGTTAGCATATTACAACATCCCAAGGGCGTGAAGCTTTTGTTGGATCACCATTTCTCTGAGAAAGTGCACGGCATGCTACGAAACCTCCCAAGCCTACATGGAACATCCAATACGAAACAACAAAATCATGCTTGGATGTTGATGAGATAAGCTAGTTATCTAGATTGGGTTTTTTAAGGGTACCAATTGGAATGATTGCAGCATCTGAACCGCCACAAAGCATCACATCCTGCAGCATCTCCGTAAATTAGAAAAGAAATGCAGTCAACAGATAAAAGATAATTCTGGTTCACGAATCACCCTTCCAATTTTGAAACTATCCAAACCAGCTCTAGTCTATGATTGACGAAACTAAGAATGAGCTGCTTACTGCTTCGCCTCTGATGATATGGTTCGCTGCATTCAGTATACAGAAGTTGCTAGTAGCACAAGCAGTAGAGATTGAATAGTTTGGCCCCATCCATCCCTGTAGTTAAGTATTAGACGATGCAGAAACATTACTTCAGGAACTATCAAATATCTAAAAGAAATAGCATCCAATGGTCAATCTAGACTTACCAGGTCCATTGCAAGCATGGCAGAACCCATATTGGTGGTGGCGAAAGGTACACAAAATGGATTCATTTTCTTATACGACACCCTTAGAGCTTCAATTGCATCATGGAAAACCTGCTCATAGTACAAGCAATTACGCAAATCAACTCCAGCATTATAAGCAGTAACACAAGAAAGTAGGTGTTTCTTACCCATAGGATAAATCAACATAAGTTTGAGCTATAATTATAGGTAAGATCACATAGTCGAATGCCAGGGTAAAGCAGGGCAGTTTCAGGCGAATTTTGGGCAGCAATAACAAGCTAATTGGCAATTAAGGGTCATGGTTGGATTGCCATGGGATGGATGCCTAACTCCTAGTCACATACATAAAGTTAACAGTGGCACATCCCCAGAATAATGATGAAGAATCATAGTGTAGTTGTGTGCCGTATGCCATAATTTAGCCATCGATGCCTAAAACTATTTGATCTCAAGTTACAGCAATTAAATGTACAATAATCTTTAAGCTCACGCTGCTCACCTTCATGCCACCCATTGCAGAGCCAATCAAAACCCCGCATTTAGCTCGATCTAACTCATTCATGACATCTTCTGTCATCCCAGCATCTGCCAAGGCTTTTTTACCAGCAGTAAGCATGTAAAGCATGAACTTGTCCGCTCTCTTTGAGAGTTTTGGTGCTACCCATCCCTCTGTCGAGAAATCCTTGATTTCTCCTGCAATTCTCTGCCAAAGCATAAGGTGCACAAAATCAATACCAGGGACATATCACAATAGAAGTAAGCCAAGAGGATATACCGTTGGGAACTGAGCACAATCAAAAGCCTCGATTTCACTTATTCCACTGACACCCTCAAGCAGGTTATTATAAAACACATCCGAATCGTGACCAACTGACGAAACCACACCGGTCCCTGTAACAACAACTCGCCGTTGCTTTGTAACAGATTTCTTTTTTGTTGTTTCTTTCGTAGGCTGCACAGCTACAGACATGGTTTTTCCTGAAACAATAGATACGGAGTCAACTGCAAATTTCCAATGAAAGCACACACATCAAAGAGTGTAGCTATCTGGAACTGTCATTATCTGCAACACCTGGAGAAAGGGTGTCCCCATGGGCTTAGTCAATGAATTTTGGAAGCTCAAATAGTAGTTTAGAAGCTAGCAGGGAACTCATGTTTTAACGCGGCAATACACTGGGAAATCTAAATCTTAATTCCAATTGGACCTCATAAAGCTCAAATAGTAGCTTACAAGCTAGCGGGTAACTCATGTTTTTACTCGGCAATACACTGGAAAATCCAAATCTTAAATCCAATTGGACCTCAGAAAGTTCAAACCATAGCATCACCAATCAACCCATCCCCCCTCCTACTCACCAAAACACCGAAGTTCAACAACACATGTCACTAGTCCGAACTAAATTGAATCGATAAACTGACAAATTGGAACACAATGACATTATATTTCGAAACAACGGTTCCACACCAAAGTTTTCTAACCTATCATTGCACTAATTAACATCCCAGTCAAATTACTCAAAATTTTCTCCACATTATTCTCTAATCCCTAACTTAACTAGTAAATCTCAGAGGATTCAATGGTACTAACTACTGAACCAATCAACACTAACAAGTGATTAACATCACTAATCTGGATTAAACTCACTAATTAATCAAGCTTACCAAGTTAATGTGAGATTTAACAATAAAAAAGGTACACTAATCTGAATTCTGAAACACACAAAACAGTGAAGACAAAAAGTAGACATGAATTGTTAGGTAGTGGTTGAACAATACAACTATCTGCAACTAAGACTATTAAAAAAAGATGCAAAAAAAGAAAAAGAAAAATAAAGTGGTGATCTAAATAAGTTAATGATTGAGAACAAACCCTTAGATACAAACAAATTCTTGATATCAATTTCCAATAAATTAAATTTTTAAAGAAAAAAAAAAACATGAATCTGAAATTCAATAAATGTAAAATTACCAGCATTAGTAGCTTGATTAGTCCTTCCTTGTCTACTACCACCACTAAGATTTCTACTAGAAGCACCACCAAAGAAGAATCCATTAAACTCCTCACAAGGTTCAAAACAAGAACTCATCAATCCATGAAAACTTGATGATCCACTCATCAAACCCTTATTATCACCACCATTACATTTTGACATAACAACCCTTTTCCTTCTTGCAGCTCCTTTACCTAGTCTCTTATGAGATTGTAACATTTTTGATGATGAGTTGCTGTTGTCTTGATATGAAACAGACATGCAAGCTGCAACTAACCATGTACATAGAGGTGAAGCAGCCATTGATGAAGTTGCCATTAAAATCACACAGATTTGAATGAACAGAAGGAGAAAAGGGTTTCTTTTGCTTGTAAAGTACAGTACTCTAGAGTGAAAAGAACATGATACAGATGGGATTTTTATGAATCTAAAAAAGGTTAAATCTAAGAGAAACCCAGATTGGGAAAAGAAAAACCCAGAGAGAATCAAGAGAGAAATTGTGGTTTTTAGAGATGTAAAAATGTGTCCTTTTTATTGAAATTGAAATGAAAAAGAAGAACCCAATCTTGAATCAGGGAGAAACCACCAAAGTTGTAGTTGTTGTTGATGCCAAGTAATTGCGAATCTGAGTTCCTTGTCATAGAGAAAGCCAAGTGCTCAATGGAGGGTTTTTTTTTTTCTCTTTTCAGAGAGAGAAAATAACAATTTTTATTTTTCTGGAGAGAGAGGAAAAGTGAATTTTGCAGGGGGAGAAGAGAAATGGAAATGGAAATGGAAAATGCAATTTAGAGGAGGAACATGCATTCACTTTGATTGGTTTTGTTTGACAATGGCACCCAATATGTTTGTTGTATTGTATCCCTCCATTGGGTAAATTAGACTTTCCTTTATTAATCACAAAATTGGAAAATTTATTTATAGTAGTAGAATAATATATCCTGATCGGATTGGGGAATACCCAGGTTAATTGGGGTATACAAAATTTAAACCCATCCAAGGTAATGTGTTAAGACTCATCCAAGATCGTGTGCTAAGATGTGTCTAAAAGATGTAAAAGACTAAATTGCCGTGACTATGATTTCAGTCAGTCAACAGATCACCAAACAACCATGCCCACCAAATTTCCTCGACTATGATTTTTTTACTTGAAACTTTATTGATGAAATCGAAAAAGGAAATAATCAAAACAAAACGAAAAAATTCAAAATCATACTCAATCTCATATCCCATATAATCCCAAATTGCTATGAAAAGTCGCCATGGTATCTCTTCGTCTACCTTGACGACTAAAAATATTAGTCGTTGAGTATAGTGACGACTTTTCATCTCTGAAATTAACATTTACAAAGTCATCACGGTATTCATCCTTATACCTAGCCGACTAGTGTTGTAGTAATTAAGGTCGTCATGTTTTGAAAACTTGAACCTTACCGAACAATAAATGTCATAAAACGGTTTCTCTATGTACATTTTTTATTTTAGTTGGCATGGTTGTTTTATCTGTCACCGTGACGACCTTGTTTATAAGATTTTTAGTCGTTGGTGCTTGAAATTATCGACCTTGGCGACTATAGTTTAGTCGGCAGGTTATGATTTGTAACACCTTGCTCTGTATATCAAAAATCATGTAGCCGTCATTATGATTTATTATCAGCATGCCGGCTACCAATGGTCATTATCTTCCAAAGTTGTCGACCTTGGCGGCTTTTCATACTTTTAGAACTTAAAGTGTTGATTCCTTCTGTAATTTTGAGTATAAAATTACTCAACATCTTTGTAGTCTCCTTTGTGGAATTGTTTGGCTAGTGTGGTTTCATTTCACTTACAAAACAAAAAACAAAAAATCCTCAAAAATCATAACACATAATCCATGAATTCAACTTCCAAAGTATGCAATTTTTTGTTTCACAGAGTAGGTGTGGCTATTCAAAAGGGGGTTGGAGCTGAGCTTGTTGCTCGACTTCCAACCATTGTTTTGTCTTCTGATGTTATTTAATATGTACTTATTAATTAAATCAAGCATTTTATTACTTAATAAAAAGTTAATTTTATTTTGTAATGTCATTTAACTAATTAAATTAATTAAGCTAAAAAGATTATTAGCGTTAATTGATCAACTGTAGATTTGGCGTTTTAAAAATAACTGGTTAAGGGGTATTGTGTTTACTTCAAAATGACCCGGATTTTGTCCCATTAGGTATACCCCAATCCGGCCAGGTCATATATAAATGAGATAATTCATTATTTTCTCTTTTATAAGTCTTATCATCAATCACCCTAGACATAACAACACAATGAGCGCATAGTTTAAGCCGTCGGATTATATGTATATTTATAACATGGTTCGCTATGCTGGTGTAGCGGGTGAAAATCATACGAAGGGTAAAATAATCATTTTATCATTAGGGATGAATTATTATTTTCATGACATCTCGAACTAAGAGCATCTCCAACGACACATCCGCATCCGTCATATGTGGATGCATAAAGTACACACCCTTTGTTGATTTGTACCGAAACTTCCCTTAGATATAGGAAGTTCAAGAATCCCGTCTCCAACGGTGTACCTTCGTGAGGAAGTGGCGCTACAGGTGGCCTAAATTGATAGGGTGGTTCTTTTCTTCTTCCCCATTCACCACCGGAACTGCAAGTTAGGTTTTATTACGTTTCTCCATTCACCACTGGAACTGCAAGTTATCAAACCCATCGTCTTCTGTACTTATCTAGTATTGCTGCAAAACACATAAAATTCTTCGTCTCTACTCTTCTTCTTCATGTGGTGCTCTTATTATGTAAACCCATTAAAGAGGAGATTTATTGACAGTGAATATCAGCTTGAAAAAAAAAATCAGGAAAAATTTGAAGCGAATCTGTTTGAAATATATTTGAACTTTTACTTTTTGATGAAATGGATTGATTAAATCCTCTATGAGATCCTCTGAAACTAGAGGATGGGCTTGAGGATTTAAGTCTAACCGTCTGCCACGCAATCTTCACATTTTCTCTTCAAGTTCCCATTGGAGATGATTTTTAGGGAAATATAACACAAGCCGTACAAAAAGGAGCCTAACATCCTCCCGTTGGAGATGCTCTAAGAGGAAAGTAGTCATTTTTGAGGTTCGGTGAAACTAAAATCAAAGAGTCCAAAGACCGATACTTGAAAAGTAGTTTTGAAGATGAAGTTAAGCCCTCGTTGCTAAAGTGCAGCCTTAGTTCATCCCTCGTTGCCAGAAGATGAATCCATCTCTCATAGGTGAAAACTCAACCATCACGAGACAGACTCAGTCCTTGGTCTATAAGGCATTTATGGCCACGATTTTCAATTTACGTCCCTGTGAGACACGTTGGTCATGAAATTGTGATTCTAAACACATAACCATGAGATACTACTTGTCATGGAGGCTCTAAAACTTCATGAAACGTCCCTTGGTTGATTCATATGCATGTAACCCTTCTTTGAGTAACTTAGAGTTTCATTTATTAATCAAAATTTTTAAAAATAGTTCATAATATTTTTTATTTTTTATTTTTTTTATTACATGAAACTAGTTGGAAGCCTAACAAGATAAGCTCTAACGAATTACTACTACATTAATTGAACAGGTTGCTGTGTTAACCTACCAGCCAGCCTCATGGGTGGGGGGGGGGGGGGGGGTGGTGTGAGATTGTGTCACAAGGGGGGCAAACTAACACTACCTTCCATGTTAATTCTTGTAATATTACGCCATTGGAGACTCGAACGTGGGACCTCCTGGAGCGCATTAAACTTTGGGGAACGGGGATGACCAGCTGAGCCAGGGGCCCGTTCATAATAATGACATATTATTTTATTTTTTACATACTCCATTAAATTGTGAATATTTGACATGTTAATTCAAGGACAGGCTCAGGGGTTGAGAAAATAAAATTCATCCATCGGTAGAAGCTTTGCTCAAGCCCAAAATTTGGCGAAAAGGACAAAAGAAAACAAGCTTGTGGACTTAGAGGAGACCTGAGCTTTCCCAAGCTCATTCTTATTTGTAACTCTGCGCAATACCCCAGATCGGTGGGCCGGGTTCACCAAATGGAATTTAAGTAATGGTTTGTGTTTGTACAACACTGAGGCCTTTAGAACATAATTGGCTCCAAAGCTAGTAAAAAGATCTGCAGTTAGGCATGCTCGGGCAAAAATAATCCATGGATCAGTGACCTCCTGAGAGGTTATTGTCGGATAACCACAACATTGCCAGTTGAAAACCAGGCCCTCAATGTCGGAAAACCGCAGTGGCTAACTAGGGATAGTATCGGTGGAGGGTCGCGTACAAATAATATCACAACCAATGACGGGTCACCTCTTGAGGGTGTGAGAGTACGCTGGACGAGTTGGGACAGGTACTTGCCTCATTAGTGGAAGGGACGACTCCAATTTAACGTGATGAGAGAGTACTCTGGACGAAAATCTGGGCTTGAGTATATTTTGGAGTTAGGGACTGGTCCAATTCAAGGTGGTGGTGTTGTGATTCCGAAATAGAATACAAAAGTAATAGTTTTTCCTTTCATAACCTAGATGCCTTTTTATCTTAATTGGCTCAATAATTGGAAAGAAACTCAGAAGTTAAGCATGCTCTGGAGGAATTAATCCAGGGATGGGCTACCTCTTGGGAAGTTGTATTGCCAGATGACCACAGTGAAGCCCGTAAAAAACCTGACCTACACTTTTGAATAGCCGTAGTGTCTAAGTGAGGACAGTATCGGTGGAGGGTTCGGTTATTACAGTTTGTCCTGCGTTAATTTGATTGGCTGATTAGTCAACAAATGACTTATTACCATCCATGTTGAGATCTCGACTCTCGATACATCACTCCCAATTAAATCAGTAGTAGAGATTAAAATATCACGTGCACACTCTATCAAAATCAGAGTCAACATGATATATAGATGAGGAATAATCATGTTATCACGCATTCGAGACATAACATTACAACGAGCATGTAGTTTTTAGCCGTCAGATGTTGCATTCATTTATATTGTGGTTCATTGTACAGTGGTATCCATCCTCATATATACATATTATACTTCACTGTCGGACCAGCTGAGACAGGGGCTATTGGGGACTCGAACGTGGGACCTCCTGGAGCCAGGGGCCCTTTCATAATAATGACATATTATTTTATTTTTTACATACTCCATTAAATTGTGAATATTTGACATGTTAATTCAAGGACAGACTCAGGGGTTGAGAAAAGAAAATTCATCCATCGGTAGAAGCTTTGCTCAAGCCCAAAATTTTGGCAAAAAGGACAAAAGAAAACAGGCTTGTGGACCTAGAGGAGACCCGAGCTTGCCCAAGCTCATTCTTATTTGTAACTCTGTGCAATACCCCATCTCGGTGGGCAGGGGGGGGGTGGTGGTGGTGGTGTGAGATTGTGTCACAAGGGGGGCAAACTAACACTATCTTCCATGTTAATTCTTGTAATATTACGCCATTGGGGACTCGAACGTGGGACCTCCTGGAGCGCATTAAACTTTGGGGAACGGGGATGAACAGTTGAGCCAGGGGCCCGTTCATAATAATGACATATTATTTTATTTTTTACATACTCCATTAAATTGTGAATATTTGACATGTTAATTCAAGGACAGGCTTAGGGGTTGAGAAAAGAAAATTCATCCATTGGTAGAAGCTTTGCTGAAGCCCAAAATTTGGCGAAAAGGACAAAAGAAAACAAGATTGTGGACCTAGAGGAGACCCGAGCTTGCCTAAGCTCATTCTTATTTGTAACTCTGCGCAATACCCCAGATCGGTGGGCCGGGTTCACTAAATGGAATTTAAGTAATGGTTTGTGTTTGTATAACACTGAGGCCTTTAGAACATAATTGGCTCCAGAGCGAGTAAAAATCTCTGCAGTTAGGCATGCTCGGGCAAAAATAATCCATGGATCAGTGACCTCCTGAGAGGTTATTGTCGGATAACCACAGCATTTCCAGTTGAAAACCAGGCCCTCAATGTCGGAAAACCGCAGTGGCTAACTAGGGATAGTATCGGTGGAGGGTCGCGTACAAATAATATCACAACCAATGACGGGTCACCTCTTGAGGGTGTGAGAGTACGCTGGACGAGTTGGGCCAGGTACTTGCCTCATTAGTGGAAGGGACGACTCCAATTTAACGTGATGAGAGAGTACGCTGGACGAAAATCTGGGCTTGAGTATATTTTGGAGTTAGGGACTGGTCCAATTTAAGGTGGTGGTGTTGTGATTCCGAGATAGAATACAAAAGTAATAGTTTTTCCTTTCATAACCTAGATGCCTTTTTATCTTAATTGGCTCAATAATTGGAAAGAAACTCAGAAGTTAAGCATGCTCTGGAGGAATTAATCCAGGGATGGGCTACCTCTTGGGAAGTTGTATTGCCAGATTACCACAGTGAAGCCCGTAAAAAACCTGACCTACACTTTTGAATAGCCGTAGTGTCTAAGTGAGGACATTATCGGTGGAGGGTTCAGTTATTACAGTTTGTCCTGCGTTAATTTGATTGGCTGATTAGTTAACAAATGACTTATTACCATCCATGTTGAGATCTCGACTCTCGATACATCACTCCCAATTAAATCAGTAGTAGAGATTAAAATATCACGTGCACACTCTATCAAAATCAGAGTCAACATGATATATAGATGAGGAATAATCATGCTATCACGCATTCGAGACATAACATTACAACGAGCATGTAGTTTTTAGCCGTCAGATGTTGCATTCATTTATATTGTGGTTCGTTGTACAGTGGTATCCATCCTCATATATACATATTATACTTCACTGTCGGACCAGCTGAGCCAGGGGCTATTGGGGACTCGAACGTGGGACCTCCTGGAGCCAGGGGCCCTTTCATAATAATGACATATTATTTTATTTTTTACATACTCCATTAAATTGTGAATATTTGACATGTTAATTCAAGGACAGACTCAGGGGTTGAGAAAAGAAAATTCATCCATCGGTAGAAGCTTTGCTCAAGCCCAAAATTTTGGCAAAAAGGACAAAAGAAAACATGCTTATGGACCTAGAGGAGACCCGAGCTTGCCCAAGCTCATTCTTATTTGTAACTCTGCGCAATACCCCATCTCGGTGGGCAGGGTTCACCAAATGGAATTTAAGTAATGGTTTGTGTTTGTATAACACTGAGGCCTTTAGAACATAATTGGATCCAGAGCTAGTAAAAAGCTCTGCAGTTAGGCATGCTCGGGCAAAAATAATCACTGGATCAGTGACCTCCTGAGAGGTTATTGTCAGATAACCACAGCGTTGCCAGTTGAAAACCCGGCCCTCAATGTCGGAAAACCGCAGTGGATAACTAGGGATAGTATCGGTGGAGGGTCGCGTACAAATAATATCACATCCAATGACGGGTCACCTCTTGAGGGTGTGAGAGTACGCTGGACTAGTTGGGCCAGGTACTTGCCTCATTAGTGGAAGGGACGACTCCAATTTAACGTGATGAGAGAGTACGTTGGACGAAAATCTGGGCTTGAGTATATTTTGGAGTTGGGGACTGGTCCAATTCAAGGTGGTGGTGTTGTGATTCCGAAATAGAATACAAAAGTAATAGTTTTTCCTTTCATAACCTATATGCCTTTTTTTATCTTAATTGGCTCAATAATTGGCAAAAAAACTCAGAAGTTAAGCATGCTCTGGAGGAATTAATCCAGGGATGGGATACCTCTTGGGAAGTTGTATTGCCAGATGACCACAGTGAAGCCCGTAAAAAACCTGACCTAAACTTTTGAATAGCCGTAGTGTCTAAGTGAGGACAGTATAGGTGGAGGGTTCGGTTATTACAGTTTGTCCTGCGTTAATTTGATTGGTTGATTAGTTAACATATGACTTATTACCATCCATGTTGAGATCTCGACTCTCGATACATCACTCCCAAATTAAATCAGTAGTGGAGATTAAAATATCACTTGCACACTCTATCAAAATCAGAGTCAACATAATATATAGATGAGGAATAATCATGCTATCACGCATTCGAGACATAACATTACAACGAGCATGTAGTTTTTAGCCGTCAGATTTTGCATTCATTTATATTGTGGTTCGTTGTACAGTGGTATCCATCCTCATATATACATATTATACTTCACTGTCGGTAATATTGACCGATACTAGGTAAAATTGACCGACACTAGGATTTCGATATTGTTGTCCTCCATCACGGAAAATTGCATATATCGGATGTTTAAATGAAATTTCAAGTATAATAGACAAATTAAATAATGATGGTTGAATCATTGAATCCAAAAACTATTGCAATCCAAAAAAAATATTACGTCAGAGATGACTGATTATATCAAAATGTAAAAAGACATTAAAATTCCAGTAACTTCTTATTTAGAATTTGAATAACAATTAGATGGTTGACTTTGCTCTTTTAGCGATATCCTGTTAATTTGTAAAAGATATGTGTAGGAAGTAAATGAATGAATCTTCAAAGGATCCATATTATCTATCACAATACTCGTGCATTGGATATTGAGATTTTCGATTGAAGTTTCACTGATTTTGTATTCAGATAAAAGATTGATTACTTAGTCTATTTTTCCAAATTAGTGTAAAGTTTGAGCTTGCTTTAAATTTATCAAAATAAATATTTAATAATAAATATTTTTATTTCTTTAAAGATAAATTTGTTTTGTAGTGGTAACTAATTCTATTTGGCTATTTGGAAAAATCACACTAAAAATTTACTGAATCTATATAAATGTTCATAAAAATTTATAGCTTCAAGTTCTGGAGTTTTTTGCGTTAGACCTCCTCGATAATATGTTAATTTGCATTACTTTCCTTAATAATATGTTAATTTGCATTACTTTCCTTTTTAATTCAAAATGGTTAACTGGACAATTTTTTTAGTTTTGATAGACTTGTAGCAATATTTGAAATATCAAATATGTATATATAGATTTTTGTATTTTCATAGATAAACAGAAGGATTAATGATCGAAACACTAAAGTTAAAGTTTGAGTTTTCCATTGATAAACAAATATTGAGAATCATAGAATGATATCAATGGATCCTCAAAGATACAAAACAAATTTAAAATTCGTGATGATAAAAAACTATAAGAAAATACATAATAAAAAAACAAAAATCTCAACAAGTTCAGCTGCTTGTCTCTCCACTTTTGTTGGACTTTTATTTTCATAGATAACTCGTGTCTATAACTATAAGATTTTTATTTAGTTCAAATGCGCTGTTCGTTTACAACCGTCCACTTTTTTTTATCAACTTATATGAGAAGAGGAGGTCTGTTACAAAGTGTTGTTGTCTAGTTGTTATCACAATATTCTAGTTCTTCGTTGCATTCCTCTGAACACCCAGTCACCCACACACAAAAAGCCTGGTAAAATGCATTGGTAGACTTATGAGAGGGCTAAACTGGGTTGTAGCATGCGTTCATCCACCGGATGGATGCTATTGCAAGCATATATGTTTCATGCATGAGCTTTTTAGCTGTCAAAGTGAAAAAGAAAAAACAGGAAGTCCCTTTCTTAAATGGAGAAGTTCCTTATTCCCTTCATGGTGCAGCAGCACTGCCCCTGGTAATGGATAGAACACGGACCCATCTACATTTCTCTCATAAATTGCATGCGATTAAGCTTAGACAAAGATAGACATTTCATCCCCTTTACTCTCTTTCGAAGACTTTCCATTTCATTGCAAGTGGCAAATTAATAAGAAAAACTATAAATGAGAAAAACAAAAAAATTCAATGAGATGTAAAATATAGGTAAACCAAACAATACTTCGGTTTCAAACACACACAAATGATGCTATCGGTATGATTTAGGTTTGTAGTCATCATTTGTGTTCGAGTGGAAATGTCAAAGAGGGGTTTGTAGTCGGCTTAAGTTTTAGGTTTGTAATCATCTTTTCAGTTGGATATGATTTAGGTTTGTAATCAGCTTTTTAGTTGGATTTTTTCGTGTTTTTGTTAAAAAGTGTTTTAAAAAAAATATATATATAAAAAAAAAAAAAAAAAAAAAAAATTAATTCCCTTTTAATATATTTGTTGTAACCTTTTTGAATTAATAATAAAATACAAACTATTTTAGTCGTTAGACTTTTTTCGGTCGAAGTTGATCCTCCCTAAATCTTATATTTTGGGGTGATTTTGTGTGAGGGAATTTATACTAAAATCTTATTTCGAAGAGGTAGTGTTTGTCCTTTGGAAAAGTTTCAGTTTTTGTTTTTTTCCGGGCCGGTTTGTTCTTTTTGAGGCCTTATCCATCATCTTGCACATTTCAACGTACCCGATTATTTCACAACTGCCTCTGTTCTCGTTCTTGGCTCAGGTATGACACTTCAGTGTTCCTATTTAATTCTAACAATATTTTCTGTTTACCTTTCAATCAAAATTGATATCACCCTGTACAACTTTTCATTTGTCAATCCTCTCCAACCTAATTCACCTCTCTCCCTAGCATTTCGTTTAGTAAGATATGATTATCGCATGGAATTGTCAAGGTTTAAACCAGCCACCAACAATTCAGCACCTTAAAGGATTAATATCATAGTACAAACCAACCATATTATTTCTATCCGAAACTTTGGCCAATGATTTTCAAATCTTTTAATTCATGCAGACTTTGCAATTTCCAAATCACTGCACAATTCCTAAAATAGGCAGAAGAGGGGGCTTATGTCTATTATGGAAAAATGAGGTCAACATCCAAATCATCTTGAAGTCTCAAAGTTATATTCATGCTCTCGTCACACCTGATGCTCCAGCCCAACCTTTGTTTTGCACGGGTATATATGGCCCACCACATCCAGACCCAAGGAAACACCTTTGGGAAGATTTTCCAACAATTTTTCCTAACACTTCAACACCTTGGCTGCTACTGGGAGATTTCAACGAAGTTTTGGACCAATCAGAAAAAAAAAGGAGGCAGACCGGTTACGTATGCACAAACACAACTGTTTCTCAATTTAATGGATCAGATGGGATATATTGATCTAGGATTCAGAGGAGATCCGTTTACCTGGACAAACAACCAACAAGGTCATGACAACATCCAACAAAGACTTGATAGAGCAGTAACAAATCAACATTGGAGAACAAATAACCCCCATGCTGGAGTCACACACCTACCACGAATAGCCTCAGATCATGCTCCCATTCTGCTTCAAACGAAAGCCTTGGACTGGCAAGGAAGTAAGAATTATAAATTTGAGCATCTATGGATATCTCACCCTCAACTTCATCAAGTGGTTACCTCGGCATGGGATAAACTACAGGACTCAGATCCACCTTTGAACCTCCAAGTCAAACTCATCTCAACCAGTGAAACTCTAACAGAATGGAATAAGATTAACTTTGGCCATCTACCCACTTTAATCAAAAAGTCGACCGCAAAAATTAAAGCTGCTCAACATCAATGTGCTACGCAAACTGGAGCTGCACTGGAAAACTGGATTCAACAAGAAAAGAAACTCCGAATTGACCACCTAAATTTATTGGATTTCCATGCAACATATTGGCAGCAGAGATCTAGAATACAATGGCTTCATTCAGGAGATCGTAACACCACATTATTCCATACAAAGGCCACAATTCATAGAAGCTGCAACAATATACAACAAATTCAGGATCATCAAAACAATTGGATTAACGATAAAGAAGAAATTAATTATCAGGATCATCCTTGAACACTTCACAAACCAGTATACAGCTCCAAATACAGTAATTGATGAAAACATGTTCGAGGCAATAACACCAAGGTTAACCCCCCGACAATGTGAGAAACTAACAGCGGAAGTCACCACTGAGGAAATCAAACAAGCGCTTTTCTCCATAGGATCGGACCGCGCTCCAGGACCAGATGGATTCACCAGTAAGTTTTTTAAAATTTTCTGGGAAACAACTCAACCACAACTTATTGCAATGGTCCGAAGTTTCTTTGAGTATTTTAGAATTCACCCTCTCATGAACCACACTAACATCACTTTAATCCCAAAGATTGAACATCCCTCAAAACCATCTCAATTTAGACCGATAGGGTTATGTAATGTCACTTACAAAATCATCTCAAAGATCTTAGTTAATCGCATACGACCTTTACTCCCATTTTTGATAAGTCCATACCAAAGTGCATTTGTGCCTCAACGATCCATTCACGATAATATAGCTATCGCAGCTGAACTTTTCCACCACATCAGAACATCATATCGTACGAAGGATCCTAAAATAACACTAAGACTAGACATTCAAAAGGCCTATGACTCCTTGGACTGGGGATTCATCAAACAAGCTTTCACTAGCTTAGGATTCCCCTCCAACTTTGTGCATTATATTATGCTCTTCATATCTACAGTGACCTACTCAATCAATATCAACGGCACACCACATGGATACATCACTCCAACCAGGGGAATACGACAAGGAGACCCTATCTCTTCTTATATCTTTATTATTTGTGCGGAAATACTGTCCACCAATTTGGGAATACTTGAAGCACAAAATAAGATACAGGGGCTCCGCATTTCTCAAAAAGCTCCACTAATACTGCATCTTATGTACGCCGATGATCTCTTGATAACATATAAAGCAACTGCAGAAGGCACCAATCACCTCAAACTTTTGATACAAGCTTACGGCACCTCGGTGGGTCAACACATCAACAACTCTAAATCCACACTGATACATCACCCGATGCTAGAACAACCCCAGATAGATAAGTTAACCCAAGATTTCAACATGCCAACAACATCGAACCCCCCTACCTATTTAGGAGTACAATTTAAACATGGTAGATCCTCTAGCCACATTTTTTCCCCTCTGCTTCAACGGTTGGCACGCAAGGAAAAAGGATGGATTACCAAATGTCTCAACCAATCGGGAAGATTCGAGCTCATAAAATCATCACTAACCCCTACTGCCAACCACCTCATGCAAACCCAAATCCTTCCTTCCCATATCCACCAAAAAATGGATCGTATCACGACAAACTTCTTCCGGGTCATGATTCTTCAATCAGAAAACTCCATCCGCTAGGAAAAGACAAGCTCCACAAACCTAAATCACAAGGAGGGCTCGGAATCCGAAGTAGTAAGGAACACAACAAAGCACTACTCATGAGACGAGTTTGGCACATCCACCAAAACCCTAACTCTATCCTAGCTAGACTATATAATGCAAAATACCTTGATCAGACCCACATTTTCGAAAGCACCTCACCACTCCCGTCTTCCCCTAGCCCTCTATGGAGGAAAATGGCCTCGCTCATACCATTTTTCAAACAACATCTCTTCCACCAAATAGGGGATGGATTACACACCCCTATACAAGCAAATTGGATACCACAATTTGAAAATACCATTAACCCGGCTTCTTGTTATCCAATACAATCCGTAGCAGACATAATCGACCCATCAACCAGGAATTGGAATCATGAAAGATTAATCCTACTACCCCACCACATAATTCAACGAATCATCAACATCCATATCCCACAGAGCAATCAACCCGATAGGATCATATGGCCTTTTAAAAAAAGCGGACAATATACTACTGCTTCAGGATACAACTGCCTCATTAGCGCTTCTGCGCAAACTCACCAAAACCCACTTCCACCATCCAACTTCCTTTGGACACTCCCATGTCCCCCAAAAGTACAGATTTTCTTGTGGAAAGAAATTAATGAGGGTTTACCAACCCTCAACATTCTTCATCGCATACATCTCACCAACTCCAACCTATGCCCTCAATGCAGTTCTAATCCCGAAACATCCGGTCACATTCTGCTACATTGTCAAACAGCTATAGATTCTTGGAACCTCTTACTAAACCACCTCAGAAACCTTCATGTAACCTCGCAAGTCATACCTATTTCATTACCTCACCAAACAACCATATCTGAACTTCTTCAAACAAAAGTACCTACACCGATAACCACAACCTTCTGCTTCCTTTTTTGGTCTTTATGGTTAACCAGGAACGGTGTGATGTATCGCCAACAACAACAAAATCCGATAAATGTCATGCAAATGGCCATCAAGCTCCAGCAAGAATATTCTTGGGCCCAGACACACCTCCCACCGGTGCTCCCGGGGATGCAACCATATCCAAACCCAGCACAAAGAAATGTAACAAATTCAACCATCTTTGTAGGATGGCTCAAGCCTCAATCAGATTGGATCAAAATCAACACGGACGGCGCAGCGAGAGGAAACCCCGGAATAGCGGGAGCAGGTATTATTTGTAGAAATGAGGAATCCAACACTATCCTAGCAATAGCAAAACCTTTAGGAATCACCACAGCTCTTGCAGCGGAGACCTGGGCGATGCACATAACATCTAAAACGGCGACGGAACGAGGATGGTCAAAAGTCCAATTTGAAACGGATTCGGAAAATTTAATGAGATTTATAACCTCAGATACAGACCCCCATTGGTATATATCTGACATGGTTGCAGAGATCAAACAAAGGCTCACCCAAATCCAACAATATATCGTTAGCCACGTCTACAGAGAAGCAAATCAAGCAGCAGATGGTTTAGCAAACCGAGCAGCAGATGATTGCTCCGCAGGGAGACTCAAGACAACAGTATGGGAACATACAATTCCGCAATCTGTCAGTTATATTGTAATAGCAGACTCTGTGGTTATTACATACCCTCGTGTAATTTCAGTCTAATCTAATAATTTTCATGCTTCAAAAAAAATAAAAAAAAATGGATTCTTTAATTCTCTTCATTTTTTTGGTCATATTCATTACAAAGCCCAGTCGTTGATTAGTTTACTTGTACTAATTTATAAATGATGCTAAGTTAATATTAAATATTAGAGAAGGACAAAAAGTTCGTCCATTTAAGTAAAAATCATTAACAAAATCATAATACTGACCAAAAAAAATGGAAAAATCGAATTTTAAAAAAAAATTGACTATAAAATAAGAATCCTATTTTTGGGGCTTAAAATGCATGATTTATAAGGGCTGCTACCAGAATTACTAGGGGCTGATACTATTTAGCCGATCCAACGGCCAGGATCGCTTAAGATCTTGAGATTGTATCAGCCCCTAGTAATCCTGGTAGCAGCCCTTATAAATCGTGTTAAAATGGATGGGTTTATGGGGGCTTAATGGGTCATGAAATAACAACCCATATGACCCCTTATCCATCATTTTTTGTAATGTCTACTCTACTCTTAATTTGATTAGTGCTAATTAAATTGATTAAGCTAATTAATCAGTCTTAGTGAATGATTAACTAAACTAATCATCCGACTAATATTTTTTAAAATCAATTTTATTTTATTTTTGATTTAGTAGAAGGAGATGGCTGATTTTGAAGTACTTTTTATGAAAACTTTGGAAGAAACTGATTAAAAACATCATGAAAATAGTCAGAAAAGCTTTGTATACCTCTCTCAATCTCAATTTTGTTGATTCAAATCCTCCGAAATCAAGATCAAAATATGGGTTTTTCAACAATTACGGCTGGGATATAATACACGACCTAACCGTGAATAGTATTTACGGTTAGGAATAGAAGGATTCCAAACCGTAAACAACAGTTTACGGCTGGGAAATAAAGAACTTCTAGCCGTAAGCTTTTCCGGGATGATCAACTGTGTATGTATTACGGCTAGGTTTTCCTAGCATTTTTCCTAGCCGAAACTCATGTTACGGCTTGGAATATCTGGCCGTACTCAACATGTGATTTTTTTTCTTATTATCAGAACAAGTTAAGGCTAGTTTTTTCTCGCCGTAATTGATAATTTCGGCTGGGAAACCCGGACGATTGTACTACAATGGCTGGAAAAACCTAGCCGAAAGCAGACCTCTGTTTTTTTCCTGTGATTATCAGAATTACTTACGACGGCTAGGAAATCCTAACCGTGAACAACTAATTACGGCTGGGAAATAAAATCTTCCCAACCGTATACCAATTCGACGGCTAGAAATTCTATTTTTCTACCCGTAATATGAGATTTACGGTTAGGAAAATAAGAACTCCCAACCGTAAACATCTACAGAAACTAAAAAAATTTACCCGCATTTACTCGAATTAGATTTCTTAGTCATTCACAAGCAAAAATAAATAATGGGTTTCCTTTATTTTTAGGATCATCATCTTCATTATGATGAAATTATGATCATCATCTTCGTCGTGATTTATGAATGAGAAGATAAGAAGGAGAAGATAATAGTTTTGTGATCATCATTATCATCATGGTGATATCATGATCGTCATCTTCACCATATTTTGTAAACAAGAAGAATGAGAAGATAATAGTTTTAGTTTTGTTTTTATGATCATCATGATGAAATCAAGATCATCATTTTCATTACATTTGATGAATGAGAAGAGAAGGCGAAGGAGAAGATAATTAATTTAGTTTTTTTTTAGTGAATGAATTATGTGATTTTGATTTATTTATGTATAAGGGTAAATTGGACTTTTCATATGGATGAGGTCCCCCTATCCATGGTTTGGTTTTAACTAGCATTTTAAGCCCCCAAAATCTCTCACTCCTACAGCCCCAATAATATGATTCTAAAATAATTCTTCATCAGAGAGTTGCATTGAATTTCTTTGTAGTCTTTATTAGGTATATTTAACCTGGCGTTTTTAGGGGCCAACAATAAAACATAATAGGGTCACCCAAACGTAAAGTGAGTTACCCTTTATCTCGCATATTTCTTAATGGCAAAATTGCCCTTACATATTCGGTAGGTAATATATTATTTTTATCCTCCGAATGCATTCGGTAGACAAAAAAAGAAGTATGCGTCCGAATCTAGTGGGTGCAGTATTTGAATGAATTTTTTTTCATTTTTTTTTCTTCTAGGGTTTTTCTGTTTTTTCCCACATTCGGGAGATATTCATGATTTTTATTTCTCGAATGTAGTCGTGTTCTTCATTTCTCAAGAACATTTGAGTAGCATTCGGGAGATAAACTTACAATCGGAGATCCTGAAATAATCGGAAGATTGAGTAGTTAACTAGACTTCCGAATATAGAATGGCCCAAAAATCAGATTTTGGAAAAAAAAACTCACATTTTTGAGTTTTGTACTAGTCATAATCGGAAGACAAGTAATTCATTTGACCTCCGAATATTTGTTGGCTCCCAAATGAGAACCACCATGAGCCTTGGCATATAGGGCTTTGGAACCACCATGAGCCTCGGCATATAGAGCCTTGTCACTACTATATTCAGAGATTTCACTACACCATAAATGGGCTTTCGCAACTGGCTCCCGCTGTTGCAAAACGGGGTCGCAACTGCAGCCAGCTGTTGTGAAGGGGGGCGACTCGAATTTTCGCAACCGACATGTAGTTGTTGCGAATATCGATTCGCAACAGTTTTTGCAACAACTAAGTCCAGTTGCGACGTTTTTTTTTTGCAACAGCCTAGTATCAGTTGCTAATTTTTTACTATTTGTTGCTAAATCTTGACTGAGTCAACGAAAAATGACCCCAAAAGTCGTGGTAAAAATTAGAAACTGGCACCCGCAGTTGCGAATTTTACTGTAGTTGCGAAAATATTTGACTAAGTCAACGTTGACCGACTGTGTGCAAATTTAGCAACAGTTTATACCTGTTGCTAATTCTTTGCAATAACAAAAAAAAAATTAAGGTAGGTCTTTGTTGACCTGGTCAAAAAAATTTCCCTCCATTCTATTTTATCCAGCAACTATCCATGACCCAGAGATTCAATCCATTCAATTATATTTTACAAATAACTCTTTAAGAATAACTAAAAGAGCAATCATATTCTGCAAATACTCGTATGCAGTATTGCTTATATTGACATTGATATGTTAAATCATACATACGAACAACAAATAAGAAAATTACAAAAGAAGAGAAGAAAACAACTATATGTTCATCTACACATGCATGGTATACATATAAGTTACTCTTAATTTCAATAAGACTAACTTAGTTTAATGTCGAACTCTTAACAACTATGATGATAAAAAAGAATTTTGGACACAAAAGTGTCGCAGTACTTACCATCTTACATTCATTAGCTCTATACACTTGTGAGCGCGCATCCTTAGTATCTTTAAATCTAACTCCCTGTGGATGGTTCTCGCATACCTGCAAGCCAAAAAGTAACATGTAAATTTTTTACTCAACAACCAACACTTGTATTGGAACAATATATGTACAAATTGTAACAACTCTTGTATTCTTTGTCAATAATCTCCAAGACTCCATCGATATATTTCAGACATTAAAATTAGGAAAAACATCACAAGGATCTCTGCGTACCTTAACTAGCTCCACTGGACCAAGTTTCCATTCATTCTGTTCACCATGTGTAATCATATTCTCAGCACCACAGTCTCAAACACCATCTGCTCATGACTTTCAATCTTAATCTCCTAACTGCATTTCAAACACAACTCCAGTTCCACTCAACATCTCAGTCCCTAAAATTTGCCACTGCATACCAGGCCAACCAGTCCACCTGCAGCTGCAACTTCATCTATTCTAGAAACACAAGCAAAATGCGTTAGCAGTAATTCAATCAGTTGGATTTTCAATTAAAACAAAATAATAAGACTATTCAAAATATACATACCATAATTCATTTTCTTCTATACCTCCTTATTTCCAGATGATATCTTTCAGCCCCGTAGAAATGTTATTGTAAAACTGGATATTCATAATGAAAAAGGTAAATAAGAGACTTGACATTTAATTAATAAAGTTTATGAGGGAAAGAAGAAGTTCAGTAAGATATGTGATGAAGTGCCACGCTGAATCTTTATTGGTCGGACTTGGAAAATGCACACATGGCAAGCTTATCACATGAATGTTACAAACCAATGTATGTTAAACATACCTTGTGGAATTCCAGTGTATCTCCCCCAGCTTTACGAAGCTCAACCATGTAAAGAGAAGGAGCAACTTCCAAAACCTGCAATAAAATATTACAAACTAAACCTTTTCAACATCTGATGATTGGCAATGGCACAAAAATATCTTATTTTCCGTCCCTTTAAAATTTGAACTTCCAGAAAAGTACCTCAGTAGCAATAGATAGATGGCCTTTCCTTCCAGTTTTTTCTCCTTGGAGCTTCATCTGCCACAAGAAAGAGATGTTTGTTATACCCAGCACCACTAGCTTCTTTGCATCCAACTGCACCTGCAATGCCAACCTGCAAATCATCTTCTCAGTTTCGAAAGAAACCACTGCACAATACCAACAACTCAATAACACCCATATACTGCATCTCTGCTTGCAAATTAAGCTAAGATTCACATCATCACCTTACCAACAGCAAGCACACACATCTTCATTTCACCATTCCTAACGGCAGCTTCATAACCACTTAGATTGATTGAACCTTTAGACTGAAAAAAACAGCTCAAATCAATACAAGAGAAAAAGGTATGTTGGGCCGACACCATTTTCAGATATCATTAAAAGAGCGAAAGGTATGTTGCTTACCAGAGAAAGGTCGTCAACGACATAATCCGGAAGCAAAAAGATCGTAATACCTCGCAACAAAGTGAAATCCAAAGGTTAATATCAACAAATTTCAGCAAAAATGGGCTCCAAGCATAACCAAATGAACTTACCAGGGATTGATATACCTAGGGTGGCTACTAGCTTCAGTTTACTACAAACATATACATATACATATACATATATAGGAACCACACAAATGCAAGAAGTAAAATTCATTCACACACACACATATATATATTACATTCCAAGTTTTTTACAGTTAAAAGTAAAATACTTCCTTATGCATAGTTGCATAAGAATATGCCGCATACTACATCCTAGTCTTCTTATGCACAAATGCACAAGTGTGAAAATTAGCAAAAAAAAGAAAAGTAAAAAGCCGTCTGAACATTAGCATAAAAAGTAAAAGCCATATATGTTTATCGTTGATATATGCAAAAGATGATGGCTGGGATATCTTCATAACTTCTCCAAAAAAACAGTTTGCCCCTCCTAATCATATATATGAAATGAACATCTTTGGATGAACCATGAAACCTCCAATTTCAACATCTTGAAATGTGCGCACAAACCTGTTAACATTTATTGTCAATTCATCTGGCATGTGAATGAGATCAAGCACTACCTTCGCATGATTAGATGCTACAGGTGAGCCGTGAGCCATTTTTGTTGATTCACCTGTACAAAGTCTACCAACAGCAATAGTCTCACCATTGATGTTCATTAATGAACATTTTGTATCAGAATCTACAGCTGATCGAGCTGGTGATATGGTTTCAACATCTGCAGATATGTGAGCATGTGAACTTGTATTGCCAGCTGAAGGAGTATGAGCAGGTGAACTTGTATTGCCAGCTGAAGAAGTATGAGCAGGTGAACACGCGTGACCTTGTGAACTATCCATATGGTTCGAGGCAATATATGAGGCTTGTCCATATTGGATATCCTTCACAATTTGTTACCTAAATCATTCATCTGATGCTTTATCTCTCCATCCCTAGACTTCATTTCAGCAACTTTCGCACATGCAGGAGCTGAATAATCATATTGTGTACGAGAAACAGTACCAACAGAACGAACCCTTCCCCTTGTATCCTTCCCAAAATCTAAAGTCAATGGATCAGATTCATCTACAGAAGAACCTGAATCTTATTTTTCCTTAATATCTAGCTGCGCCTTCTTAAGATCATCCTGTAATGTCGAGAAATTGTATTCAGTTAAAAATAAAATTACCAAACTAGTATGTGGTTGAAGAAAATAGTTCAACAATATTCTCACATAGTATTTCTGCGCACTGGGTAGTATTTTCCCACCCTCTTGTGTATGGGCTTTAATCCACACATCAGAGATTGTGATTTCTACTCCAGGATTCTCCAGCTCCTAAATTTACATATGCGATGAGTTGATTAATACATTAATCAATTATCTACATGTACCCTACGGTCGATAAGTTGAAATTCATAAATAACAGAACATTGTCGATGAAGTACACATACCTGTTCAGCTCTCACTAAACTATGAGGTTTGCGACCGGAGGTATGACTGTAATCGTATTTCTCCCTTTTCCTCTTATTAATGGTTCTATTTTGCTGAACTTTTTCATCCTCCTCGTTGCGACAGAACGTTTGCCAGTCTTCATCAGTTACATTTGGAGGAGTACGTGAGGTCCTTGCTTCATAAGTGGGATATGGATCATAATATGCTATTCGTAACTCCCACTTACGTCTCCTCCATGGATCAGACATCCCCTTGACCACAGTTGCTTTAGAAGTATCAGGCAACATGAACGATATCAGAAAAAACACAGCATCTCGCTTACCACTACACCATATCCTGTAATTTGCAACATATCAGTTTCGGAGGTGTGCAACAGATATTGGCGTTGCACATCTGGGCAACGGCAATATCCGTTGCACACCAAAAAATACGTTGGCAAAAAAAAAACTAATTTGTAAAATAAAATTAATGGTGCAACGTTTTGTGACACGCAAAAAAAACGTTGGTCACTTTTATAATATCAAATTTTTTTTTATTATTATTATTTTATAAAAATCTTAAAATTTATAAATATTTCCCTCTCAATATTTCACTAAAATCATCCTCCCTCCTAAAATTAAATCAACAAAAATTTTCCCCCTAATTTTTCCCTCTAAATTTTCACCAAAATTATCCCTCTCTCATATTTTTCACCAAATATTAATTTTTCCCCCAAATTTTTTAACAACCAATATTTTCAAACATCTTTATTATTACTCTCTCTCTTATTTCACTCTCGTTTTTTATCACTCTCATTTTTACACTCTCTTTATTTCTTCTCCGTAGAAAGCTCTCAAAACCTCAGAACGCCCAAACCCTTCCCTGCGGAAAGTTCGAAACCCTCGAGACAAAAATCCTTCCTGCAGAATCAAAACCCTTCTCTCACAATGAAACCCCAGATCGATACCTGAATTTCAGTAATCAAAACTTATAAATCTCGATCTGTTCTCTAGAACCGTAAAAAATTCATAAACCTAGAATCCAAAATCAATCCCTGAAATCCAAAATCAATTCATAAAATAGTTAATTATCATCAGGTATAACCATTATTTACTAGTACTGTTGTTTAATTTTGATTTTGTTGACCTAACTCTGTGATTATTTTTTTTGCTGCTTAGTCAACACATTCAGTTTTATTATAATGGTGTCATCAAATGTTTATGCTGATTTGTGAGCTATTTTTAGGGTTAAATTGTTTTTTTAGTTATCAATCTCTTGCTGCTTTTATTCAAATGTGACTTGATTGATTTGTTACTGCTGGATGTAGTCTCATTTCTGTATCGACAAGGTTGATTTCTTAGTTGTTTATGAATTTGATACTTTTCGTTGGGGATATCATTTGTCAGTGTATGTTAGTTTGAACATAGTACATGACCCATTGGAATTAAAAGAATTTGTTAGTTTGATACTTCATATTACAGGACCCATTGGAATTAAAAGAACTTGTTATTTTTATACTTCATATTACATGACCCATTGGAATTAAAAGAACTTGTTAGTTTGAACATAGTAATAACTAGAGCTTACCTCTTTTAGAGTCTTGATACGACTTTCTGTTCCAATGCAGTGACAATGTTATCCATCTGGTTATGTTGTCTTATGATTGGTTATTTTCTAGGAAGTTTATGTTATGTGATACAATGATTACCCTTGAACATTAATATCGACTTATATAGCTGTTGTCGAAATAGTATGTGTTGGTTGTTTGCAAGTTAGTAGTGACCTCAAAAGATCAAGATCTTGTTCAAGGATGACGAGGATGATTTAGATTTGAATATTTACCCCTTGGGGAAGTTTAAAACTATAACTTGAAAATTGCAGCAGATCTTTGGAGTTTTTATATGCAAGACGTTGTTGATGTTCCTAGGTGCTTCCATGGTTGGAGAAATTGCTGCTTGATATGTTTCTTGAAACTTGCAGCATATTCCTTCGTGTCTTCTTAGTTTTAGTTTCGTATTTCCCTCTACAGATTTCATTCTCTAGTTTTGTGGATTATATGCGAGACATTGTGGATGACAAACCAAATATTTTCTTGAGAACTGGATTTCTAATTGTACATATTAATTTTAGTTCTTTATACTCATTAGAAATGTTGAAGATAGAACGGGTTACACCTAATTTATGTTTGTTCAACACTTGAACTTATAATGAACTGATAAGCATTCATATATTGGTTTGTTCTTGAAATTTACTAACTGGAAACTTTATGTTAGCCACTTGTCTAATCCTTTGAAAAAATTTCATTGTAGATAAATCTTTCCATACAGTTCATCTAAAGAAAACAAGAATTTGCACTCCCGAAAGGCCACTTGTTGTTCGAGCTGGTTACAGGGTATTGTTTCACTCATTACCTTGTACTTCTTTTTACGTTCTTGTTTACACATAACCTGTAACATTGCTAACAATTTATGTTAGTTATATTCGTCTGAGGCGTAGTATATTGATTATGTTTTTGTACATTGTTGTTATGCCCAAGTGGTCTTATTTCGGTACCGCTTTAAAGGTGAATTGGTGTTTCCCTCTCGCATTGACTAGGTTTTTAAATATTTTTTGTTTTGCCCCCCTCATTTTTAAGCATAGAGATGATAGAAACGAGGATCACTGTGTGTAATGTGCAAAAGGCTTATCTCCTTTGTCATTTATATGTGTTCCAATATCTATGTTAGCGTATTCGTTTGCATTTGCGGCATACTGAGGAGGTTGATGCTATGATAAAATGGTTTGCAAAAATGTTTTTAAGTAATTTTATTCCTAAAGAAACAAGTTATTTGGATGATGCCAATTAAAAGGTTAAGGGAATCTCATTATTATAGCAAACTGGGATAATAAACATAATGTGGAAATTTAATTATTATTATATGCTTAGTGTTTTCATAACGTTGGTGGTTATTGCATTTGAACTATAGTATTTCTCTTGTTTCAAGTAGCATCGTTTTCTCTTGTAGTGTGTCCTCAGTAAGTGGACAACCTTGGGTGCTAATATATTCTCATGCTTAATATTCATACTCTGTCAGACTCCTAATCTTAGGAGTTGTGGATGCGTGTGATGACATATTTTAGATTGGTGTGTTGAATGATTGGATAAGGGCTTAGCTATACCAAGTATGAGAATTTATGTTGTTGAGTACTATGTGCTACTACTAACTCACATTTCGTTTCCTGAATGGTTAGTGTATTTTAGCTTGTTATTATCCTTCGGTAAAACTTATGGGATATTTGTACGCCTTGTTATTCCTTTCTTCTCTTCTGCCATTTGGTGTCTGCTACGGGTGATCTATATTTAGTTGCAAGACCCTGCTTGTTCTCTCGGGTTAGGGATTTATCTCCATTATTTTATTACTAAATGTTATTAAATCTTGTAAATTTATTAGTTACACTCAAGCAGTCATCTATCTTTCATGTTTACAGGTATAACATCCCTATCTGCACTTCAAGACCCTTCAAACGACATCAAGCCAGACTACTAAGCAAGTAAGGTAGCCGACATTCTTAAATTCTTAGAAGAATAAATCTTACACTTATGTCAGGATTTCTCAGAATGTCAATTATTCACCATTAGTCAAAATCATCGTTGAATCCCCAAATTGCGTTTGTGCAGTATTTACTCCATGTATCAGCTCTTCTATAATAAAGAAAAATTTCTTAATCGCTTCTTAATTATTTTGCGGTATCCATCTAAGAAGACCCGGTGTTTGAATTTCCCATGATGTTTTCCACTGCCTTCATTTCCTGCAAATGTTAATATACTCTGTCTGTATGTCACCTTGTCATGGATGATAAACTATATTGCATTATATGCCCAGTTGTTCTGACGATATAGAGTTGCTTAGAGGAGTATAAAATACGAACGTGCTTAATGCTTTGGTGAATCCCTTGGTTACGATATCTGTATCATACCACCTATAAATCTGATCATTATTTTGATCTACCCTCAAGTAATTTAAATTCATGTATTTAACCCTTGCAGTTGGCTTGTTTTGGTTATAGTGAGACTTGTAAGCCGGTGTTGGTTAAGTGTTGGGTTCCAAAAAAACGTAATTCATAATTATTTTTTGTCCTTTAGTCTTGATGATTGTAGTTTATATACTTCTTTACCTGACTTGCACTTACAAGTGCTGAACTGCCATCTTGGATTCTCTATTTTGTTTGATCCCTTGTGTTGATGTCGGTTAATTGAGCTCATTTGATGTGTATTTATTGTGTAGTGAGTACTTACAATGAATCCAGAGATAGTATTTAGTATCTATAGATATGTTACGTCTTTCTCATCTTGGCAAGAAGTTATAAAAACTGGAAAATGACACTGGACTTCAAATGTAATTGCTAAACTTCTTCCCACTAACTTGGTAGCTAGCTTACATATAGTATTTAAATGTTTACTAACATGCCAGTCCATAACTGAAAAATCCTTGAACCCATTAGTAAAACCAGTTCAAGCAGCTCTTTTTACCATGAAATGTTTTTTGAAATGTCTTTTAAATTGTTCTTTTTTATGTAAACAATGTGGTTGCTTATAATTGCTTAGGAAAAGTTAGGATTTTTGTGGATCTGTGGCTCTAATATGCATTTCTCTAGCTCAAATCCCACTTTTTCTGGTCATCATTGTTATAATGTTGTTGTCAGATGACAATTCTAAAGAATGATTTGTGTTTCGGTGCAGGTTTCGTATAGTAAAATTGCTGTTCTAAGGACTTGAAAGGTCGGGTAACATGTTTAGCTTTTGTTTAGATGCTCTAGTTATCATTTTTTGTATAAGATTGTATGTTTAGCTTCTCACTGTATTATTGTTGGCTGCTTATTACTTAGGTATTGACATATCGTGCACGAAACCTGTTCATCCCAGAGAGGGTATGCTGCTTATTTGTACTTCTATTGTTATGTACTTTCTGCATCTCTCGTATGCTTACAATTCAGTTTCTTGTTAAGCCAAATTGCTTAGGATTCAGCTTGCTGCTCATTCCATAAGAATGATTGTTTTTGTTTCATTGTGAATTATAAGCCAGAAATAGTGCACCAATTTTATAATCTGGCCTTTCTTCATTATTGTAGAATGTCTCAATATATTGATAAAGGCTGGATGTTTGAAGATAGGTTTAGTCATTCATATAAAATAGGTGTAGATACTTTTATTGCCTTTGCATATAAGAATAGAACTAGAGGCTCGCAATTTTGTCCCTGTCCTTGTCATGTTTGTCGTAATGCAAAATCTAAGAAGTTTGAAGAAGTGAGGAATGATTTAAAAGTGAATGGCATGCTATTTACATATGTACATTGGTCACTGCATGGAGAGAAGCTGACACCACTATCAAAGGTAGTTGCCGCAAATGTAGAGCAATTTGTTCAGGAAGAAACCTTAGTGGAGCCTGTAGAGGAAGATGTAGCATAGGACAGTAGAGATGATAGGTGCAGGTTGGGTGATTTTGTAGACAATGAATTTGGGGTATTTGAAGGGTTAAACGGACATGTCGATGTAGGTGATTCTGAACATCCATTTATTCAGGATCCTAGCTTATGTAAGAAGCACGACAAGTATAAGAAGTTAGCAGAGGATAAAATATATCCATCATGTGAGAATGGTCATACAACACTTTCTGTCATAGTAGAGCTGCATCATGTAAAGAAGACTTTTGGTTGGTCAGGGAATAGTGTAACTTATCTCTTGGGATTAATTACTTAGAAAATGGTTTCCAGAAGGCAATACTTTTCCTGAAAAATACCCGATAATGAAGAAGATGTTGAGAGATCTGGGAATGGAGGATGAAAACATACATGTTTATGTTAACCATTGTGTGTTATTCCGGAAAGACCTTGAGAATGCAATAGAATGCCCGACTTGCGGAGCATCTATGTACAAAGTTAAAGTGGGGAAAGATGGAATATCAAGGCCAACAAAAGAGCCAGAGAAAGTGTTGCGACATTTTCCGCTCGATGAAAGACTTAAGAAGTTTTATACCATACCTTGGATCTATGAAGACATGCCATGGCACGATAGAGCAGAGGCGTCTTACAATTATATGCGTCATCCAATAGACTCTGTGCAGTGGCAGAAAACGAAGGGAAGGTGGCCTGAGTTTGCAAGTGAAGCACGTAATGTGTGGCTTGGCATCTCAACTGATGGGTTTAATCCTCGCGGCATCCATTCTACCGGTTATAGTTGCTGGCCAGTTATCTTGGTAATGTATAATTTGCCACCATCACTATGTATGAAGGCAGAGTTTCATATCATGTCGCTGTTGATACCAGGGCCTAAAGCACCGGGACAAGACATCCGTGTTTTTCTTTAAGTACTAATAGAGGACCTGCAAAAACTTTGGGAGGGTGTTGATGCATATGATATGCGTTTAAAAGAGGCATTCAAGTTGAGAGAAATTTCTTTGTGGGGTATTCATGATTTACCTACATATGGAAATCTTTCTGGATGTGTAGTTCATGGTTACAAAGCTTTCCCTGGTTGTGCAGATGAGACGGAAAGTAATTGGTTACCTCACTCCCGCAAGATTGTGTACAGAAATTTCCGAAGATTTCTGAAGACAAGTCATCCTTTCAGGTCAGTTACATGCTGAAAATTTACTTAGTTCAATTTGATTATCTAACATGATGAAATGTCGCATGAATTTGATACTTCTGCAAAATAGATAACTAAGCATGGTTGTTGTATTTGAATTTGGAGATTCTGGTTCACTGTTGATTTTAATATATTCAATAATTTCCAAGGGTGTTGGTTTAAAGTTGTTATTGCCACCATTACTTTTATCAACATCCACACCTCCATTAGAGACCTCAGAATCTGTTTGGTCTGCTATTCCCGTTTCTTGTATTACAAGCATTTTCTCTTTTCCTGTAATTTATAATTATACGAATGTTCCTCTAATGTGAGTCAGTAAGTGATTCAATGGTAGTGTTGACAGTTAGGACTAGATCATTTCAGTTCTTAATTTTTAAAATTTTGACTGTTCAATTGAAAAGGAATTGTATTGGTAGTGAGAATTTTAGTGTCTTCTTTTCAGGCCAGGCAAGTATATGGGACTCCAAACAAAAGAGAAGGGATTGGCACCAGTTCGATTAACCGGAAAAGAAGTAATGGCGAAGACCAGTCATGTTCATTATGTTCCTGGTAAGCTTTCCAAAGACGGTAAGAAGAGAAAGAGAGATTTTTTTGAAGTTGATTGTGATGATATTGATTCACCAACTAAATCCTTTTACAAAAGGTCGAGGCTGTTGGATATTCCAACATGGGTTTATAATGAATATCGTCATTGTATTTATGTAATGCACGTTGAGAAGAATGTTACTGAACATCTTGTAGATGCTTTTCGTGACTTAAAAAAGAAATCGAAAGATAGTGTGTATGCTAGGAAGATATGGAGGCTTTGAATATTCAGAGGGGTCAATGGATTACTGAAGATCCTGAAACTGGTAAAGACATCGTACCCGATGCTCCTTATATTTTGAGCAAGAAGGAGAGAAATGACTTTTTGAAGATATTGAAAGACATGAAGTTTCCGACCAGATTTTCCTCAAATCTTGGAAACAATGTCACTCTCCAACATCCCGGTCTACATTGTTTGAATTCGAATGACTTTCATATGATTATGGAATATTTGCTGCCAGTTCTACTACAACATTCTTTCCCGCGCTACCCAGACCTTCGGAGGGCTCTTCAATAGATCAGTTTGTTCTTTAGAATACTCTGCTCAGAAGTTCTGATCAAAAGTGAACTTCAACAGGCCAAATACATGGTTACTGAGGCATTGTGTGTTCTGGAAAAGTATTTTCCGCCTTCTTTTTTCGTTATCAGCATCCATCTGGTGGTGCATCTTGCTGATGAAGCTCTAACTTGTGGACCAGTTAGATTCCGATGGATGTATCCATTTGAAAGGTAAGCACTTTAAAGTATTTTGATAATGGAGCATGAACTGAACCAAGTTTGAACTTAGTTATTGGTAATCGACACCATAATCTATAGACTATGCAGCAGCTAAATAGTTTCATGTATAACTTAGGTGGATCTAAACTCCAAGTTTTGTTCACATGTAGTTTGTGTTGTTACGCAGGGCGATGAAGCTTTACAAGAACATTCCAAGAAACAAGCGTTATGTGGAAGGTTCGATTAAAGAAAATCATCTTGTATCCGAAGGTGTGGTGCATGCAATGGAACACGTGGGAAACATCTCAAAGGATGGCAATCACAAAGCTACACGTGAAGCTTTCTTGGATGCCGATTCGGAATACAGTGATGAAGGCCCTCAGGGATATGGAGATAAGAAAGTGATTCTATCTGATGTACATATTATACAGATAGTTAGATGGGTGATATTTCGTCGTGCAGTAGAAGGTCTTCCAGATTACTACGCGTGAGTACATTTTATATTGATTCTTTATGAATACTTTTTTTTTGTAGTTTGTGATAACTATTCTTACATGTAACACTAGTTTGCCAGTGAATACTGTGATGAGATAATGGTTGATACAAATGGGATAAAGAACACGAGAAGAGAAGTACAACGACAAACAGATTTCATAAAATGGCTGTATAAAAAGGTAATTATGCTGAGATTTAGATGATTGTCATATTGTGCTAGTCAGTTTTCTTTGTGACTAACAAGTTATGTAATGCTTCAGTTGGTGAAAGAGCGCAAAATGGACTCCAAATTGTGGCGTTACATAAAAGGGCCTGTTGGAGCAAAGGAATATGATAAGTACAGGTTCAATGGTCATATATTTGCATCCAAATCCTATGATTTAGAACATGATCTTGTCACACAAGATAATGGCGTTTGCATGGAAGCAAATACAACATACATGGCAAGTAGTAAAGACAAAAACCTTGTCGATGGTGTGACTAAGTGGTATGGTGTGATTAAACAAATATTGGAGCTTGACTACACTGAGTTTACAGAGGTGGTGTTTTATTGCGACTGGGTGAAAGTTGAGAAGAAGAGTCGGGGGTGTAAAATGTGTCCTGATTCCAACTTGGTACTGGTGAACTTGAATAATTTCAGAAGTTCAAATAGTAACTTTGATGAACCTGCGATACTTGATTTTGAAGCTTCACAAGTGTTTTACTCGACAGATTTGAAGGATCCTCAATGGTCTGTTGTAATTCACTCTCCAAGGAAGATTACTAGACAAGCAGATGACTTATTGAAGCCTGAATTGGGAGAATTCCAGTCGATATTTGAAGATGAAACCCATTTGAAATCCTTCCTAGTATCACGTCGTAGTTAAATGTTGTGTGTTGTTTTCTGATTTTGTATTTTGGGTCTGAAATGTTGCGTTGCTTTCTTTAACATGCACAATCACAGCCTGTTTGTATTTTGAACCTTCTTCTATTATGATAATTAGCTTGTGATTTCATCTTTCTTGCTTTCTGCTATTATTGTGATATTTTAATTTTAATATCTACTATCATTATCAATTGACCATGTGTATGAATTACTAATACTTCTATTTTGCAGGTTAATGGCACAATCGCAAAGCACAACTAATGGTACAACATCACAGCAAAATATGTCTGACGCTTCTTCAGGAAATCCAAAGATTCTCCTTGACCTTGACATTGCTTTCGAGCATGTGGGAGAGTATGCTCAGAAATTCAAAACTAGGGCTGGAGAGCTAATCAGAATTCATGTCCCAGTTAACCATCAATAGTGGAGGCACGTGCCGGTTAATTTCAAATATGATGTTTGGACAGCTTTGATGGTAATTTCTACTATTCTTCGAATTGTTCACATTTGCATTTATACTACTGATGTTATTATCCTTAATGTTTATCCACGTAAACATGTATCTCAGGATGAGTTTGAATTGCATTTCGACCCAAAGCATTGCCGCCCTATTATAGAAAATGGATTTCCACCATTGTACCGGGGGTTCAAGTCTGACTTAAGGGATCTGGTCAGAGGAAAAAGGAAAAGATCCAAGAAGAGGCCTGCATTATCTGAGGATGGGTTTGTTGTACCGGAGGAAGAGTCTGAAGTTCCACAACGCCTTCAACTCAGTCCAGAACTCTAGGAAGCTGCAAGAGATAAAGTTCCAGCTGGGATGAATCGAGATATTTGTCATGAGTTTGTTGACTATGAAAAGAAACCTGAGGTAATAGAAAAGAATATTGTCAATGCACAATCCAGAGCACAATCCACGATCCTCCATACACTTGGGAGATGTTCTTACAATAACAAGAAATATAAACTGGTAACTCTACTCTCTGTTAATTGAATAACTAATGGTTGTAATAATAAAGTTTCTGGTTCAGTTTTAATATAATAAACCACTTTTCCAGGATGAGTCGGGAATTTTACGAGTACCTGAAGACACCACAGACAAGTGGTTGTTGGGACACCAACGTAAGGATGGGAATGTGCATCCTAGTGCGGAAGAGGCACATGTAAGTATACTTCAGAAATTGAATAACGACAGTTATTTCAATACTGCATAATACTCTTAGCTAGCCACCAAGTTTCGATTATGAAATTTCAGAAGAAAGTAATGGAAGCCAAAGAGAAGTATAAACAAGCAGGAGCAAGTGGTGACAAGAGTTGTTTGATTTCAGTGCCACTAGAAGATGTGTTTGGAGCAAATCGAAAATATTTTATTCGTGGCCACTCATCCCATACGTCCAAGAAGCAAGCTCAGATGGAAGCAATCGCGTTTTCTTCTCTTCAAAATAGAGACTCCAAAAAGGACCAGAAACTCAACAAAATTGAAACTGATGTAAGTATTTTGGGTGGCCAACTTGGGTCGATGAGCAGTAAAGTTGACGTAAGTGTTGAATTCTGACTTGTCGTGCAGTTCTCAATATTTAGTAAACCTTCAAATCTGTGATAGTTCTAATATGATCTTGTTGACAGGCGCTCTTACACTTACTGAAGCCTAATGTGTCTGCACCAGCTAGTTCCTCCAATCCTCCTAGAAGAGTCATTCCTAGCCCATATAAAGGGTCAAATACTCATCATGTTGGTGGAAGTCATCATGTCTTGGATAACGAGGAAATTGCTTCTGCTGGGGTTACATTTGGGCAAGTTGAGATACTAAACAATAAAGGTGGAGCTGTTGCATTAGGAATTATTCACCAGGGTGACATCTTGCATTGTAAAAAGCTGAAGTCGACTGATAAGAAGGTCTATGTCGAGGAAGTATATGACCAAGCATCGGTTCTTTGGGATGCCCCTCAAGGAGATAGTTATTTCTTCTTAATACAGCTACCACTGCCTACTTGGGTAAAATGGAGCGAGGATAGGATGCAGCCTGTAAATAGTGAAACTTTTAGGATTGGGTATTTTGACACAAAGTAAGATAGATAATAACGAATCTTACAGGATTTTTGTTTTTGGATATACTGACTAGGGAGATTGCTTAATATAACGGCGAAATCTAAAGACTTCTTTTTAGGTGTTTTTTTGGCTGTATGAAGATTAGACAGACTATGCATCTTTCTACTTTGTCTTTATTAGTTTTTTTTTGGTTTCTATGCTTAATGGAGTTGATCATATATATATATATATATATATATTTTGTTTCTTGTTCATTTTAATGTCAAACCTTTTTAACTCCGCCAATGCAAATGCGTTGCCGGTCCCAAGCCCGGATAAAGGAAGAGGGAGAAGGTTATTATATTCCAGTCATATAATATGGAGTTGCTCTTTTATTTTCTTTTCTTTTTCAGGTTATGGGTTTCCTTGCACCATTTTGGTACCAGTTCTTCACATTGATTTTCTATCATTCTTACTGGTAAGGGTTGTCTACTTTTCACTGTTTTTCTATATATCGGGATGATATTTCAAGTATGATATGGTGATTGCAGTTCAGTTACTTGTGGAGTGTTGGGGGTTCCCCAGGGTTTAAATAATTAGTTTTCTTATACATGTCTGGTAAATGGATACCTTAACTATTAATTTGTTTGTGATAAACCCTTTTTCGTGCGATATTTAATTTTGTTACAATTTTCAAAGGATAAATCATACATGGAGTTCCTTATATGATTGGTGCTATTAGTAATGGCATGATGATTCTTCTGAATGGCTAGGTTTTTGGTTGTGTCGATAATTCTTACGGAAATTCCCACTCGTTCCACAGTTTCAGGTTTCAAGTTCATCAAGGTGGGAGTTCTTTGGCCGAGGTACGTTTTGTAATTAATTTTACTCTTTCACCAACCTTCTTATCCCTCTTTGTTTGTTTAAATGTTTTGATCGATTAAAACAATAGAGTTGTGTTTCCAGTGGAATCCCTACATCTAAGTATGTGAATAAGTCGATTCCAAAATTATTGGAAGTATATTGATTAAATGGGTGTTCTTATGTTTCTATCTGAATATTGGTTGGTTATCTCTTTCCTTACAATAAGATTTACCTGGACCATTTTAGCTCACATATCAATCTAAATGCCATAAAAAACGAGATTGTTGAACATGTCAAGAGACATACTTGCCAATTCTTATCGCATTGTGGATCTTGCCTTCTTGGTGAAGTAGTCTAACATGTGAGACCTAAAGACCCTCAATATGAAAGGTCCCAATATTTATTGGTATTGAAGTATTACATTGCCCGTGCTGGCTTGAGTTTTTCTTTTTATGAAAGAATAAGTTGGTTTTGGAACATGACATTGTGTTTTATAGGAGCCAGTGGATCCATTTTCGCTTGTTGCTGATGAAATCTCTTATTGGTAATCGGTTACGCGATATGGTGGTTGCTGAGGTACATTTTTATGTTTTTTTCTCTCGCTTCTGATAATCTTTTGGAGTAATGAACATCAAAGATTAAAACCTGAGTGCTTATTTTTCATGTAGGTCCCCAAACTTGCCTCAGCTACAGAATACTTCTTCAAGATGGGGGTGGAGGGAAAGAGGTTTCGTCCCACGGTATGAACTAATGCGTTTACATTTCAAGTTTCTGACCCTCTTTGACATAACATCAATTATGCCTTGTATTTTACTGTATGATGATCCTTGATTCTTATAGTAGTCTCACTGTTGATCCTTAGGGAGTTTTAATGTGGTCACTAGTGATGACTGATAATGAAATGGAAAAGGATGGACTATTAAATTCCATGCTAACCGGCTGATGTTCCTATCTGATTTGTTTTTGAAAGGTGTGCATTTGAATCCTCACCAATTCCTATCTGATTTGCTTCAGATAGATTCAAATTGAATTGATCTAAGTTAATATTTAGTAAATCAGGTCAAACTTGCATAAATAATGTCAATAAATGATCACAGTTTAGTTACTAACAGAGAGAACCACAAGTGCCGCAATTAGGACCTTTCTATATGCACGCATCAAAGATATTATTTTGAATTATTCAGCTTTTTTATTTCCGTTTTTTTTCTTTCACTTTTATATACTTGACACTCTCAATCGCTCCTCGACAGAATGTTCACCTTAGAGGTCAGCCAAGGCCTGGTGACAAGCATGGTGATGACATTATAATGACCAGCACCTGACCAGCATTTTGAATATCATGTCTATTAAGTGGGAAGCTTATTACTGAAGTACATGATCCTGTGCAGAGGTATTCATCTTCTAGTTTTACTTTTCAGATTTATTGTGTCCAGGGTAACCAGTATGAAAACTTGCATAAATCATGCCAATGAGTATTGCAGCATTTGAATCTATCTGAAGCAATATCCAACAACACTTGATTAACCATTCTTATCTGACTTTATTTCTGAATTGATTTTTGTAGTTGATTAACTGCCTCAAACTACACTGAGCTTGCTCGATTCTATCAGAATCTCAAGGACTAAGGTTTGTGTTTATTCTCCTAATCGTGTTTTATACGAGCGTGAAAATTATTGTTTTCAGTTGGGTTTTGTCTTCAAATCTTAGTAATAATAATTCATAGCTGCTGGTGGTGGGATTGGGAGTGCACATCTATTCTGGTGGTTATAAAAAACTTGTTTCTCTTTGATACTTCTACAGATGTACTCATTCGATGATGGTGATACCGGCCCACACATTATGGGAAGCAATTGCATGTCATGTTTCCTTATAAGGTGTCAGGTTCTGTGTTATCTCCTATTAACCTTAACTTCCATATAATTCCGGATATTGATTTTAATGCTCTTAAACCAGTGGTACTTCTGATACAACGTGTATGTAAAAAACTGAAGGTATTCTTATGAACTAATTCATATTGTCAAATTCAGAAACTTGGATTCATGACCGTAGCTATCTTTAAATCAACCAAATAATTATATGGTTTATTATAATTTATCTGTTACGTGCTGATTCATATATTTATTACAAGATAATATATATGAATATATCTTGATGGATTGTGATATATTGGATCTTTTAGTTGATCTACAATGGTATATGAAGGTGCGGAATATATTTTCAGGTGCAGAAAACGGTCAGGAATTATTGTCGGAATTCTATTTTTTACCTGAGATTATCGTCGGAAATTTTTTTTTTTATTATTTGAAAATGGGTTTGCAACGTATATAAGTGTTGCTCAAATTAGAGTAATACGTTGCCTAAATTATTGTAACTGTTGCACAAATTAAAGAATCCGTTGCTCAATAAACGTTGGTAATCTTTTTGACCAACGTTTATATACGTTGCACAAAATAATTTGACCAACGGATTTTAGCGTTGCACCAAAATTTGCTACGCCATATTCCCAACAGATATTTGCGTTGGTGAAATTGCATTGCAACGCGTATATCCGTCCCAAATCAGATGTTTTGGTGTAGTGTACATTCAAATATAGTTAACATAAGTATGAACATAAATCAAATTGAGTTATGTTTGTACCTGTAGTTCATTCCAGACATCTTCTTTGTAAGTATCTGGCACTTCCTTCCAGGTTTTGTAGGAGATATGGACATGAGTACGAACCAACGCGCCCTTCAGGTGGCCAAGTTTAGTTGAATTCCTCGACATCGGAAGTCCATTTTCATCTACCTCCACCACTGCCATAATAACCTGTACAATAACAGTTAACAAGCATCTATATGTGAAAGAATAAAAAAATATGAATCTTGTAACGATCACATATGCAGAAACAGCACAATCAAATTTCTCAAACAAAACAAAACCTATTAAGTTAGCATAAATGATAAAACAAACTTTAATAGAAGCTGTAGTAATTTCACACATTGCATTGACATCATACATCATTTTAAACTCTAGACCCGACACACATAAATTTTTCTAAACTCTCATTATTAGTAAAAGCTGACTGATATATAGTAGGATATTCAATTTCATCCACTAATGAAGTTAAGCCTTGCTTTGAATGCAAGACCAAAGACCATCCCTCATCAGAAATATCCTTCGAGTAAAACACTTATGTCACTTCAGAGACAAGAATAAATGGCTCATCCACAACTTGATTGATGCTTTGAAGCTTAGACAAGTTAAATTTTATCAAGTTTGAGTTAGGATCAACTTTGCATCCATTAGTCCTATCTTGAACTCTGACCCAATCACAATAAAAAACTGTTTCTTCGAATTCCATATAACTCAACTTAATAATCTGCTTAATAACTCCATAATATGTAATTTCTGCTTTCACCGAATATTTTTGCCTCGTAAATGCTCGGATAGACACACCACTGTTTTGTGATACCGTCGCCTCCTCGTACCTATGTGCAGATAAAGTAAAGCCATTTACTTGGTATTTCTTATATGACTGTGCCTTGAACTGAGGTCCATGCACTAGGCGCCAAAGTACAGAATTTCCAACTTTGGATTCTAACAACTATAACAGAACATTTGTGTGTCAGTTGCGTTGCCAACACCACTCATGTTTTACTTAAATAATTTAGAAACTAATATGTATTACCTCGTCGTGCAACCAAAAAAGGAAACTCTTTAAGGTATTATTGGCGTTGTTAACATAGGAATCATACTTCCTGAAACCAAACAACATTGCAAAAACAATCAGATAGATAGAAAGACCTAATAATCAAACAAAAATATAATTAGATCGACAGACATAATAATCAAACAACATCTCTAAGCTTTGGAAGTAAAAAAAATGTACCTTTGCCAATCCTCTATTCCAACATAGTTAGACAGAACCCACCTGCGAGCTTGCTCAAACTGTACTTGAGTTAATTTTATACACTTAGCTTTACTCAAAGGCATCTCATCGGCAAACTCAACATCATCATCTAAAAAGGCTTGTCGGGTATGTTTATGAGTACCATCACCATCAGTTGAAAGGTCCTCCATAGAGTATAAGATGGATTTACACAATGTATACCCTCTTGCAATGCAGCCATCAATATACCTTTTATTGCGTACCAAACCTTTGAAACCTTTCATTAACCTACAAGTATCAGAAAAATAACTATACCATTGTATTACAATTAACCACTGAAAGGCCTATCAGATGGAAGAAACAAACAAAATAAAGATAAAAATATTGAAATAAAAAGAAACAATGGTTTTGTGGGATTGGTACTGCTAACTAAGTGAAGGGACTGTATATTGGTCCTCTTTTGCATAGTAAGTCATGTGATGTATTAGATAAATAGAAACCACATGACTGAATGCTACCGAGTGAGGTAAAACTGAACACAACCAATTATCATGAAACACACTTGGTACATGTTAATGCTATAAATACTTACAACTAGACTTATAGTATTCATAAAATTTTATAAAAAACAAAATAAGTCGAAGTAATTACCTCTTAAAGAGGTACATTGTGACGAACCGGAAAATTACGTCTTCGGCGCGTCGCCCCGCAGGCCGAAACTCCCCCGGCGCGCCACTGATGAAGCTACGATCCGGGCCTCATCCCCTGGCAAATGCACGCTCACTTTCCCTTGCAAGCATGCTCGTGGATCATGATCCAGCTATTTAAGCTTCCACACCTTTCCAACTTACCCTTGTTCTGCAAAAGGGTTCAAGGCCATAAGGCCAATGCCAACACACTTCACATTCATCTCTGGCTTCGCCTCATCATATGAAATCCATCACTGAATTTCCTATCTAGGTGAGCAACCATCATATTTCCATGTCTTGTCCAGGCTTAATGCATAAGTCGTGGACTTAGGCACAGGCCGAACCAAGCCCTTGCCATTTCCTACGTTACTTCGCTTACCAACTCTCTTTATAAATTGATAGGAAGTATGAGCATCCACTTAATGGCATGAAACTTAGCCTCATCAAGTCTGTCCACAATCATCTCTAGCTTTGAGCTACCGATCTTAGATGATATGAGGGGCCAACGTGCTGGAATGGCAATGTTGAAACTCATTGCGGCTGCCTACGTATCCTTCCCTACTCTAAAGGAATCAAGCACATACCATAGTTCATCCTCGAAGGGACAAGCAACTTATTCCAACTCGTTTGCTAGGTCGTGGCCAAGAAATAATGGTAATGGCCTAGTCCGTATAGGTCGTTCCGTCAAATACATCCAAGTGATGCATCATCGAGTCCGTGGAATGGCATAGTGATGCCTTAGAATCATATGCCCTCTCTCAAGGATAAGCAACTATAAATGAGCCTTAGGCATCATTTATACCCTTCCGGCTAAGCTATGAAGCTTACTTGGTGCATAGTCCGCATATGCACCTTCAACCAACTACCCTTCCCTATATATGTTTATTTGACATTTTAAAACTCTGATTGGGGGCAATAAAATCCTTCATCAACTCCCTGTTTTACTATTCATGGTCGTTCCCATGTATTTTCCTAAATAACCGGCCAAGGTGGCTGTACATTCAGTTTTGGCTCACATGCCAGTTCCTATGCTCGTCCAGGATGGCTGAACATTTCCCGAGCCAAACCCGATGAAGGGCCGTGATGGCTATATTTTCGACTTTGGCCCATAGGCCACACCAATGTCCAGTTGTGATGGCTGTACATTCTTAAGGCCATCTACCCAATTGGCCTGAAGCACTCTTGGTGCGAGATTGGATCTTGGCTAATGTAACTTCCAACTAAGGTCATATTGGCCTTAGCAAATATGCACACGCTGTTCCTTACATGGCACCCAATATTGACCCTTGGTAAATTGCCCAACGCAATGCGCCATTTTGGAGTGATATTGGCCTTAAGACAATCTACCTCTTACCAACCAACGAAATCTTTGGATGAAGCTTCATCTCAGTCCATGGCGCATCTTTCAGCATGCTCCATGCTAAAAATACAGGGTGTTACACTCTTCACCCCTTAAAATAATTTCGTCCTCGAAATTCCAAATAAAAACTATTGTGGACAATCTCTTCGGTTTGATTTCCTGAGCAAAAGTCCCATACCAGATGCTCAGAAATCACGGGTTTCTTCAAGTTGTCATGAACAACAATTTAGACCTTCTGAGCACATGTCCCATTCCACCTGCCCAGGGATCTAAAAAGTGCCCACAACGATACCAAGAATTGCAATTGGCCAATGCCAAGAGGATAACTCGACAAGGTATCCTGAATAGTATCCCATACTACCACCCAGGAATCCCTAAGGTTCACAAGTTGAAAGATGTCATCTGAATGACAAGATTTCAGCACTGTACTGTGTGGAACAGTTTTCCAATTGCCCACCGTCCCTGACGGTCATACAGGTTGCCACTCGTAAGTGGGATGCTAGACGGGCCTGACAACGCACACCCTTGGATAGTTTCCAACGTGTGGGGATGATCAGTCCCATTGTCTACCCACTGTATCAGACGGTCTTCCGGATACTCGTAAGCGGGGTTCCACAGAGGCCTGGCAAACTCAAAGTACTTTACAAGCTCAACTCGATTTGCAAAGTAACTGGCTCAGCAGTTATAAACTCTTTCCCACGCAGAAGTTGGCCTACTCTCCAAATTTAAGTTTTCTATTAGAGAAAAATACTTGACAAATCCACTCCGCACAAGTCCCTAGTGTTTTCTCGGAACTTGCTCTGATACCATCTGTGACGGACCGGAAAATTACGCCTTCGGCGCATCGCCCCGCATGCCGCAACTCCCCCGGAGAGCCACTGATAAAGCTACGATACGAGCCTCATCCCCTGGCAAATGCACGCTCACTTGCCCTTGCAAGCACGCTCGTGGAGCATGATCCAGCTATTTAAGCTTCCACACCTTTCCAACTTACCCTTGTTCTGCAAAAGGGTTCAAGGCCATAAGGCCAATGCCAACACACTTCACATGCATCTCTGGCTTCGCCTCATCATAGGAAATCCATCATTGAATTTCCTAGATAGGTGAGAAACCGTCGTATTGCCATGTCTTGTCCAGGCTTAAGGCATAAGCCGTGGACTTAGGCACAGGCCGAACCAAGCCCTTGCCATTTCCTACGTTACTTCACTTACTAACTCTCTTTATAACTTGATAGGAAGTATAAGCATCCACTTAATGGCATGCAGCTTAGCCTCATCAAGTCTGGCCACAATCATCTCTTGCTTCGAGATACCGAGCTTAGATGATATGAGGGGCTAACGTGCTGGACCGGCAATGCTTCAACTCATTTCGGCTGCCTACGTATCCTTCCCTACTCTAAAGGAATCAAGCACAGACCGTAGTTCATCCTCGAAGGGACAAGCAACTTATTCCAACTCATTTGCTAGGTCGTGGCCAAGCAATAATGGTAATGGCCTAGTCCGTATAGTGCGTTCCGTCAAATACATCCAAGTGACGCATCATCGAGTACGTGGAATGGCATAGTGATGCCTTAGCATCATATGCCCTCTCTCAAGGCTAAGCAACTATAAATGATCCTTAGGCATCATTTATACCCTTCCGGCTAATCTATGAAGCTTACTTGGTGCATAGTCCGCATATGCACCTTCAACCAACTACCCTTACCTATATATGTTTATTTGACATTTTTAGAACTCTGATTGGGGGCTATAAAATCCTTCATCAACTCCCCGTTTTACTATTCATGGCCGTTGCCATGTATTTTCCTGAATAACCGGCCAAGGTGGCTGTACATTCAGTTTTGGCTCACATGCCAGTTCCTATGCTCGTCCAGGATGGCTGAACATTTCCCGAGCTAAACCCGATGAAGGGCCGTGATGGATATATTTCCGACTTTGGCCCATAGGCCACACCAATGTCCAGCTGTGATGGCTGTACATTCTTAAGGCCATCTACCCAATTGGCCTGAAGCACTCTTGGTGCGAGATTGGCTCTTGGCTAATGTAACTTCCAACTAAGGTCATATTGGCATTAGCCAATATGCACACGATGTGCCTTACCTAGCACCCAATATTGACCCTTGGTCAATTGCCCAACGCAATGCGCCATTTTGGCGTGATATTGGCCTTAAGAAAATCTACATCTTACCAACCAACGGAAGATTTGGATGAAGATTCATCTCAGTCCATGGCGCATCTTTCAGCATGCGCCATGCTAAAAATACGGGGTGTTACATACATCCACCTATATCTGACTGGACCGCAGACTAGAGCTTCATCAGCCAGATGCACCATCAAGTGTATACTGATAACGAAAAAACAAGGAGGAAATTCTTTTCCAGAACACACATAGTTTCCACCAGACTAGCTTTTGCTCTTAAAAGATGTTCCATGTTAATAACCTTCGCGCACAAAATTCTGAAAAATAGACTTATCTGATGAAGAGAAACTCGTAGATCTTTTGGTAGTGAAGTCGCCGTATGAACCTGCAAAGGAAACAAATGTTACATGACAACATGGTAATCATGGGATTTGAAATTCTTTAGCTCGGGGGGATCGATGCTAACACTTCTGTGGAGATTGAAAGAGAAACCAGAAGGAACTTTTAAGTTCTTCAAAACATTACAAAACACAACTTTCTCCTTCTTTGTCATGGAAAAACTAGAGCTGGCAAACAAGCCAAAACCCGCGGGTTTACCCGGCCCGACTCGTGAAAAACCCGCAACCGGCTCGGCTGGTTGTCTAACAATCCGGGTTCGGGTTGGATAAATGCCGGCCCGTGGGAAAACGGGTTAACCCGGCCCGGCTTGTAAACCCGCGGGTTAAACCCGTATACCCGTAGTTTCCCCACAAGCCACATGTCGCACATAGTCGGTCGCGTGTTACCATTGTTAAAATAGAAAGAAAAATTATTTTCTTTGGTTAACCGTCCCTTTCCATTCTTCTCTCTTCTTCTTTCTTCTTCTTCTATAATTTTTTTTGTAAGAGTTAGCAAATGCAATCCAAAGGTACTAACCGATCAACAATCACTAAGAAGATCCAAATCATCCAATCTTCTATCTCATTAATTAGATCCTTTTATGTCTCTGAGTTTGACTCTCTGCTGATGATTATGAGGTAAGTGTGAGAATTGATTTGAGAGGAATTGTTGAGGAAGCTGTTTCGAAAACGAAGGAGATGATGTTGCTGCTGAATTAAGAAGAAGAAGAATTAAGGATTATTAGGGTTTCGTCATAGATCAGAGAGAACCAAATATTTGGGTTTAGATTTTAATTTTTAGTATTATAAGGATTTGGTAAGCATATTGAGTTTTCGATGGATGAAGATCAAGAGGGTTGATGTTTAATTGACGATGTGGAGTTTTTTTGATGACGAATCAAAGATTTAGGGTTTTCAGGGAAAAGTTAGAAGAAGAGATGTCGAGGAAAGGTAAATCATTGAGTTTTGAATTAAATTTTCGTATTTGAATTTTAAATTGTGATTCTTAATTTCAGTAACTCAGTTAAAGAAATTGGGATTTCTGTTCTTCTCAAAATTAGAATTAGGGTTCTTGATGATTGAATAAAATCGTTGATTTTAGAAGAAATGGATTATGGGAATTGGTATTTGTAATTAGGGTATTTGAAGCAGGCATGAGGTGTTGCTGGTTATTATGGAATAGAAGAATTGGTGTTGATGTTGGTGAATGGTGATTGTCATGGGCATGACTCATGGGTTTGTAACTGTTGGTGTTGGTGGAAATATGGTGGTGGTTTGAAGCTATGTGACTATGAATCATCCAAGAAGAGGATGGAGTTTCAGAAATTGAATAGTGTTTGAAGATGGGTTTTGATTCTTTTGAATCTACTTTTGATTTTTGTGTTGAATGTATCTGTGATTTTGTGTTTGATTTTTATGTTGAAATTGTGTTGAATAGAGATTCTGTTATAAATTAAATTTTAATTTTTAGCATCAATTTTACGGGCTAACCCGTGAACCCACAAGTTTAACCCGTTACGGGCACGGGTTGAAGAAATGACCACCCGTGAAGAATTTCAACCCGCGGGTTTTGACCCGTGTAAACCCGAACCCGGGTAACCCGTAACGGGCCAGCCCCGGCCCGCCCGTTTGCCAGCTCTAGGAAAAACTACCATCTTCCATTGTCGTTTTACCGGTCACTTCATCTACTTTCAAACATAACTTCTTGTTAATCCCCATGGCTTCCATGTCTTTACGTGCATAGGACTGTCTTTTGACTTGCTATTATCCATAACAGTGTTAATGAGATGCTCAGTGATGTTCTTCTCTGTATGCATAACGTCTGTAACATGACGAACTGCATTTGAACCCCAATATGGCAAATCATGAAGAATAGATCTTCTAGAGAATAATGAGTGGTCATGAACCTGATCTTCTACATCAGCAACATCTTCATTCTCGACCTCAGCTTTCCTTTTACGTTTCAGACTTGCTGCTGATGGCGGCTTTCCCTTACCCTTTTTGGTTCTAATATTTGCTACCATCTCCTGAATTTGCACCCCTGTTAGTGGCCATGGAGATGAACCATGATCTATCCCTCCAATAAAATATGTTATATCATCTCGATACTTGTGATTCGCTGGCATCCACCTTCGGTGTCCCATGTAAAAATTCTTCTTACTATACGGCAGATATTCAGAAACTGTTCCTTCTACGCATGTTGGACAAGCGCTATATCCATGTGTAACACACCCATCTAAAGTTCCTAGTGCCGGAAAATCATGAATAGCCCATAAGAGTCTTTCTTTAATCAAAAATTCAGTTTTAGTGTAGGAGTCATATGTTATAACACCTTGGTTCCATAACTGCAATAACTCATCTATCAATGGCTGTAAATACACATCAATATCTTTACCAGGTGCTCTTGGTCCTGAAATCAACAAACACAACATCGAGAACTCTCGCTTCATACACATCGATGGAGGAAGGTTGTACGGACATAAAATAACCGGCCAACAGCTGTGACTAAGTCCGAAACACCCATTCGGATTGAAGCCATCTGTCTAAATCCCAAGTGTCACATTCCTGGGCTCCTTAGAAAACTCCTGAGAGAAGTTATCTGCACATTTCCAAGATGAAGAATCTACTGGATGGCACATAACATTCATATTTGACTTTGCTCTATGATGCCAATAAAATGCCTCTTATATCCACGGAATGCTGTAAAACCTTTGCAACCTCTTAATCAACGAAAAATTTCTCAAAGTCTTTTGAGAAACTTGCGTAAGTTTCCTCTCATCATTTAATACCTTCTTATACCTATATTCTTTACAAACATGACACTTTACCAGTGATGCATGTTCCTTCAAGTATAAAATGCAGTCATTAACGCAAGCATCATAGGTTATGTAATCCATCCCAGTTCTTGGATCATCTTTTTTACATCATGATACTTAGACGGCAGTGTGTTATCTTCCAAAAGTAACTCCTTCATTAATTCTAATAGTGCAGTGACACCATTGTTTGAAAATACATATTGGGTCTTTATGTTATTCAATTATATAGCAGCATATGGTGCAGTCTTCTCTTTAGGACATGATGGGTACAAAGGTTCTCGTGCACGCTCATAAAAAGACCTTTTGTTGCTGCTGCTGGCGCCAACATCATTGTGAACCCCACTGTGTGGCCTAGCATTCTCATCTACACCAGGATAAACATTCTCACCAACATCTCCTACATTCTCATCAACATTTCCCACATTCTCTGCCACATTTCCCACATTCTCAGCAACTTCCATAATTGATTTTTCACCATGAAAATGCCACATTGTATACGTTGGGACAATACCATTCTTAAGCAACTGATAACTAATTTCTTTAAGTGGAAACATTCCTCTACCATTCTTACAGCTTTTACAAGGACAGGAGAACACCATACGGTCACCACCATTTTTACGGACAAGCTCTATGAATGAACTTACACCTTGTATGTATTTACCAGAATTACGGGTACAACTCATCCACTCCTTATCAATGGTAGAAGACATTTGATTACCCTATATTATTATTCCTAAAGAAGACAATATTCATGTCAAAACTTACACAGTAGTTTATCTACACCATCCATATAAAGAATAAACGGTAATCTATGCACATAACATCATAATTATTATATGATACCCTAGTAACTAGTACAGTAGAGATGATTATAACATACAATATTTGCTGAAACATACCATAACCTTACACAAACTGTAAAATACTTCATCATGGGATAAATTTCTTAAATAAACTATAACAATGACCAAATACTAACTTTATACATGGTATAAACACAAAACAAAATATAAACTTCACTAAAATCAACCCAAAACAGAAAACTAAATAAAGAAGAGGCCCATACCTGAGTAGCAATAGCAGCTGCAGTAACTTCTTGTGAAATATCAGATTGAATCTTCCACCTGCAGAAATAGCAGAAAAGGGTCTTGAGTGAACTTAAATACTCACATCTTTTATGTTTGAAGATACATAAGCAAGGATATCAAGAGAACATGCAAATAATTTTCAGCTTGAAGGATATAAAGAGTGGAGAGTTCTGAGATAGCTTAGATACCTAGAATCTAATGGGCTATTGGACACCCTTACAGGACAATTTCAGATAAGATACTAATTAACTACTTCAGACTCGTAATATGAATTCATGTCTTTAAAAATAGGTGCACATGTGAGTGTGGGGGAGAATTCGACCTACTTCAAAGGAGCATAGGATCCCGAATTCTGAAAAGTATTTTATATTTACAGAAAACAATGTGATGGTGGTATACAGACAAACAAAACAAACATATATTGAGTCTCTGAGTACTTGTATTATACATAGTTACCAACAAAACATCAATTGTTAGGTAGTGGCTAAAAATGAAATGATCAAAGTTTGGATTCAGAGAGGAGTATCTTAATCAAAAAAATTCATTCATTATGCAAATTACTTGTTAATTACATAAAGTATTAAACAAACAAAAAAATGATTTTCAGAACTCTCTTTCCAGGCCGGCATTTCCCTTTCACAACCTAGTCCAAATTCACAAGCCTTTACGACATCCAGGAAAAAATGTCGACTGTCACATTCTTTTGATAAGAATCAAGCCTCTTACTAGTACTAGACACTTGATTCCAGAAAGGATAGTTCAATTAGTGCTTATATCCACTGTCACGACCCATTTTCTCATTGTAATAGGATAAACTAAGCTCAAAATTTTCATTTCATAAGGCAACAAAGAAACTGAACCAAAGACATACTTTATTACTATACCGCGCCCATGTAACGAGTTTCAATCCAAATATAGCATTCACCTTTCTCGAATCCGTCCTCGGTAGCTTCCGGTTCACCTGTTTCCAAAAGAAACAACCACAATGAATACAACCCAATGGAGGAAAAACATCATAACAGAAAGAACTTCAAGAAGACCAAACTGGACAGTGATGTATAGAAGGCACACATCATACATTGCACAATCATGAAGAACACTCAATACCAGTATGCACAATCAATGGAAATATTTCGTAGCAACAATTATAACAAGAACTTGCATTTGTGTAAACACCACAAAGAAATCTGACAATTACCTTAACTTAAAATATTTACCTTACCTTATGATTTTAACCCATCTATTGATATGTAATCATCTTATTCGTATTAATTTATTATCATAAACACCCTATATCTCTTTTCTAAGACATAATGGATCATTAAATACTAATCCATGGTTAATAACGATTCACATCAGTACATCTTAAACCAGACATAAGTTATAATCTATTGGTCGGTTTGTAGCATTTTGATTTCACTTTGGAAGTAACACTCAGTGGCCTTTACTTCTTCAGAATGGAACTAAGTCTAATTTTAATTTCTAAGAGAAGCAAGCTATTACCCATACAGTTCACACAAGTTTCCCTATCTCATAGACATTCTATCAAACAGTTGCAAAACAATCTTTTGGCCTAAATACATAGAAGTTGAAACTTATAGTTTTTATACTCACTCACTGGAAAAAATCATCAAAAATTGAGGGTTTGGTTCTTACCTGAAGAAGTTCAATCCCAATACAATCCAACCTAATACCAAGCACATAAATCAAACGAATTTCCAACTTAGTTGGAGCTGTCCCCCCAGTAAAAGTATAACAAAATTACAACTACATCCTTTTGTTCTAATCCTACCCTTTCCTTCTAAGCATTCAAGTATATCAAAACCAATACAAATTTTCTGAAAATGACTCACCCATATGATTCACATCCCTAATCTTTCACATTTATCAACGATCATTACACGAAAACACTGTCAATTATCTCATAATCTGTAGTTCGAACCATGAAATCCTATACTAATTAATGCAAATAAAAATCAATCAAAAATAAGAAAAGCTTTTCAAACTAACAATATGCGGTATATGAAAACTCAATGGAATCACAAGAATACTCATTAATCGGTAATACCCTATATGGATTAAGGTAAATCAAAAAGGTTTAATAGTGTCATGAATAAAGAATATGGAACTTTTCACCTAGAGAAGAAACTATAGTTAGGTCAAATGCTCTTAAATTACTCAGCGAAGGGTGCAAATCTATATTAGGTGCATAAAACTTCGGAGTCGAAACTAGAGTTCATAAACTAGTAAACATGATCTACAATGTTTGTAGATTTGATCAGTCCAGTTCCACTAATGCTAGATACAATTTAGTACACTATTTTGGTAAAAAAATTTGTCAAATTGAACCTAAACAGCAGGACAGAGCTGATTCATTGTTGTTTTACACAAAATCATGTTCCACTAAAGTAAAAATTGTCAAATTGAACCTAAACAGCAGGACAAAGCTGATTCATTGTTGTTTTACACAAAATCATGTTCCACTAAAGTGGCTGCTCAATCAGCTAAATTCAGATTCTCATAAATCATCAATTCTACACTAATCTTTAGTACAACTTCAACATTGTGCCACTCAATATCAGGTAAAGACATTTAACATCTAAAACGATTCAAGAATGTTCAATCCATAATTCCAAACTTAAACCAACCATAAAAATAAGAAGCAAGATCTAAGCATCTGAAACTAAACATACACAACATACTAAAAAAAAACATAAAGACTGAGATTCTCAGCGCACAAGAACTCAACAACTAGACTTCTAACACAATTTTTGAAACATATATCACGCCATATTAACCATTGTCATACAAAAATACTGTGTTTCTCCACTAATCCAGGCCAAACCATGAAACCTTCTACTAATCAATCAACCACATAGATGGTCTAAAATTCCTAATAAATTCTAACTGCACGTCCCAAACAGGTAACTTCGCTTAAGTTAACTAATCCCAACAATCTTAACCTATATTTTTATCTATTCACTTCATTTTTTTTGACATAATACTAATCATATTACGGAAATTGAATACCACATCCACCCCCACCATACATTTTCCATCTTACAATTGACGTATAGAAAACAAAGCAACTTCGAAAAAGAATTAAAGTTACAAATCAGTGCAAGTCTATCAGCTTATCAACATTGCTTCTAGATGACTGTCACTAAGAAAAATTCACATCTTTCATCAACACTGACATGATATATACTGACCATACTCAAACAACAACAAGAGGTACAAGATTTCTTTCACAACAAACATAAAAACAAAACTTAAGTCAAGAAACTTCTAGACTGCTAGCTTGTCAGACAATTTGCATTATTGTGACTTATGAAAACTTTTTTGTGTATTTTACCATAGAACCAACAGAAAAATATGACAGGATAAAATTGGAGAGACCCAATCACTGAATATTACCATGAACATAGTATAAATTTTAGGTGTCTAAACCCCACTGCAATAATCCAAATAAAATTAAAATTAAAAATTAAAGAAAAAAATAAAGTAATAAGATGCAAAAACCTAACTACCAAATCTACCAAACCCTAAATTGCAAAATACATAAAACCCTAAGTATCAATATACCAAAATCCACAAAAAAAGAACATCATTAATCGATTTACAAAAAAACACACAAAAATCTTAACTTTCAAACCCTAACTATCAACCAAACCCTGACAGAAGTAACATACATCATCATTAATCGATTGAAATAGAAAAACGTAAAACCAAAGAAATAAAAAAAATAGCATACATCATTAATCGATTGAAACAGAAAAACACAAAACCCCAACTATAAATCTACCAAACCCTAACATAAATAGCATCATCATTGAAATAACATCATCAATCGATCAGAGCCTAGTAATTATCATCCATACCTAACTCGCTTCAATGGGGAAGAGTGTTTCAATGGCGGGAAAGTTTTTCTGCAGAGCGGGAGTTTTTTTCTGAGAGAGTGAGGTGAGAGGTGAGGACGAGTGGTTATGAACTGAGAAGGATATTTTCCTTAAGGATAAATGATGTCCACACGCGAAACTCCCATACTAAAAAAAAAAGTGTTTTCAGGTGTTTTCTTCCACACTCGTAAGTCGCATGCATGAAAAGAAAACAGTTGCGATTGGCAACTAGTCTTTGGCAGTTGCAAAATTAGCAAAAACAACTGGTTGTTGCGAATATTTAGCAACATAAATTTTCAACTGAAAATTCGCAACAGCTACATTTTTATTGCGAATTTGAGTGGCTATCTTCTGAATTTGGTGTAGTGTTTATATTGTTACTCGAACCTCCGAATATAGAGTGGCCCAAAAATCAGATTTTGGAAAAAAACTCAAATTTTTGAAATGAAGAACACGACTACATTCGGGAGATAAAAATCATGAATATCTCACGAATGTGGGAAAAAACAGAAAAACACTAGAAGTAACTCATAATCGGAAGACAAGTAACTCATTTGACCTCCGAATATTTGTTGGCTCCCAAATGAGAACCACCATGAGCCTCGGCATATAGAACCTTGGCACTACTATATTCAGAGGTTTATATTGTTACTCGAACCTCCGAATATAGAGTGGCCCAAAAATCGGATTTTGGAAAAAAAACTAAAATTTCAAGTTTTTCTGTTTTTCCCCACATTCGTGAGATATTCATGATTTTTATCTACCGAATGTTCTTCATTTCCCACATTCGGGAGATTAAAATCATAAATATCTCCCGAATGTGGGAATAAACGGAAAACCCCTAGAAGAAGAAAAATGAAAAAAATTTCATTCAAATACTGCACTCACTAGATTCTTTTTTTTATACGAAAAAGATATAGAGAAGCACCTATCACCTCTAACCAGAAGTGTGGAACTTATAAAGTTCACAGATTATATCATCTCTCAAGTTGAGATGATTAATCAAATGTTCTAATTGATCGTTTTTCCAACTTCTAATAGTGATAGATTTATTACATAAAACTGAGATATTAGCAGTTAGAGCATTTTTGAGTCTGCTCACTAATATAAATTAAAGACATTGCTTTGAAATTAAAAAGTTTTGTGGTTGAAATTCCAAAAGAATTGCTGATTTTGAATCTTTCTGTTTTTGCCTTGGCATACATTCCAATTAGCAGAAGCAAGACCGGTTCGGAATCCCACTAGATTCGGACGCATACTTCTTATTTTGTCTACCGAATGCATTCGGAGGATAAAAATAATATATTACCTACCGAATATGTAAGGGAAATTTTACCATTAAAAATATGTGAGATAAGGGGTAACTCACTTTACGTTTGGGTGACCCTATTTTATTTTATTGTTGGCCCCTAAATCCTTTTTGTTGGCCCCTAAAAACGCCATGATATTTAAGTCCAATAGAAGTGTACCTAACTAAAATGAAAAAAACAAGTGAGGTTAGGGTCTCTGCATGTGATCACAAGAATACCGACTGTTAAATGAGTGAACTAGAGAAGAATTTAATTACATGGGAATACCTTATTATCCTGGCACATTTAGGGGCGACCCCGACGCAATTAGGGGCGACATAAAAGACAAAATAGGTTAAAAATACTTATATGCCCCTTTATAATCGGGAGGCTAATCCATAATCGGTAGTTATAGAAAACTGACATACAATCGGTTTTCCATTAATCCAATGGAACAAACAAAAACCGGATAAAACCATTTAGAAACCGAACCAATGGTTAATGGATTCGTTTGGTTTAGATTTTTAGAAACCGATAGTATTGGTTTCGGTTTTGGTTTGGCTAGAAACCGAACCAAAACCGACCATGAACATCCCTAGTAGTGTCACTTACAAAATTATCTCAAAAATCTTAGTCAATCGCCTAAGACCTCTTCTCCCCTTCCTCATAAGCCCCTACCAAAGTGTTTTTGTTCCCCAAAGATCTATTCATGACAACATAGAAATCGTCGGTGAGATTTTCCATTGCATCAAATCCTCTAGCCGAACTAAGGACCCAGAAGTGGCTCTCAAGCTTGACATACAAAAAGCTTACGAGTCCTTAGATTGGGAATTCATCAAATGAGCTTTCACCAAAATGGCTTTTCCACATGATGCTTTCCATCTCCACAGTAACTTACTCAGTCAACAAAAATGGCACTCCACACGGGTACATCACCCCCACTAGAGGAATAAGGAAAGTTGATCCACTCTCTTCTTTTATCTTTATTATCTGTGCGGAAATCCTCTCAATAAACTTGGGAAATCTAGAAATGATAAAAAGGTGGAAGGACTCCGTATTTCTCAAAAATACCCTCCAATCTCGCATCTCATGTACGTGGATGATCTTCTAAAAACATATAAAGAAACTACAGAATGTACAACCATCTCAATTATTTACTTCAATCTTATAGCACCTCAGCAGGTCAACATATTAACACTTCAAAATCAACGATAATTCATCACCCAAAACTCGAACAACATCAGATAGATGGTCTTCAACAAACTTTCAGCATGCCAACAACGTCAACCCCACCCACATACCTAGGAGTACTATTCAAACAAGGGGGAACATCTCAGCATATATTTTCCCCCTTCTTCAGCGCCTAGCTCGGAAAGCAAAAGGATGGATGACAAAATAGGTAAATCAGGTTGGAAGATTAGTTCTCATTAAAACTTCGCTCACACCTATGGCCAATCATATTATGCAAACACAAATCCTACTAGCTCATATCACCAAAAAATGGATCGCATCACAAGGAACTTCTTCTGGGGACACGACTCAACCGTGAGGAAACTTCATCCAACAGGATTTGATAAACTTATCAAACCTAAATCCGAATGAGGGTTGGGAATTAGAAGCAGCAAAGAGCATAACAAGGCCCTCCTTATGAGGAGAATCTGGAACATACATGAGAAACCAAACTCTATAGTTGCCTCTTTGTACAGCGAAAAGTACCTTAAACATCAACTCATTCTCCAAAACATCACCCCTCCTCCCTCTTCCATAAGTCCCCAACGGTGGCAACTATCTTCCCTCATACCAACCCTGAAAAAACATCTCTTTTACCAGATATGAAACAGATCAAACACCCCTTATCCAAGCAAAATGGACCCCTCGGTTCGAAAATAACATAGACCCAACACTTTGATATCCCATAAAATCAGTCGCTGATATCATTGACCCCTCAACCCGGTTTTGGAACCACGAAAAATTAATATCCTCCCACCTATCGCAGTGCAAAAAATCGCCAACCTTCACCTCCTACGAGAGCACCAGCCAGATAAAATAATATGACCCTTCAAAAAATCAGGAAAATACATGACGGCTTCAGGATACAAATGCCTAGAAGATAACTCAGATCAATTGCAGCACAACCCACCCCCCTCAACCAACCTCTTATGGACGCTTCCATGTCCACCAAAAGTACATATTTTCTTGTAGAAATCACTAAACGAGGACTTACCAACCCTCTAACTCCTCAATCACATCCACCTTACCAACTCGAATCTATGCCCCCAATGCAATTCTGATCCTGAAATGGCAACAAATATCCTACTACATTGTCCGATCATTATGGATTCGTGGAACTTACTACTTCCCCGTTTGTCCACTCCACAGAGCACCCATCAAGAGATACCTACCTTAATAAAAACCCAGAAATCTATGTCCCGACTTCTTTAAGTTAAAACCCGCGACGAAGCCACTACCACATTCAGCTTCCTTTGGTTAGGTAGAAACGACGTCATCTATAACCAAAAGCAAACAAACCAAACAAACATACTGCAAATGCTACGTGACTTCACCAGGAATATGCCTGGGCGCAACAAAACCTCCCACCAGTGCTACCTAGAATGCAATTATCTACAAACACTACTCATCGAGTACCCATCTCAACCACAATCTTAGTAGGATAAAGCAAACCTCACCCAGACTAGATCAAGATCAACACAGATGGAGCAGCGAGGGGACATCCGAGACTTGCAGGAGCGAGCATTATTTGCAGAAACGACGATGTTATCACAATCTTATCAATTGCACAACCATTATGGATAACCACAGCCCTCACTGATGAAACTTGGGCCATGCTTATAGCGTCGAGAACGGCTACAAATCGAAAATGGCCGAAGGTGCAATTCAAAACGGATTCGGAAAATCTTTTATGGTTTCTAACCTCGACAACCGAACCACCTTAGTATTTGATCAATATGATAGCAGAAATCAAGCTTAGATTGGCCCAAATTCTATATTGAACCATAAAACATATTTACAAAGAAGGAAATCAGGCGGCAAACGGCTTAGCAAACAAGGCAGCGGACGACGACACAGTTGGAAATCTATCTACAATAATTTGGAATCACAAAACACCATCGTGTATTAGTCCTATTGTAATGGAAGACTCTATGGGTACAATGTACCCCCGTGTTATCTCTTCCTAATTAAATAAAATTTCATGCTTTAAAAAAAAAAAGTTTCTAATAAATTGATAAGTTGAAAATAAATAGTTATTAAAACAAAACTAGTGATAAAACCCCTAGGTGAACAAACTAGTGATACAAAAACACCAGCCATATGTTGAGAGTTATAAGAACTCCATTTCCCCCAAAAGTTATACATAAACCCCAAATCCAAAATAATAACATAAATTAGATCCTTTTTTATTTCAGAAATACCAGGATTACCCTTTTCTTATGCGTTTCTTTGTAAAATTGTACGAGATATTAATTCCCCAATCTCTCTTGAACTCTCAAACCAACACTGAAACCAGTACCGCGTCTGTATCTTTCATTAACGCCATCGCCGCCTCCTTCACCAGCAGCAACACCTCAACCTCCTACTCCTGCACCACCACTAAACCCACTGTAATATCCTGATCCTCCACCAAAATCACCTCCACAACTCATCTTCATACCATTAAACCTCAATCAAACCCATTTCCATGTATTTTTCTACAACCAAATTCGAAATATAGATCTCGTTTCAACGAAAATTGGGTATTAATGTTTTGAGTTAAATCGATTTTTATCAATTATGATGATGGTGGTGGTAATCCAAATCAATTATCAACGAAAATTGGGTATTCGAAATACTGCACCCTCTCGCCCACTCGCCCTCTCTCAGTTTTATTTTCTCTACCTAGAAGAAATCGTTAACCCCGTAACCTAAATGGTGAGAGATTAATCTCCAGACCTAAGTCTCAGCATCAAAAATATTCGTTTTAACTCTATTTGATTCGTGTTGATTTGTGAAACCTAAATCTACCATCTGTTCTTCAAGATAAATTCTAAATGGAAGGGAAAAGTTTTGGAGAATCAATATCAGCTAACGATTTCATCATTGAAAGCGATCAGAAAGTTAAGTTTAATCTATTCTTATCATTTTAATTGATTACAACTCTTGATTTTTAGATGGACTTCAGAAGAAAAAAAAATTACAGTTCAAGAAAACCTAATTTTTTCGTTTGAATTTATTATTTGGTTCATAATCCGATCTTGGATTTGTAACAATATTATGATTATCTTCCTTTTGAATTAAAAACTTAGAAAATATTTCAACAATTGTTTGTAAAATTTTACCCAGTTAATCTCTGCAATTCGATCCATCTCTCAATCCTTATTCTCGATCAAAATTCAATATTCAGATTGGTTATCAACATGTTTTAATCTTCATTACCCATCAAACAAAACAAACTCTAATTGTTGATACGTGATTCTAATCTAGAGAATCATGCGGTAGATTTGTTCCAAGACTGAAACTGTTAGTGCTTCATATTTGGCCCAATGATTTCAATTCATTAAAGAGTAGTATGTCAAGAGGGAAAGTGAGGAAAATCAACTGAAATGCAAAAGAATTTTTTTTTTTTACTTTTGTTGAACAAGGTAAATTACACTTCATAGTAAAACAAAGTTTCTTTTGTTGCAGGTAGATGGGAATTCAATCTTATATAACTAGAAGAGGAAAATAGGGAGTTTCATCTAACTATGAAGGGACCAATAAGAGGAAACCGATGGAAACATGAGCAAAAGCCTGGGAAGAAAACTTGAAGAGGTAAAATATCTTATGCACTTCATTACCTTTGTAGGTCTGTAATTTTCAATCAAAGATGAAAAGTGAGAAACTTAGAAAGCACAAGAATAATGCAGGGGCTCAATTTTAAGAATGTTCTGTTGTTTGCAATTTATTTTCCCAAACATGGTTGTTGACTTGTTGTTGCTCTCTGTGTTTATATGACAAGAGGTTTTGAGTTGAATTTTTTTCAACACTAGGATTTTCCAATAAGCAGGCTATGTTAATCTCTGCCAAAATAAGCAGGCTATGTTAATCTCTGCAAAAATATGCAGGCTATGTTAATCTCTGGACCAATAAGCAGGCTATGTTAATCTTTGCCAAAATATGCAGCGCTATAACTCCATTCCAGCTGAAACAGGGATCTATTTGAAATACAGAATATTGAAGGAAAACCAAATTATACTTTTATCTATATGTGCAGAGTTTGAAGGTTATCCTAATGTTACAGGGACTCAATAATTCCTAGGCCACTCAAAAGACAGTGACTACTTCACATAGTATCATCTTCTTATTGCTTTGTCACGTAGCTAATTTTACTTCTTAGTCTGTACATAGACGACATAAGAATTAATAGCTCGTCTTAGCACCTCATAGTTTTGTTAGTAATATAGTTGTTTTTCATAAAGCATCGTTGAATTTTATAGTTGTTTCACAAGCATTTAGTAACATGTTAGGACTGTACATAATGAAATTTTGTCTTGTAGACAATATATTTTTTTGATTTGTATTCTGTTATAGCCAGTATATGTGTAGCTTGTTGTTTTAGTGTAGATTTTTTTTATTATTCTGTAACTTCTTTACTGAGAAGCAGGGAATTGCGGTAGGTTACTGCAAGACAAGTTAATGCATTTGTGAAAATTACAGTGGTTGTGATAGTGAGAATGGAGTAGCAGGCAATTGATGATGTTGTTGATTGCATGTCAGTTGAAGCATGAGATGGAGTTGTGTGTTTGGAATATGAGTTAGCAGGTGAACTGTGAAGGGTTTGATGTTGCAAATGAACTGTAACTAGACTGCAGCAATTGAGAGTTGAATGACAGAATAAGCCAGTGTAGATGGTGTTGTGAAAATGGATAGAACTGAAGGCATGCAGTTAGAGCAGTTACAATTATCAAATTGTTGGAATTTGGAAGAAGACCGGTAATATGATAGTGGTGTTGAACTAGGGTAATTGTGAAACAACTTATGGATTAGTTGGAATGATTTTTTCCTAGTTTATTTTGGTTTGGTTTCATCATTGAAGCTGTGCTGGTGAAATTACAATACGTATAAAAATGATGAAACCTAATTAGGGTTCATCTAGTTTCGGTGAAACCCTTTTTAGTTTCATCATTTTTTCTGTTTGGTTTCATCATTTTTTTTCTTATTTTGCCTAGTTTATTTTGGTTTGGTTTCATCATTGAAGCTGTGTTGGTGAAATGACAATATGTGGAAAAATGATGAAACCTAAATAGGTTTCATCATAGTGTTGGTGAAACCAATTTTGGTTTCATCATTTTTTTGGTGAAACCAATTTTGGTTTCATCATTATTTTGGTGAAACCAGTTTTGGTTCCATCATTTTTCAGTTTGGTTACATCATTTTTCACGAGAAATTATTTTGCATGGGAAATTTTGGTTCCATCAATTTTTTCAGTTTGGTTTCATCATTTTTTCTCATTTTCAGTTTGGTTGCATCATTTTTTCTCATTTTGCATCATTTTTTCTCATTTTGTGGTGGCAGCGGCTGGTTGGTGGTGGTGGTCGGTGATAATGATGGTGTTTCTCGGTGACGGTGGTGGTCGTTGGATGCGGTGGTGGTGGCGGTGGTGGTTGGTGATGACGGCGGTTGGCAGTGGTGGTCGGTTGCGGTGGCAGAAGTGGTGGTGGGCGGCGGTGGTGCAGTGGTGGTGGTGCATTGGCGGTGGCGGCGGTTGTGGAGTGGCGGCGGAAGCGGTGGTGCAGTGGCGGCGGTGGCGGTGGTGCAGTGGCGGTGATGGTGGTGGTGTAGTGGCGGCGGTGGTGGAGTGGCAGTGGTGGTGGGATGCGGCGGTGGTGCAGTGGTGGCGATGGCGGTGGGCGGCGGCGGTGGTGCAGTGGTGGTGGTGGTGCAGTGGTGGCGGCGATGGTGGTGGTGCGCTGGCGGCGGTGCAGTGGCGATGGTGCTGCTGGGTTGCTGTTGGTGGTGATAATTTAATAAAATTTAAATGTGGGGTTGATTTTTGTTTTTGTTGGGGTGATTTAAATAGTAGAAGGGTAATATAGACAGTTTATGATATTTGGGGTTTTTGTGTCATATTTGTTTGGATGAGTTTTTTGTGGATGGGTTATAACCCCTTTGGGGTTATAACCCGCACGCCGTTATTAAAATCCAAAGTCACATAAGCCCCCACATCACGCGATGCATGTCACCCTCCCCTTTCCAAATTCATTCTCTCTCTTCTAATTTTGCGCCATGTCATTCCTAATTTTTCTCGCCCTTTTTTCCCTCAAACGCCATGTCATTACTAAAACCTACGGTCGTGCTCTTTTTTTGCATGAATGCTGAAATAGGTTTTTTTTGTTTACAATATTGATTTTATGAATGTTGAAATAGGTTTTTGTTTACAATATTGATTTTAAAATATTTCTCCTTTTTATCTTTCAGGAACCCTAATCTGCCCCTGCAGTTGGGTTATCTTATCTAATTGACTAACTCTTTTGTTCTGTTCGCTGCAGAGATCAATGTTGTTTATTAAAAAATCTTTGCAACAAATCAATTTCACCAAGTATTATTCTTTTAATTATGTTAACGAAGGTTTGGAATTTGATTTTATTTCTGATATTGTTAAGCTCCAACAAAACCCTTCTACACATTATTTAGATGGGTTCAACAAGTATATGCTTGAGATGGGTTTTGTGAGGCTGCTGAGTAATATGAGTCATCGTATGCTTAGCAAGATTGGGTTTCAATCCAAATCGATTTTGCAGGGAATTCGAGCAAGAAACATAACTTACTGAGTTATCTTCATCACCATCTCGGAGAATGAATATCAGATGTTTGTAATTATGCCCGAACCATCAGTTCTTCACCAAGTGTTGTCGTTGTATCCAATAGTTCTATTAGGTGTTTCAAGGGTTCCTTGGTTCAGTTATGGTGGTTGTTATAGAAAGGTTAAGAAGGTTTCCTAGCAATTAAGACAACCAAGAATATTGGATGTGTAATGGACATGGAACCAGCCATTAAAGTGGTTTGATTTGTGGTGTGTTCACCATCACATTCACCACGATTTGATATTTGGTGTGTTGTTATTTTGTCAATGTTAGGCCCGAGAATATTTAACCAGAAGATGGAGAAAACAAGGCTTTTCGTAGTATTCAAGATGGTGTAATTCAAGGTATTAGCTTCATCTCATTCAAGGTAACTGCTTCTATTGGTCAGCCATTTGCTCTATCAAAGCTGAAGCTAATGTCATTTATGATCCTTAATCAATTAAAAGATAGACTTACAGATCTTCAGAAACTCAAAGTTATTGTAATTTATTGGTCATCCATTTGCAGTATAGAAGCTAAGACTCCAATTCATCTCAAAAGAAGTCAGAGTAATTTATTAATTTTTTTAGGCATTAACTAGCTATGAGTTAGTCTCACCCAGTATGTAAAAGATTCATTCTTTCCCTTCTTTTTCTTTTTCCTTCGAATTTGACAGTGAGTAGTAGTAAACAGTTATAACAAGGATATTAAACAATGCGACAGTAACTGTGGCCTTTTTCACCAATCTTGCAGGAGGTGGTCTTCGTGTGCCATCATTGTTGGTGATTTTTTTCTTTATACACCTTGAGATAAATTGCTTTAGAATATGTGCATCTCGGTTGGTTCAGGCTTTGATAATTTATTTTTGCTGTATAAAGCCCTAAACTTCCGTTGTTATGTGGTGTAGTACTTTTTTTTTGTGGTGTAGTACTTTTTGGTGCTAGAATCCCATCAAAAATGATACACCCACCGAGCTCTAGTCCCGCGATGTGCACCGAGCACATGTGGCATAACAGCTGGCATTGCCAGTGTAGGAAAGCACTGTTGCGTGTCAAAGGTCAGTTTTTTGTAATTTTAATAATAGTTTCTTTCTCTCTCTCCATTTTATATCATTCGAGATGTAAACCAAACACTATCATCTATCTTACCCTCATCTTTCCAGATCCCCCAATTCCATTTTTTTCAGTCGAGAGAAGAAAGAAAAAGCGAGACAAAACTCAGGCTAAAATTTTTTATTCTTTCTTTCTTGAAGAAGTTTTGAATTAGAGAATTAATTTGATAAAGAGTTACAATTAAATCTCACAGTTTGGATCTACAGGTGCGTTCATTGTATCTCTTGTTACATACTTTACTTTGTTTATATACTTCTTAATTTTTGAGTAAAATGATGGATCTTGCATGTTCATTTCTATAATTTGTGTAATTATTTTTGATTCTGGGTATTGTTTACTGGGTTTATTTTTTAGGTGAGTTCTTAAGATTGATGTGTTTTTCTGCTGAATAGAAATTATAGGTTGATGAAGATCCGATTTTTCTGAAAGATTGATTCTTTTGGTTTTTATTCTAATTGAAGTTGGTGGCAGCAATTTGGGTCGGTCCGAATTGTTTTAACTTGTAGAATTCCTCTTGTTTTGTAATTCATCGACTTGAACATAAAGCTCTATGGTGCAAAATTGTTGGGTTAACTATCTTACAGACTAGACGAGTTAGGGTTTCCTTATTTTTTTCCCGGCAGTATTGCCCTGCCTGTATCTCATATCTCTCTTTTTAGGTTGAAGCCGATGTCTATATTTTTGTTTTACTGGTAGGTTGCTGAGTGTTGTTGTAGTTATTTTTTGGGTCCAGTAAGGACTTTGTATCATAAGAGAAGTCATCAGTGATTTGAGTGCAGCCAATCTTCCTTGCTGGTGTTACCCATCAACATGTTGTATAGGGACTCCAATAATGTCCATTTTCGAACTTGAACTCCGATGTCAAATTATGTCTTTGACACTTTCATATGTGGTTCACGGTTGACCTTTCTAAGTAGTTTTACCCTTATTCTATAATTTAGAATGTCTTCACTTAATAGCCAATACCTATTTATTTTTGCCCTGGTAATGATTTTATACATGGTAGTTGTTCACGGTAGTTGAATTTATTTTTCTTCAGGTGGTTGAAGAGTTTTCCAGGTGTGGTGTTATTAAAAAGGTGAGAACACTGTTTGTACTTCTTTCATCATTATGAATACTAGACCCTGTAATTGATTATATTAATTTTTCTCGACCAAGTATAATACTCGTTGTTGGAATCGGAGGCAATTTCTCTGTTCTTGGAGTGGGATCTGTTGACCTGACTCCCAAATTGCGTCGAGGTTGATTACACTGTAAAGAGTGTACATAGTATAGTACATTATATTAATTCTAAGGTGTCTTTCTATGGCCATGGTTTGCTCGTACTTCTCAGTAGCACTTCTAACTATGTTACAACCTCGGTAAGATTAAGAAACAAAGATTATTACTATATTAGACAATTTTATTGGAATATGTACTGCCCTTAAATTCTATCATGTTACGGTTGTAACCGACACTTTGATTATATAATATAGGACCCTGAAACAAAAAAGCACCGTGTTAAGATGTACGTTGATAGAGAGATGGGAAGGAAGAATGGATATGCACTCGTGTCTTACATGAAGGTAATCTTTCATCTAATTGGTAGTTGGTACAAGGAATTTTATAATTGTATCAAATGTTCAATTTTTGAGGTGTGCTTGTTTTTCTTTTCTATATTAGACAATTTTATTACTATATTAGACAATTTTATTGGAATATGTACTGCCCTTAAATTCTATCATGTTACAGTTGTAACCGACACTTTGATTATATAATATAGGACCCTGAAACAAAAAAGCACCGTGTTAAGATTTTGATAGATGGGAAGGAAGAATGGATATGCACTCGTGTCTTACATGAAGGTAATCTTTCATCTAATTGGTAGTTGGTACAAGGAATTTTATAATTGTATCAAATGTTCAATTTTTGAGGTGTGCTTGTTTTTCTTTTCTCCCATTAGGAACCTTCTGTTGAGCTATCCATTAAAATACTGGATGGGGCACCTTTCCGCCCTGGTGGAACTCCTCTTATGACTGTCAGCCCAGCCAAATTTGAACAGAAAGGTAAAGTAATGGTAGCACAAATTTCCCGTGTCAGTTCATGTACACCAGGTTCATGATTATAATTTTGTTATCTGGTTCCACTAATGTCTGATTAGTGTAAGATATTACGTGAACCTACAAGAAATTCCCATATGAAACTTTTTTTCCTTCTTAAATATGCGCATCACTTAGTACATTCGGCATTAACATTGGTCATCTGAAATGTATATGAGAGTTGTGCTACAATTGTGTGCAGATTGGAGATACTGTGCTATTGATTTTGTAATTTTAATGCGCATCACTTACTAAATTCGGCATTAACATTGTTCTGCATTTTCTTCCTCTATGGTAATCTGCATATTTGTTATTGATTTTGCAATTGTAATGCGCAGATATGGGTGATATTGTGTGCAAAGGAAACGAATGTCCGAAAGCATAGGTGAAAGTTGGAGTGGAATCTGATAAGGTCAAACTTGAAATTGCGGCTAAAAGGAAGGTCTTATTGAATCAGAAAGAGGAAATTAGAACCAACAAAAGCTTTGATGCCTTAGTAATTCAAGACTTTGGGCATGAAAAGCTTGCATTTAATGAGCAAGATGTTAGATATATGCTTTAGGAAGCTGTGTAACCTAAGTTGTTTGTTTACTTTGCCAAGAAATATGATTGTTACTAACAATCAAGACATGTCTACAAGTTCTGCTTTATAATTGCGAACTGTAAACTTCGCATTTTTTTCTGTCTGTGTGCAGAAAATTTTGCTACTAATTTTCTGTCTGTGCATGCTTTTGGACCCAATTGTGAATTAGAAGTTTTGCTACTGATTTTATTAATGGAAATGCAGAGATGTTGTCAGGTTATTTTCTGTCTGTGTGTAATCATGAGAATATGTGAAGAACAGGTAAAGAAAAGAAGATAGTTTTACTGCAAGGACATGATAACCAAGTTATATGAATGTTGAAACTTGTGACTGAAAGCTTTGCAGAGAAGCATCTACAGTTTTCCTGCCAAAAAATAACATACTGCACTCTGTACAATTTAACCATCCAAAAGAAACTGATGCGCAGAGAAGCATCTACAGTTTTCCTGCCAAAAAATAACATACTGCACTCTGCTACTACTGAATTATACTAACCATCCAAAAGAAAGTGATATGCAGAGTATATTTATAGTTTTCCTCCCCCGAAAAAAAAAAAAAACTGCACAATGTCGAAACTTATAGCTTCAACTCTTCCTTCCATATAAACCTCCCCCCAAGCTATGTGGTTGCACTCCATACCTTGGTCCTCCATATCCAAAGAAAGGTGTCACATTAGTATAACGGCTGTCAGTATGTTGTTGCTGAATTACGCCATATGCGGATGTATTGTTGAATGCAAAACCAGGTCCCTGGAGATGATTTGGAGATAATTGCTGGACATACAACACATATAAACATGTTAATACCAATTCACACATAGAAACAGAATGCATCAACATAATTTGCAATTTATATATGCTTACCAATGCTTGGAGGTATTGATTGTAAGTAAGATTAGTCGCCAATTGGTTAACTTGTGATAATGCAACAGTATGAACTAAACTTTGTTGACTAGGAATTTGAATGTTTACCTATGAAAGAAGTATACATAAGTCAGTTAAAAATATAAAATGAAAAATTAATAATTTCACTAATAGTTTTGAGCTTTACCTCTGCATTTTCTTTTCCTTTTCTTGGTTTTTTAGTATACACTTTAGCTTTAGGTGTGTTTTCTTTAGGACGACCTTTTTTTGGTGCTGCGGGTGGATTACGGATCTTTTTACTTTCAATTGGTGGAGAGTTAGTAGTTTCCACAATGGCATTCAACTTGCAAGTAGAGTCCTCATTGAAATTACTGACCTCCAATTGCGCTTGTATCCATTTCTTAATATCTGCAAACTTGACATCACTTGAAGATGCTGCATCTGCAAGCACATCAAAGGAATTGCATAACTCATTGTATCGCTTCTGTTTGGGAGTCAATTTCCAAGCATCTGAACTGTATTGCATATCTGTATGTATTCGTTTCACATCTTTTCGCCATCTCTGTAGAAGATATTTTTCTGGAAGCAAAAATATATCATTACGATGTAACACCATAATCGCATGCCTGCAAACAATTCCCCGAAACTCAAAATTATGACAACTACACTCAAATTTACAACCATCTTTTTGAAATGACACCTTGTAGATAACTCTTATCATAATTTTTTCTTTTTCATCTTCAGATGGAGAATCAGGAATACTTTCAAGAACAGTATTTTGAAGACAAGCATTTTCAGGAGTACTTTCGAGATCAGTACTTTCAAGACAAGCATTTTCCTCATCCTTTGGCTTCGGTATCCATTTTTCTTCTTGTATGTGATATGTTAACACCGGGGAATCACCAACAACATCAACATCAATTACTTCACAATATGTCTTCTTTGTTATCTCCATTTGAAACTCGAGGAACTTTTCGTTAGTATAAATGCTTCGAACTTGTTTTTCCATTTCATATTCAGTTTTAACAGGGATGATAGTAAAAAATGACTTTGCATCTGCCTTAAGCTCCTTCTCTATTTTATCTCTTAATGCAAGTTCGTATTTCTCGACAAATTCTTTCAACGGTGTCTTTGATGTAACATATTTATCAAAAAATGCATTCATACTTTCCGAACGTTGAGTAGTCGACATTCCTGCCCAAAAATAGGTCTTCAGGAAACAAGGAACCCATCGTTCTTTGTCTTTATACAAGTCTCTCAACCATTTACTGTTTCCCAAACTTTTATACCTCTGAAACATTTCACCCCAACCCTTTTCAAAATCAGCTGGACTTTGTGTATCGTAAACGACCCTTTTAAACTTAGATTTTATTTTCCTGTAATTTTGATGGCTGCTTAGTTTTTCAGGAATCTTTTTCATGATATGCCATAAGCACCATCGGTGTTTAGTATGTGGAAAAACAATTTCAACCGCAGCCTTCATACCACTGTCTTGGTCAGTGATAATACACTTTGGAGTAGATACTCCCATGAAATGAAGCCAAGTTTTAAACAACCAAACAAAAGTTGGAATTGTCTCATTTCCAAGCAATCCACATCCAAGTAGAATCGACTGCCCATGATGGTTTACCCCAACAAAAGGAGCAAATGGCATACCATATGTATTTGTCAAATAGGTTGTGTCAAATGAAATGACTTCACCAAATTCCTTGTAAGCTTGTATGCATCTTTCATCTGCCCAGAAAACATTCCTCAAACATCCCTCATCGTCGAAATCTATGCTATAAAAGAAACCTGGGCATTGTTTTTGCATCTTATCAAAATAATCTTGAAGTGCTGCTGCATCTCCTTCACCTAGTTCCATACGTTTCTCACTCATAATCATATTTCTAGCATCTTTTTCACTAAATGCAAGGTTCTCATATCCACCTGCTTCAATTACTAACGAATGATAACTTTTGTTGGTTCTAATTCCTGCCTTTTGATTTAGTAAGAGCTTATTCTTAGATGCAACGTCAATTTTTTTGTTGCATCTCAAATGTCGAGTACTAGTTGGGCATAGCTCATGGTTGTGATCATCAACCAAAACAGAAATTCTCCATTTAGCATCTTGTTCAAGTCTTGCCGATATATGAGCTTTACAACCAATTTTTGAAGTCGGTCCAGCATTCAATGGTGTGCTTGATAGGGTTCTATGGTTGCCTCCTCGAACACAAGTGTAACATACATGTCTAAGTATTCCATCATCCTTTCTTGAAGATCGTTTTGCAACACCAAACCCCTGTTGCATACCAAATTTTCTATATGATTCATATATTTCTTCTGTCGTATCAAATTCCATTCCTTTCTTTAATTCAATCTTCTTACTTTCATCTTTGGCATCCAAAATCTCAACCTTTGGATATTCAGCAACATCACACTCTTCAAATTCCATTCCTATATTTAATTCAATTGTCTCACTTTGATCTTTGGCATTCAAATTCTCAACATCTGGATATTCAGCAACATCACACTCTTCTACATCCATATCTACACATTGAAACTGAAATTTATACAGGGAAGAAAAACTGATAATTTTTTTTTATAATTTCGTGGATTGGGGTTTATAAAATATAAATTCTACCAAAACAACCAATGAAAAACGAATCTGTAAATCAATTGAAACAGAAATCAGGGAAGAAAAAAAGTTACTTACCTAAATTGAGCGAGCTTCCCTAATTAATAGAAATCGTGAAGACCCTATTTTCGCCCCTTTTTTTCTCTTTCTCAGTCATGGAAGGAAAAAAAATCCGAACTTCACTCTAATTTTAGTTATCTTTCTACTGATATCTAATCTCAATTTTGGCGGAAAAAAAGAGAGAGAAATCTAATTATGGCGGAAGAAAAGAGAGAGAAAAAACCAAAACCAAATCTTAAATTAAAATAGAGTAGAGTAGTTGACCCGCAACAGTACTTTCCTACACTGGCAATGCCAGCTGTTATGCCACATGTGCTCGGTGCACATCGCGGGACTAGAGCTCGGTGGGTGTATCATTTTTGGAATCCCATTGGATGTTCCAGCTGGACGCAACATTGTTAATAGGGGGTACCGGATTCCATAGGAGGGTACCAAATGTATATAAGATATATGACTTTTTATTTTGGCATCCTCCTGTAGAGTCCGGTACCCCCATTAGCAGCATTGGATGGATATGTCACAATACTTTTTGGTGATATAATCCAGGGAAAAGCTACTGTTGCCATTATTGAAAGAGTGGAAAAACATTGACCAATTTATGGATACTTACTTATGCAAGTCATTAGTTTTTGTTGATTAATTTGATCCATCTTTGTTTGCCATATCGCGAGTTGTAGGTATTGGAATTCTGTATATCATATTAGAAATAACCCATGCCGTAACGGCACGACATAAGACTATTCAATTTTTGGTTATAATGATTTAAATAAATACTATAAACTATGATAAGAATTATTTTGACCCATGAGAACTTGTAGTAATGAAAATCTTAGATATATTTGTCATCCAAATATTATCAATTCGGTATTGCCTTGAACTGATCTGTGATAAATGTATAGTGTTTCTTACATTATCCAAGTCTCCTAAATTATTGGTGGTGCACTTTCAGAAAAAAAAAGAAAGAAACTACTATCCTCCATTTGAAGACCCTAATTGTAGCTTTGAGAAGGAAATAATTTGTGTTTTATTTACTACATATAATTTAAACAAAGTTTTACTCTCATCAATTGTGATTCTTTAAAACAGGTAAAAATATGGAACTTAGCAAGGTTTAAAATTTTAGACTAAAAAAACCCTTCTACTCTAGAATGCTTGCACGATAATTATGACATCCAAAAGTTCCTCAAAAGTTTCCACTAAACATTGAATACATGAGTATTTCAAATAAAAACCGACACTGGAACAGAAAAAGGTAGTCAACTATAATCTTTGTGCACCTTTATTTCAAGGTACGGCTAGTTTACACACTTGCTCAACATTAGACTCTATTAGAAGTAACACGCATACACATTATTGTTCGAATTTTCTCTTGGTGGTATCTTATCATATTTAACTGGTTCCCAAATAAAAGTTTTTTTTTCTATTTATGTTAATAATTTTTTTAATGTTGGTCTATATCACATTATTGTTTGAATTTTCTCTTGATGGTATCTTATCATATTTAACTGGTTCCCAAATGATTTTTTTTCTTTCTATTTATGTTGATAAAGATTCTAATGTGAAAAGGGGAAATATCCAACGGGTTATAAATAAATGATTATCGTTTGTAGTAAGTTTGACATGTTGATACTCTTAAGCTAAAAATCACCAAGAAAATAAGTTGGGAATAATGAAATAAATTGGAAATGAATGAATGTGTGTGGTTGAAGAAATATACTCATCTATTTATAATGGTCACCGATTGAATGCATGTGCTATTACATCTTAATCATAATGTGGTGCACCCGTTACAGAGCTCTCCATAATTATGGACGTTTTTTTTTATTTTGCATGTGCAATTACTCGATGGAGACAACAAAGGGCAATGTCCGATGGTGCAAAAATTGATTCCAGAATTGCTCATAAGTTTCAGTCTCATGCAGCGTGAAAAAGGGCAATATCCGCTGCATTCTTCTTAGTGTAAAAAGGGGAAATTGCCGCAAAAAAAAAAACATAACAAGAATTCCGGAAAAATATTGATCGCAGAATTGCAATATAGTTTGCGCCGTTCAATATTCTTTTTTTTTTCTTTTTTTTTTGCAGTAGATTTGATGGAAAGATATCATGACAGGTAGTTTGATTTTAATGTTAGCATATGATCAAAAGTCGGAGATCGATCTTAATAAGGATGATATAAACAATTTCTAACCCTTGCCCATAAGTTTCATCCTTCCTTTTCCGGGAATAACCGTTGTTTGGGAAGCTCATAAGTTTCATATGCTAACATTGCTTTTGTTTATTTTTGGGAGTTTAATTTGGCCTCCTTTTGTTTGTGTTGTTCAGGATTCTTTCCCTTTTTTTTTTCTTTCTTTGAGTTTAGCTTTTTTTTTTTTTTTTGCTTGAGCATCATCCTGCAAAAGGTAGCATTACAGGTAGTTCGATCTTAATGTTAGCAGTCGGAAATCGATCTTAGTAAGGATGATAGTAAATGTTTCTAAAGTTCTATGTGCTTTGGGTTTTACATTGTAACTTTATTCTTTTCTTTTTTTTTTGTTTTTTTTTTTGCAGGATGATGAAAATAGGCTAACTTTCCATGATGAAAATTTTCTGGTGAGTCATATTTGTTACTCATTGTTCCAAAATAAATTGAGTATAACGAAAACCATTATTTCTCACAATGGGTATGATTAAAAAAAATTAAGTTTTTAAAAAATAAGAATAATTAATTGTGGGATATGAAAACTAATTGGGGGATATGAATAGTGCAATTAATGTTCATACCAGCATAGTAAAAAAAAATAAGATTTTGAATGACTTCTGGGGAGTTTGAAAATCTACTGTTAGTCCATAGAGACTTTTGGAGAGTCTCTTAATGTCTCTTGTTATTGGTTAGAGACTTTTTTTAAGTCATTTAAATTCTCTGAAACTTCATGTTATTAGATTAGGATTTCATAAGAGTTACTCCAACGCTCCTGTTATTCGAAGGAGAATTGAAAGTCATTGATTTGTTGTTTTCAGAGATTTGGAGAGACTTTTTCTTAAAAATAGGCATGTTAGAAATCTCTCCTCAAGAGGTGATATTTCTAGAGACTTGGAAATTTGGAGATTTTTTGGTTTTGGGAGTGAACTATTTTTTTATTTCCTTGTGCCTTATTACACTTAAGGGCCACTTGGAAAGGGGTAATCAAGACAAAATGTAGAATAATGTGATTTTTTAAATTGGAGAATATATATTTTAAAATCGGGTACGTGAGTCTTTGTGATTTTAAAATATATATTTTAGAAGTTATGATTTTTTTCTCCGCATAGAAAATAAAATGTGGGACGACCGGAAGAAAGTGAATGAAAATTTAGGCATAGGACAACAGTGCGATTTATTTTGACAATGGACACATATTTCATTAGGTGGTCATGGTACTTTTATTATTACTGTAGGGAATTAATCAGGGGATATTATTACAATTTTGTCTCTACAAATCACATAAACTTTCTACAAGTCTCTTTTTTTTGTCCCTGCAAATCTCATTTTTTGTCTCCACAAGTCACAAAAACTCTCTAAAATTCTCTCAGAGAATCACTAGAAATCTCTAGATTTTCAGAGAATCTCTAGAAGTCACTGAAATTAAAAATCTATGAAAGTCCACAGAAATCTTGTTTGACTACCCCCTTGTAATTTTGTGTTGCAACACTATGCCTGTATGAACAGTAAACTTACTATTTCATATTCCCCAATTACATGTTCAAAAATAATTGTTTGTATTTTGCAGGTTGGTAAATGATGGATAATTGTTTAAAGATATTTTCCCTTTAAATTGAATATATTTGTAGTTTTTGATTCTTCCCTTTTATTTTTTAGATAATAATGGCTTGTAATTTGTGTTTTTAAAGACGTGGGATGACATCTATTTTTTCAGTTTTTTTCTACATGGGTTAATTCAATAGTATGAATTCAAACATTAAATCAATTTTATGGAAATTCATTTAAGGATTCCACTAAATTTATTAATATCTCTATAATGAATATCTCCATAATAAATGGAGGTTACAAACACCACATCCGCTAGATGTCCTCGGTTGGGATGAGACTAGGACGGTCAGATCACCTGTTTGTCTCTCCAAATGTTATCCGACCATCCAAGACTCAAAAACCTATGCTGTTTTGTATTATAGATGTAATTTTGTAAATTTATTTTTATTATATCTCAAAGGGTAGTTCTCACTGTTAGAATATATGGCAGTTCATGTATTAATTTAGTGGAAGAGGCAACCACCATGGTATTAGAGATGCCGATAGTGTTTGCCATGATGCACCTCCTGGATAAAAGTTTGGACACGTCGCCTACTTAGAAAACTAAATGTCTTCGTAGACAGGCTAGAAGTGTGTCTACTTAAAAAACCCAATGACTTCGACAGGCTGGTGTTGCTGTTAAGGAAAATAAAGCTTAGCTCTTGGTTGTTTAGATATTAGTATGTTAGGGATCTTTGTGCACCACAAGGTCTTTGTTTGAGAAAATATCTCTATTTGTAGAAGTCAGGTTAAGCAAATTTTCTTGAATTGGTTTCGCAAAACTATCAAAATTATTCCGGTGCTCAAATGAAAAATCTTAGATTATGCATTACTGGAAACATTATAACGTTTCAAAGACTAACATGTAGCTGAACTTCAAAACCGTTTCATATGAATTGTCTAAACAAACACAATAATGTAATCTATATTTTGAAAAGTAGTTAAGGTATTTATCTAAGTTGTCAAATAAGCACGTACATGTTTCCATGCTTGGAACATTAAGTTGTTTTGTGTAATGAACTAAGGATATGAGTCAAATGGCTTATTGTAACGATGACTGTTAGCGATTCAGGTGTTTGAACGGCAGAATTCAGGCTTCCCAATTTTGTGCAGAAACTTGGCGACACCAAATCAAAAATGCATCGGGTTGGGGGCAAGGTGAAGCCGAGCCACACCAAATAAAAAATCTTAAGCAACAGGCGAGACGAAACCGAGCCACACTAAATAAAAAATCTTAAGCTGCGAGGAGGCAAAACCCAACTTTACCAAATCATATCGGGACGTGACGAGACGAGCTGAAGCCGAAGACAAGCTTTACCTAATCAAAAATATGGTTCAAAGAAAAAGAGCATATGCATACAATCTAGTTTCTTTATTTATTTTACTTTGTGGTTTTTTTTTTTAAATTAGAATGGCCAATTACAATTGTAACTAATATAATTCTAGACTCTAGAGAGAAATATTATACTTTTCACCACGTGGAATCTGTCATCTGACACCTTCAGTTTTGTTGTTGCTACGTGTCGGAAAAGGTCCAGTGGTGTACCAATGGTGGACCATTTTTTTTGTGACCATTGGATGTTGTTTTGTGGATCCCATTTAGATTTAAAAAATCCAACCCCCTTCAAATTCAAGGGTATAAAAATGGTACACCAATTGGTCCACCATTTCTGGTCCGCCCCTAGACAGGTCACTTCGTGTCCACTGTCCAGATTCACCTACGCCCAGTACCCAGCTTCATATTTCAACACGTGGTGTCATTAAAAACACAACATCTGGCAGTGACACCATAAATATACGGTTCATGTCGGCTGACAATGAGGTTCTATGCAATGTATCACCCATAAATATACGGCCCATGTATCACTATTTTGAATTGATTCTATGCCATTATTATCACAGACTTTGGTCTCTCACTTCTACACAAATCCTAGTTAGCAATTAGGAGTAGGGGAAAGTTCAGGACGGCGAGTATTATTCGTCGGGGCATAATGCCACTATTCAGTTTAACTGTTAGTAAATTCGGAAATAATTCGAAACAACATACGCAGGTGCAGAGCCAGAATTCGAGAAATGGGTGGGTAAGTTGCCGACCAATACATATTTTAGGGATGCAAAAGGGTTAAAATGACTAAAAATAGGATAAAGTAGTTAAAATTAGGCTTGTGAACTCACATTTGAGGGGGGTGCAATTGCACACCCTCCTCTCCATGTGGCTCCACTCATGAACATACGTATCTCCTCCCTTTTAATGGCAGCAAGGATTACAAAACTCAAGTAGATATAACCGTTGGATTTCTAAACTTTAAAATTCCAGCGTTAGATCTCATAAATGGAATTCCGTCCGAACTATTGTTATTATACGTTAGATCATTAGACTTCCTATTTTTTATCAGCCGCTAAATTTTAAAGAAGTGGTACAAAGAATATTTACAGGGACATAAGAGTAAATGCACTTTTTATATATTTAAAAACCTCATATCTTTTAAACTACACGTCGTATTTTTGTAAATTTTATATATTTAGAAAGCCTTTTAATTAGCTACCCAATGAGCATAAATAACCATATCAATTTTTTTTTTAATATTTCTCCAAATTTTATATGTTTTCTCCTTAAAAATTAAACATAGCTTAAAATTTAGACATAACTTAAAAATAAATTGAAAAAATCTACAAAAAAAACAGGAAAATAAATAAATAATTGATTTTTAAGTACAAAAAACGACTAATTTTCAAATAAAAAAAAATATGGTGTCGAATCGCCACCAAATTATTTGCAAAGTAAAAAAATAGTATCGCCGACGTGCAACGCACGTGCTCACTGCTTGTATATATAATTTGTTTTTGGAATACCAATTCGGCAAACAAAATTCATTGTATACTATCCTTTTTAGCATAGTTTCGTCTTAGATACTATAATTTTTATGGATCAAATCTTAGGTACTATAATTTTTATGGATCAACAAATATTATGTAAGTCAATGGGTTTAAGGCTAAAATTTGTGTATGTGAAATTTTAAAAGGCGACAAAGAATGGTAATTTGCCGATGACTTGGCAAAATATTATACGAGCCGTATAGTTTTTTATACTGCAAATTCGTAAATCTAAGCTGGGGTTCTGAAAATACGGTTGATATGGGTGGATGTATAATTCGTGAACTTACCAACAACGACAGAACTCCATCAAATTGGAAAAATCATTGACACAAAATCGCTAGTTTTTCCCCTAGTGATCGCCAGAACTATCTAGTACCACGGATTATTTTTTTTGACGCGAAAAGAGCAAATTTAATTAAAAACCAAACATGTCACCAAGAGTGACACTAAAGTACCACGGATCAAAAAAAAAAAGAAAAAGAAAAAAGAACTATATACCACGCCCATTCAAGGGTCCATACTGGTCAATTAAGTTCCATGCAAAGTTTGAAAATTTGGCGAACTATGGAGTTATGATTGCTCGAAGAAAAATGGGTTGCAACGTTTTGTAAACATTTGGCCAAGAGGCCCAACACCCACTGCAACGGGATGCCAGAATTAAAGCTAGTTATGCAACATCCATGTGAGGCAGGGCAGTGCTTCAGTTTCATGATCATTTGGAGTTTAGTTTGCATTTGATGGTTATATACAGAAAAAAAGAAGAAAATTAAACAGATATTTCAATGTAACATAATGGTATTGGATTTAACGGTGTGAGAATATGAAAGCCGTTCTAAAAAATACTGTAATTTTTTTTTTTAATAGCCTGGTGAAAAGCATGACAGAAACAGGGGAAGAAAAAGAAATAACAAACAAGCAAAACTAAGAGCTAAGGTCATTGAATGAGTCCATCAAATTCAATCTTTATAGGTCAGACTGACTGACCTCCATTAATTTTGTTCAATTAAGCAAAATTCTTCTATAAAGTTGGCATGGTGATGGATCACTGCTGAGGGGAAATCAATGTTCCTACGCATAACACTTTTTTTATTATTTGGGGGCCCCAAAACTTTTGAGATAACATCTTAGGAATTAGGTTTGACACGCGGGAAGCCCAGGAAAGTCACGTGGGCATGCCCATTGAACAATTGTCACATAGTGCAAATGCATCACGCATGCGGTTTTTTTTTTTTTTCTTCTTCTTCTTTTGAAATCAGTCGGAAAGAAAAAAAAACTAAGCTACATAAGAATTCTCACTCTCAAGAGAGGAGTAATACAGAAAGAGAGGAAGTAAACCACACATTTAACAGCCAAAGCTGTAATATTATGTGCCACATTATTGGCATTGTAGTCCCCTCTAACACAATGTTTCTAAAAACATATCCTTTTTTGGTTGCCAACTCTACTGCCAACAAAGAATTATACGCTTCCGCCTCCGCCTCCACTGCTATACATTACTCAATAATTTTGTTCTAGCACCCTTGGAATTTGGCTTCGTTGTCCCTAGAAACTGCACCACATGCAAATCCCTTTGGCCCTGCAGCTCCGTCAAAGTTAAGTTTAATCTTGTCACCTTCAGAGGGTTCCCAATAATCCTTCTGAGCTTCCAACATGTCAATCTCAATTGTTCTATCCTCATTTTCCGCAGTAACAAGATCCATGTTGAACCAGTAAAAAGATTTTTGGATATTTGTTTAATTAATATAATATCTGCCATTGTTAAAAACTACCCCATTTCTAACTTTCCAAATGTCCCAAAACATACACATACCTATCTTCAGTTTCGCAGAATCTCCTCCTTCAGCCATCCACTGCGCGATATAATCCTGAATAGACTCATTAGGGTTCTCTTCTGTTCTGAGACTCAATGTAGAGTCAAACAAAACAACTTGAAAAGATTGAAAATACAAAAATAGATGCTCAACTATTTCTACATCTCTGTCGCAGAGTCTGCAATCATCATTTGTCCCATGTATATGCTTCTTTATACTAATAGCCAGAGGTAGTCCATTTTTAAGAATTCCCCAACCAAATAATTGAATCTTTGGGGGAATATTTTTCGCACCACAATACTTCTTCCAAGAAAAAACAGAATTGGTTGAAGTCAATGGAGTTCTATCATTTATGGAATTATATTAGTGAAAGATTTAGAAGAAAATTCACCTTTAGGATGATGGGTCCAAACCAACTTGTCAGCTGTATTGTCCTCCGACACAGCAGGTAAGTGGATCTTCATTATTTTGGTAACTTCAGATTGGTTGAAGAGCTTCCGCAGCTTGATTTCATCCCATCTATATTCTTCATGAATAATTAAGTCATTTACCTGTTTTATCCTTTGATCACCATTGTCCCTCTTTTCTAGCTTCTTGTTATGTAAGCTTGGGATCCATGGATTAGTACAGATATTGATATATTCACCTTCTCCAGTTCAAAATATTCCAATTTATGAAATGCATCTTCTTTGTATCCCTATCATGAACCCACTAAAAATTTCTTATAATTCTAGTCAGATTTTCCAGAATTTTCTTGGGGATGAGAGATATTACCATATAAAAAGGAGGGATAAGGCCAAGTTTAGTCTTTATTAGCATTGCTCTTCCTGCATGAAGTATAAATATTCTCTTCCAACCAGCAGTTTTAGACGCAAATATTTCTTCTATAAAATCGAAAGAGGATATCTGATGTGCAGGCTTGAGAATATAATGCCCCAGATACTTGTCAGCACATTCCATTTTCTGCACTCCCAACATGTTGTTCACTTACATTCTTCTATGTATTTTAACTCCTCTACTGAAGTATACTGTTGATTTCTGCATATTGGCTGTCTGACCAGACCAAGCGGCATAAGTAAATAGATTCCGAATCATATTTGTAAGGTCTTGTTATCCATGGTACCAAATAAGAGCTGATTATCAGTGAACATCGGGTGCGATACAATGGAGCATTCTTACATACTTTATACCCATTGTACAACGCATTTTGCTCCATCTTCCTTATCAACCATGATAATCCTTTAGAACATAAAATGAATAAATATGATGATAGAAGACACCCTTGATGCAACCATTACTACAAAAAAAAAGTCACTTTTAACAGCAAAACATTGTGTCACGAAAAGAATTCAGCGGCACGAAAAATTTCGTCACCTATAAGGAGTCGTAGAAAGTGTTCTTTGACGACTTTAAAATTTCACTTACAAAATACCCCTCATCTTGGCCGTTTACAACTATTAAAAAGATAGCAGTGGTAATACACTTCATTATAAATTCGTACGTGTGTCCTACTATGCCAAACATCTTGAGACAATGACTTAAGAACCTCCTTCTAATCTTATCATAGACCTTACTTATGTCTAATTTTAAAATAAAAGCACTTATGACAGATTTAGAGTTTGATATTGAATGAATAATTTCCTTGGCAGTAACGCTGTTATCAATGATTAATCTACTAGGAGTGAATGCCGATTGCACTTTGTTAGAGCACTGCTCGGTCAAACTCGCATGCATTTATATCTCAAGCATGTTTGTCAATCTTAGTGATCAAAACTATAATGTCTTGATTTCTAGTCTACTATAGCTAAGGTCTCGGACTAGGATAGAAAGTGTAGTTGAGCTCAAGAACTCCAAGGCGATCATCATACATGACGAAGGACTACTCAAGGAACCAGTGGATCTTCATCAACTAAAAGGTATGTGGAGACTTGAACTTATCACTCAAAACTCTATATACTCTATCTCCTATCTTAAGACAAAAGTCGTTTTACTATATAGACTAAGAATATGCATATGTGACATTTCGAGCTGTATATCTTGCTTATCTATTTCTCGAAATGGGTGTTGGTAAAGCTTTCGCTTTAGCCAAGTAGATCTTTGCCTAGTGACGAAAGTCATGTTATGTTTCAATCACTTTGGAAATCGCTCTGACGAAAAATAGTTTGTGAATAACAACTATATAACGCCCTCTGAGAATGTTTCAATGATTGAAATGAGAGTTTAGACTATATAACCAGTGTGGGATATAAACATTGTTGTGGCAACAAATATATGTATAAGTCCTTAGCACTTGAACCGAAGTTTTCGAATTTTGTTGATCAAGTGGAACCGGAATGTGAGCAGTCAATTCAGTCCGCGAACTGGCGTAAGTTCTCAAACCCGAGAATATCTGCTGAAGTTGAAGCTTTGGTGCAGTCCGCGAACTGACGGAAGTTCTCGACCCGAGAAATTCTGCTGGAGTTTAATAACTTCAACCGGTTAGCTTGAGTCCGCGAACTCAGTCCACGAACTCAAGAGGTTATGTCTGAAAATGTTGTTCGTGAACTTATCTTAAATTACTAAGGAATTATTTTGCAAACTGTGGATTTATAGTTCATGAAATGATTCGAGTGAATCACATCGTTTTTGATTCAATTGTGTCTTATGTAGTACATAAGATCTCATAGCAATTGAAGAACTCTCTAACTAGTTCATTTGAGTCATTTGGACTAGTTATGGTGAAGAAGAATATGGTTGATATGAAAGTTATCATTTGGCTAACCATTTGGTTGACTATTATTGAACCAACTATTGTACACTTTTGGGTACAGTTAAACAAACCCAAAACGTCTAGTACATATGTTTATGTCAAGCTAAGTTTTCGATCCAACGGTTGACAGATATTAGCTTGTATCTTATCAGGTTTTCATCTAACGGTTAATATTGAATGCTTTGTTAGTAAGCTAACGTTGATTGCAAACCCTGATTTGAAAGACTATATAAGGGGGAACTCTAGCAATTGGGAAACCTAATCCCCACACATTCTGTGTGATACTAGTTTTCTAAATCTAGAGTCGATTCTCCTTTAAACTGTGGTTTTCTTCTTCTAAAACTAGGTTAACGACTTAAAGACTTCATTGGGATTGTGAAGCCAGACCGATACTACTTTTCTTGTAGTTGTGTGATCTGATCTTGTTGTTTCTATCGTACGAGTAGAATTGTCATTATTGGCTTGAGATTTCTATCTCCGATAGGCAAGATAAAAGTAGTCACAAAAATCTTTGTCTCATTGTTTGTGATTCCTCAATAATTTTCTTCACTGCGTCGATTAAGTTTATCGTGAGGTGATTGATGAAACTGAGCTGTTCTTCGGGAATATAAGTCTGGTTTTATCGATTGGTTCCTGTTCACCTTGATTTATCAAAAGACAGATCAAAACTTGTAGGTTTATTCGTGGGAGACGAATTTATCTATTACCTTTAGACTTTTCTATGTGAGACAGATTTGTTTATTAAAGTCTTCGACTTTGGTCGTAGCAACTCTTGGTTTTGGGTGATATCATCTAAGGGAATCAAGTGTGCAGTATCCAGCTGGGATCAGAGGCGTAGGAGCATAACTTTACCTTGGATCAGTGTGAGATTTGTTGGGGTTCAACTACAGTCCAGACCGAAGTTAATTTGGATTAGGATAGTGTTTGTAGCGGCTTAATACAATGTATGTTAATCTGGACTAGGTCCCGGGGTTTTTCTGCATTTGCGGTTTCCTCGTTAACAAAATTTCTGGTGTCTGTGTTATTTATTTTCCGCATTATATTTTTATATAATTGAAATGATACAGGTTGTGCGTTGTTCAGTCAATTATAATATCCGACCATTTTGGTTGTTGATTTAAATTGATTGACACTTGGATATTGGTCTTTGGTACCATTCAAGTTATCTCTATTTGATTAGACTCGCGAATCATATTTTCTTGAGTAAATCAAATCGAGAGATTGAGATAATAACTCCTTGAGTATTTTATATTGATTGAGACTAACTGTCTAGTTGATTCTCTAGAAAATAACTCGGAGTTGTCCATACAGATTGCTAATCGAAATATTGGGTGGTGTTGTTTGACCCCCGCTTTTTCAATTGGTATCAGAGAAGGCAAACACGTTAAAGACCTCACAAGTCTGTGTTTGTAGCGATCTGACTCTATGGCAGAGGTTCTATCTCAGCTAACGTACTACCCGTCTTCGATGGTTCAAACTACCCATGGTGGAAAATTTCTATGAGCACGTATCTTCAAGCTCTTGATTTTCAAATATGGGTACATGTTATTAATGTCTATGATCCTCCAGGTAATACAGAAGACGGTATATTTACCCTCAAGGATGTTGATAGTTATGATCCAGAAGAAACTGTTGTTGCAAAGCGAAATTCTGAAGGGTTAAATGTTATCAGACAGGCCATTACCTCAGATCTTCAACACTATGTGTCTTCTTGCACTAAGTCTAAAGATGCTTGGTATATCTTAGAAACTATTTTTGAATCCAACAACATGTTTCTAAGGAATGTACCATCGACGGAGGAATTAACCTCAATACTCTTTCTGAAAATTTATTATTTGGAAAGATAAGAATTCCTGATCAAAATTTTGTTCAGAACGTTGCATTCAATGGTGTGTCATACACAAATGAACACTCTATTTCATGGGGTGATGAATGTTGTATGGATGAAGTTTGTTTCAAAAGACCATTGATTACAGAAAAGATCAAAGAAAATCTATAAAGAGAAGCATTAGACATGATAAACGTCCTCTGTCTGCTAATGATTCTATGAAAGAAAAAACTTTAAGTTTCAACGGGTTAAATACGTTAAATAGATGTGAAGAGCTCTCAGATTTTATAGTAGAAACATCTACATTCTCAAGTTCTGATTCAGAATATAAGACAGACACAGAGATTTTCAATTTCTTGAATAAAGAGGCCCTTCAAGAAAATCTTCAATTAAAAGCTTCTTTCTATAAACTAGAAATTAATCCAGATTAAAAATCTTGATATAGATTGTCTTAATGATAAATTCACCAGAACCATTGTTCTAAAGTAAAAAAGAGATCAATACTCTTAAGGATGATCGACAAAGATTGTCTGGTAGCTCTGACAAAATTTCAGTAATGTTATTTGGTCAGAAGTCCTTTGGAAACACTAGTGGTTTAGGATACAAAATCAAGTGTGCAGACGTTGACAATCCGGTAGCTTCTATTGATCAGGGAAAAATAAACACTGGAAGCCATGTTAAGCAGAAGATACCTCAACAAAACAGAGAAGCCTTGGGTTGTTTATTTTGTGGAAATACAAGGCATGTTCAAAGTACATGTTGGAGATTCAAGAGGAACATTTAAATAATTTCGAAACTACAGAAGAACATGCAAAAGATGAATCTGGATAATCTGCGCAGCCATCCTAAAAACAATGCTTCCAGAATCAGAAGAGGTAGGAAACTTGCTTACACAAAAAACCTTGAAAAATCATTATGTGGTAAACAAGGAGAGCATTTGGATCATAACATCCCGATCTAACATCAAGGACGTTTGCATCCTCTACTTTAACTTGAGAAAGTGAGGCTCTGTGTGTTTTTCTTTGTACTCAAGTCCTGTGTCTATTTTTTTAAAGAAAATATTCTCCTAACAATATAGACAATGGTTAATTAATCTAAAGAAGACTTATTCTTCTAGGGTTTCTTGTTCATATGTCTATTTAAATCTTGGTAGACTTCCTCCTTCCTTGAAAAGATACGACATTATGGCACCTGTAACCAGAAGCATCACAAGCAAGGATGTAGTTGAAGCAGCTAATGTGTATCTGTGTAAAGGGATTTCTTCCTCAAGGGTGAATAAAGTGAAGTCTGCATGTAATGGAGAAGGTTCTTCCTCTAACTGTCTCCTTTCTATTTTTCCCTTTATTTTAGAGGCATGGTGAAAGAGTTTATCAATAAGAGAAATAGGTTAAAATCTCAAATCATATTCTCTCTGGAAAAGATAACTCACTATGAACAATTGTTATCTCAATCCAAGAACGCTCTGCGTGATTTTAAAAGAGAACTCAGTGAGTTAACTGATATTTCTGAAGATTTGGAGGAATTGAACGATCCCATAATAAATGGGTTTTTCAATAATGAGAAGGAATTCTAAATAGATGCTCTGAAAAAGATCTATGACAACTAGTAAGTCTTCTGATAAGAAATCTTCTATGTTTTCTGTTTTATTTAGAAGAATAACTAGTGTTTTGGAATATCCATGATTGTGTTTACACATAGCTATATCTAATGAATTCATCTTCTTATTTTTAGATTTAGTGGTTTTAATTCTAAACTTGTTTGGAAGATGATTGTTGCAGTATTAATCTTTATGGTTTTATATATTGCAATATTTTGATGGGATATGTGTGTTTACGTTTGTGAACTTGATTGTCCCATATTTTGTCAAAAGTAAAGTCGTTCACGTATTGGTATGCAAATATTGATAGAGTAATGAATGGACTTTTGGCAAATCATAAAAGTTAAGCCTATATTGTCAATCTTTGATGTTGATAGGTTAAAATATTTTGTGATTCAAGGATAAAGTTTATTATGTCACTTTGTGATGAAAAATAGAATAGGTCCTTGTTTTGTAATCCACGGTATAGAGCTTAATTGTTCCATATTATTATGTATTACCATGAAGGTTCCATCTTGTATCCTATGTTGAGCACGATAAAACTAAGTCGATTTGTTATTGGCATGGTTGGTTGTTCCATAAAGATGCAATATGTTGAGCATTAAGAACTAAATCAACTTGTGTGGTTATTTAGTTTGTATTCCATGAGTTCTCTCATGTTGAGTACATGGATGGTTTAGGTTGTCATTTCCTATGATAATCTTAGTCGGGGTTCCATAATCTCTTATGTTGATCCCAAATGAACTAAATCAATCATCTTGTGTGAGTATTTAGTTAGCACTCCATAGATTTTTCTCATGTCGAGTGTGGACAATTAAATTGATTACTTTGTGATTAGTTTAATTGTGCAATCCGGTTAGAGTATTTATGGGTTCTCTTGTGACTAATCTAATTGATATATTAAGTCTCCATAAGTTTACTTTTGTTGAGCATATTTAGTCAAATTAATCTTGGTTCACTTTGGTTAATATGATTGAATATGTTGGATTCCAAATTCATACTTGTATGTAATTTGTTGAGTCTAAAGAAATCCTTCTTTTCTCTTGAAAATAAGGTCGCTTTTGTTGTTCCCTTGGGAATGACATCTCATGAGGGAGAGTTCTTTTGAACTTGCGCTTAATTTCCAAATTTTTGTGGGGAGTGCGGCTGTGGAATTTTTAGGGGTTATCTTGTATCTTTATAAACTCCTTGATGAATGCATTTAGCCTCGGCTTTATGATTGCATCTAAACAAGATGATAGAACATTTACCTTTGTTCATGAAATGTCTCTTACGTAAATTTCATTAGGGATCCCGTTCTTGTACCTTTGCCAATTTTATTGACAAAAAGGGGGAGAATTAATTGTAGTTCAAACTACAAATACATATGGTTTTCGGATCATTATGTAAGGGGGAGTGTTTTCCATGTGAGATGGAGTATTGACTAAGGGGGAGTGAAGTATCACCATAGTATTGTTGTTGAAGTTGTGATACAATTGGACTTTGACGCTGTGTAATAATACTATGACATTGTATAACAATGATTGAGAACCGATGATTTTCTCATTGTTATAGCTACGGATTTTCAACAACGATGATGCTAAAATTACAACCTTTGGGATCATTGGACTACTTGGAAGTGACAAAAATTTCGAGTATTGTTGAAGATTAGGCATGTGGAATAGGAGATACAAAGTTTATTTATATAATTTTTGTATTCCATATGTATTAATAGTTTTGCCACTAAAATTGACAAAAGGGGAGATTGTTAGAGCACTGATCGGTTAAACTCGCATGTGTTTCTATCTCAAGCATGTTTGTCAATCTTAGTGATCAAAACTATAAAGTCTTTATTTATAGTCTACTATAGCTAAGGTCTCGGACTTGGATAGAATGTGTAGTTGAGCTCAAGAACTCCATGGCGATCATCATACAAGAAGAAGGACTACTCAAGGAACCAGTGGATCTTCATCGACTAAAAGGTATGTGGAAACTTGAACTTATCTATCACTCAAAAGTCTATCTACTCTATCTCCTATCTTGAGACAAAAGTTGTTTTACTATATAGACTAAGAATATACACATGTGACATTTCGACCTGAGTATATCTTGCTTATGTATTTCTCAAAATGGGTGTTGGTAAAGCTTTCGCTTTAGCCAAGCTTATCTTTGCCTAGTGACGAAAGTCATGTTATGTTTCAATAACTTTGGAAATCGCTTTGACGAAAAATAGTTTGTGAATAACAACTATATAACTCCCTCTGAGAATGTTTCAATGATTGAAATGGTAGTTTAGACTATATAACCATTGTGGGATATAAACATTATTGTGGCAACACATATATGTATAAGTCCTTAGCACTTTAACCGAAGTTTGCGAACTTTGTTGATCAAGTGGAATCAGAACGTGAGCAGTCAACTCAGTCCGCGAATTGACGAAAGTTCTCGACCCGAGAAATTCTGCTGGAGTTTATTGACTTCAACCGGTTAGATTGAGTCCACGAACTCAAGAGGTTATGTCTGAAAACGTTGTTCGTGAACTATTCTTAAATTACTAAGGAATGATTTTGCAAACCGTGGCTTTATAGTTCATGAAATGATTCGAGTGAATCACATCGTTTTTGATTCAATTGTGTCTTGTGTAGTACATGAGATCTCATAACAATTGAACAACTCTCTAACTAGTTCATTTGAGTCATTTGGACTAGTTATGGTGAAGAAGAATATGGTTGATATGAAAGTTATCATTTGGCTAACCATTTGGATGACTATTATTGAACCAACCATTGTACACGTTTGGGTACGGTTACACAAACCCAAAACGTCAAGTATATATGTGTATGGCAAGCTAAGTTTTCGATCTAACGGTTGAAAGATATTAGCTTGTATCTAATCAGGTTTTCATCTAACGGTGAATATTGAATGCTTTGTTAGTAAGCTCACATTGATTGCAAACCCTGATTTGAAAGACTATATAAGGGAGAACTCTAGCAACTGGGAAACATAATCCCCACACATTCTGTGTGATACTAGTTTTCTAAATCTAGAGTCGATTCTCCTTTAACCTTTGGTTTTCTTCTTCTAAAACTAGGTTAACGACTTAAAGACTTCATTGGGATTGTGAAGCCAGACCGATACTAATTTTCTTGTAGGTATGTGATATGATCTTGTTTCTATCGTACGAGTACAATTGTAATAATTGGCTTGAGATTTATATCTCCGATAGGCAAGATAAAAGTAGTCACAAACATTTTCGTCTCATTGTTTGTGATTCCTCAATAATATTCTTCGCTGCGTCAATTAAGTTTATTGTGAGGTGATTCATGAAACTGAGCTATTTTTCGGGAATATAAGTCCGGTTTTATTGATTGGTTCCTGTTCACATTGATTTATCAAAACACGGAACAAAACTTGTAGGTTTATTCGTGGGAGACGAATTTATCTATTACCTATAGACTTTTCTGTGTGAGACAGATTTGTTTATTAAAGTCTTCGACTTTGGGTCGTAGAAACTCTTGGTTGTGGGTTAGATCATCTTAGGGAATCAAGTGCGCAGTATCCTGCTGGGATCTGAGGCGTAGGAGCATAACTGTACCTTGGATCAGTGTGAGATTGGTTGAGGTTCAACTACAGTCTAGACCGAAGTTAATTTGGAGTAGTCTAGTGTATGTAGCTGCTTAATACAATGTATGTTTAATCTGGACTAGGTCCCGGGGTTTTTCTGCATTTTCGTTTTGCTCGTTAACAAAATTTCTGGTGTTTGTGTTATTTCTTTTACGCATTATATTTTTATATAATTGAAATAATACAGATTGTGCGTTGTTCAATCAATTAGAATATCCGACCATTTTGGTTGTTGATTTAAATTGATTGACACTTGGATATTGGTCTTTGGTACCATCCAAGTTATCTCTCTTTGATTAGACTCGCAAATCATATTTTCTTGAGTAAATCAAATCGAGAGATTGAGATAATAACTCCTTGAGTATTTTCTATTGATTGAATCTAACTGTCTAGTTGATTCTCTAGAAAACAACTCGGAGTTGTCCATACAGATTGTTAATCGAAATATTGGTTGGTGTTGTTAGACCCCCGCTTTTTCACACTTTATCCACTAACACATGCAGATGACCCTTAATTCTTTGTGCTAATATTTTTGTAATTACTTTGTATATAATATTTGTTAAAGCGAGAAGTCTGAAATCAGAAGGAAGGGTATGATCTTTTACCTTAGGAATGAGAACTATATTGGTGTGGTTCAAGCCCGATAGAAGTATAGCTGAAAAGAATCAGTTTTGGATAGTCTTCGTGACCTCATCACCAACGAACTTCCAGCATATTTTGTATAAAAAGGCTGGTATTCCATCAGGACCTGGAGATTTCAAGATTTTCATTCTTTTTAAGGTGTTCCATACTTCCTCCTACGAAGGAGTTATCATTACTGGTTCTTTTAATCTTAGTTGATGCTTGGAACTGAACTGGATACATGTCTTCTTTTTGATCCCTCTTGAATAAACAAGAAAAGTGATTTACTAGATATTGAACTATATCATTTGCATCCATCACCCAAATCCTGTTAGAAAGCTGCAGAGCATCAATCTGGTTCTTCTTTTTCCTTTGTAGAACCTACATGTGAAAAGCTCTAGTATTCTTGTCAACATTAGGAATCCATTTGACTTTGCTCCTCTGCTCATATTATATATCTTCTGCATCACATTCAGTCTCTCAATCTCCATACTTGACTCCATCGCTTCCGTTCTTGTGTCCCTTAAATGCGCTTCTATTTTAACATTCAAAAGTTTTTCTTTGGTTTCTTCAACAGCTCTGGAGATATTCCCAACAGTCTACCTACTCCACCTATTTAGATCCTCACCCATTTCCAAGATTTTCCTTGTTGTCTAATTTGGATTTGAAATTATGAACCACATTATTGAATACAAGATGCTCAATCTAATTATATTCAAACTTGTTGTTTACATGCTTCCTTTTTCTCTTATCGATTATATATATGAATGTTTAGGAAAATATGAGCATGATCACTACTAATTGTAGGAAGATGTATGAAACATGAAGTACCAATCTTTAGTGCACAAATCCCTATTAAGTCTTTCATATATGGGTTTTTCTAAAACTACACCATGAGACCATGTAAATTCCGGAACAATGAACCCCTATTTTGAATAAAGTTTTTAAAATCAGTATTAGCAGAATTTAGACTCTAACTTCCACCCTGCTTCTCACTAATAGAATTAATCGCATTTAGGAGTCAAGTTGAACATGGATGCTTGTGTAAACAATTCCCCGAATCATCTCCAAACAACTCTGAATCCATTGAAACCATTCTTTATGATTTCACAAATGGTATTATTCTTGGTCTTACTCATTGGAAGAATCCAAACTACTTTGCTTATTTTCCTTCTAGTGGTTCCATTGTTGGGTTTCTTGGTGAAATGCTTAGTACCGGACTTAATGTTATTGGTTTCGATTGGATGTCTTCACCAGCTGCAATTGAGTTGGAGAGTATTTTTATGAATTAGATCGGTCAAATGCTTACACTTCCCAAATAATTTCTCTTCTCATTATATGGAAGTTCATGAGGAGAATGTGTTCAACAAAGATCTACTTGTGAAGCCATTTTATGTACACTAACTGCAACAAGAGATAAAATGTTGAACGAAAAACTCATTATGCACTACAAAAAGCTGCTCAAATTGCCGGTATAAACCCAAAAAACTTTAGTGATATCGCTACTTCAAAGGTTACAAACTTCGGACACTCACCCAATTTACTTCAACCTACAATCTCGCTGATATCAAACATAAGTTCATCCAATTGCCCCCCTTTGCAAGGTTGCTAAATTTACGTTATTTGGGTTCATGTGGATGCGGTGTATGCCGGAAGTGCTTGTATTTTCCCAGAGTTCAGGCACTTCATTGATGGTGTGGAGGAGGAAGACTAATTTAGTTTAAATGTACACAATCCCTGCATCTTATTGATTACAAGGATTATCGAATTGCTTTATGAAGCATTGGTTAGTGCTTCGCAGCTACAGAATCGCCAAACAAAGAACTTTCCTTTGGAGTCGTGCTTAAATGGCTAAGCATTTTAAAGGGCTCATTGGCATGGATAACAGGTTTGAAATATGGTTCCTGAGAAATCGCTGATTAATGCAAAATCCCACGTTTCATAATTACTGTATAAAATTATATTTACTAGTTCTATGTTTTTTTATATCTGATGTTTTTATTTTGATCTGTTGAAAATTGGTGATGGTATTCTACGGATAATGCATGCAAAATATGATAGTTATGGGTTGTTAAGTATCATGGTTCGCCTTATTGTGTATCGATATATCATTTCAGATCTTACTTGTATACGTCTTCATCATATATATTTTCTTATATTTGATTTTGATGTTTAGATATGTTTTCAGGTACAATTAATATATATTAGTTAAATAAAACTGATTAAACCGTTGAATCCGAAAATTGAGTATAAGTCAAATAACTATTGTAATTCAAATAAATTATTACACTAAATATGACTGAGGGCTAATAACTATTGTAATTCAAATAAGTCATTAGACCCTTCAATTGGGGGCTACTGGATGATGATGTTAGATTCATTTAGGCTAGTTCGATAAGGGATGTCTTAACGGTTACAGAAAGACTATTTTATATATCTTATTTTTTTAATTATTTTTTAGTTATTTTATTTATAAATTTTCTTTTATACTTTTACTAATGCAATAGATGGCATGGGTGGAATGGTCCAATAGATGGTTGATTTTTTCCTAGATAATACTTTGCTTGTAGAGGATATGCATATAAACTAGATGAACTTCAAATGATTTTTCTCCTTTATTTCCACACTCATGCATTAGATATTGAGAATGCTGATTGAACTTTATTTGATTCTCCATTCTGAAAAGAATTTGATCATGGAATAACATTAAATATATTTGGCTATCAATTCTCGAATTATATTTATCGCTTGGATATTGAACTGCATCATGTTGAATATCAACATCAACTAATAAAACTAACATGAAATATGGATCTCTCTAATATTATGCTTTAAAGTTTACATGGTCATCCAATATTAAACAATAACTGTGTGCCAATGTGGATCGACAAGGCACTGATACGTACAACCCATATGGATAGATATATACAAGCATATTTTTTGACATATCCAAATAAGAAAACAAGCATATCTTTTAGAAACGGAAGGCGTAATATTATTGGACTAGTGTCACTAAATACAGATACGACATGACATATTCGGACCCATTACGGTATGATATATTCGGACCCGTTATGCCAATTAAATCAAACCATGAGATATACTGCATATGGTGGAAGTTAGTAGGGCTTGGAGGCTTGAACCGGAAGAGCTTCTCATGAGGAATGTAAAGGAACTTTAAAGATATATTATTTATTTATTTATTTTATTTATTTTTCTGACAAAGGCGCAATATATTACATGTATAACATTTGTACATCAGAGGCTATTCAAGAGACCAGGAAGGTAGGTGGAGTGTGCTCCCATTCACCTAAAATTCGAGTTATTCTCGCTTGTTTTGCAAGATAGTCTATCGGGTTGTTACATACACAAGGAGAACATAAATGCACAAGTCCAATTAGGGTTATTTAAAAAGAGTTGATGACAGTGTTGTTAAAGAGGGGAACTCTGCCAAGGAGGAAGATGAGTAGGATATTGGAGAGATAAGAAGACATCCCGATTATCTGTTTCCAAAATGATATTCCGATAATCAAGTTGATGTGCGCAATTCGTAGCTAATCAAATTGCCTAGATTCTACCTGGCGGGGAGAGATAGCATGAGTGATTGTATATTGAGTTTTAAGTTTATTATAACATGAGGATATATTTTTTCAGTTTAATCTATGTACTACAAATTAGTACATAGATTAAACTGAAAAAATATATCTATCTGGTGTAACGTTTTTCGAGTTTTAAGTTGAGATTTGAGAAACCTATATTATCATGTTTTTTTTCGGAAAATGGGTCATTTGTCAAGATATTTTTAAAACATGATTTTAATGGACAAGTAAAAATATTTATGGGTGAAATGGACACAATTTTTTTTTAGCAAGGATGAAACTGGATTCATCTTGGCTTAAACTTAAAAAATAGCGATGACGAAACTGGATACATCCTGATGTAAATTAAAAATAAGAAAAAGTATTTAAAAATGGGTATGATGAAACTGGTTACATCCTGGCTTTTTTTACATTTTTGTCCATTTAAACAGTATCAAAATCTAGATGTATTTTTCACCCAGGAATTGTTGATTTTGGACTTTTTAACCAATTTTGTGGTTTTTTTTTTTCGTGTGTGTGTGTGCTGATTCCTTGTTTTAATTATGTATTTTATTTTATTTTTGACCAGATAAGTTTGCAAAGTTTTGATATATTTTAACAACTAAGATTTCTTAAATATCGAATATTTTGAAATTCCACAAGTATCCGTAATGTCGGCAGCTCAGTCTTACTCTTTTTAATATTTCTTATAATTAGAGCGTCCACACCAAAACTAAAAATTTGGTCAAGAAACTAAGACGGAGTAAAAATTAAAAAGTGGAGTAAAACTAAAAATCGGAGTATGTTTGGTCTGAAATCTGGACCAAAACTATATTTGGTCGAGTAGAAGTTAAAAGTATGTCTGATACCGAGCGCAAGGTAGTTAATATCGCGTATCGGTATCGTATCGGCCGGGTCCGATACACCTATACAAAAGATATTACCTGTTTTTATCGGTGATACATCATTAAAATTAGAATTTCAATTATTTATAAGACCATAGAAAAAATAATAAAAATGATACACGTATCTCAAATTTCTAAAACATAAGGTGGAAAAATCTTACGCGTTGTGACTGTTTGCCTATTTTTTCGGTAAAATCTTTCTTATTGTCCTTGCCTTATAATCAAAACAATAACAAATACAACTACGTTGTCAATAATAACCTCTCAAATTCTCCACTATCTTCTGCCATCCATAGCAAATTAAACCCAAATCCATTCAAATTCTTCCTCGAGTATGTATGGTGTCCAACTTATATCTTACGTATAGTCATTGATTTTATATCTTAAATATATTAGGGTTTTTAACATTCTGTAATTGATGTTGTACTTGTGTGTAAAGACTAGATGCATGTTGCTCGAAAAACTTATTCACTTTATTTGGTGGTGATTTTGATAATTGATTATACTTGATGATGCCTAGTTTTCCATTTATGGAATTCATCTTTACCACAGAAGATACTGGAATGCCTAATTTTCCCTTCTTAGGTTTCATCTTAACCAAAGATGATATTGGAACCGATATTATCGGTGTATAGGTAAAACTGATATTATCGGCATGTACCGGCCTGTACGCACGTTTTTATCGTTCCATCTTCGTATCACCGATATTTTCGATATCGTATAGGTATTTTCCGATATCCGATAAAAACCTGTAATATCGTCCTGTACAACCGATACTGACTACCTTGACCGAGCGTAGGTATAATGTCTGTTTATAGTGGGGCGTACATATAACATTCGTATGATGGTGGGGCGAAGATTACATTTACGTTTGAATCAAAAACAAGTATAAAGTGGGGCGAGGGAATAAAATGCGCCTGATAAAAGGAGAACATTTAAACTACGCTTGAGCCAGGCGGATGTCTTATGTCCGCTCGATCAAATTTTACTCCAGCACTATAGAGTGGCACCACAGGGTAAACTTTTTTCTTTCAGATTCTTTTTTGCTTTTGCTCTTTGGTTATACTCCACTCCATTTACTCTTAGGATTCTTTTCTGGACCTAATCTTTGGCATTTATATTTACCTAAATGGAAAATACATGAAAACGTTCTAAAGTTAGGTCATTCAGCCGGACAGATACAGGCATCAGCTTAGTACGTATTACTGCCCACTTCATTGTGCTGTAATTTCATGAGTACGTACTCTAAGTTATTATAAAATAAAAAGGTCTTTGAATAGCTCCATCGTCCTTCACCACTAAGTACTCCTCCCCTCCCGGCCACAAAAAAAAAAAAAAGATGGGAAAGATGGTTTTGTTTTGGTCTCCGATGGGATGGAATGATGGACCAAGTTGAGCATGTGGAAAGGTTAGTGCGAGGGAACATATGGATATTTTCAGTTTGATATTTTTGGGGGATCGGGTGGTTGAGAAGGAATACTTCTCTGCAGAGCATTATTGGAAATTTTGTGGTGCAGAATCTGTTTTTTTTTTAGACATGCCTCCAATTTCACTTTTCGAAGAACTAACTTGCTCATTCATATGTACTTTGTGGAGATTAGACCCTACATGAAAGGAATCTCTTTACAGCCAAAATACACTTGGGAAGTTTTGTCCGCAAACCAACAGTGTTGGTCGACGCTTCCAATCATAGAGGCTTGGTGCATAGTGACATAGGAGATAGTGGTACTGGAAAACACCCGTATTTCACGGTACTTACTGACATTTACTCAAAAAATCAGTCTGATTTTGTGCACATTCATCTAACAGTGACATTTCAATTTATTAATTGATTTAATTTTGGAAGTTATATAACCTTACGAGATTAGGATATACCTATATTAATTGAGGTATACCTAATGAGACAAAATCTGAGTCATTTTGAAGTAAAACAGGACACCCCTTAACCTCGTATTTTTTAAATGGCTAATATACCCTTGTTTAATTAACACTAAATAATTTGATTAACTTACATAATTGAGTTTAGATTAATTAATTGAGTAGATTAAAACTTATGAATTTAAGTTGTGAAATTTTGTATTTGATTGAACTTATGTGAGAAGATTTTTGATGATTTTTTGTTTTTGTTTTGAAGATATTTTTATCAACGGAAATGAAAGCACACTACCCAAACACTTCTAAAAAGGGGATAGCAAAGCTGTTGTATGAAATAATACTCAAAATTAGAGAAGAAATCAACACTTTCAGTTATGAAAGTATGAAAAGTCGACGAATGAAGATCATGCCAACTAAAATTGGCCGGCATGCTTGTTTTTAAAAAACAATGCTGACTTTATTATTTTTGACACACATGAGACTGTTGTAAATGCCTAAGTAGTCGGCATCTTGTTGATTTCCTACCTTGCCAGCTAACTTATAGTCGGCAAGGTCGACAAAAAAATACCATGCCGACTATACGATTTTTGACATACAGAGAAAGGTGTTACAAATGCATGATTAGTCGGCAAGGTATTAATTCCATAACCTGTCGACTAAACTATAGTCAGCAAGGTATACCGTGACGACCATGTAAATGCCAATTTCAGAGACGAAAAGTCGTCACGATATCCAACCTAGGAAGATAACGACTAATACTAGTCGACAAGGTCGCCAAAAAAATACCCTGCCGAGTCGACAAAAAGATACCCTGCCGACTTTTGATAAAAATTTGGAGTCATACGGTATTTGAAATTGGGTATGATTTTGCACCCAATCTCAAACCGCGTATAAATTTGTACTCAGTTTGAGATTGAGTACAAAATCATACCCAATGCCAAATCCCGAAAACAATTTTTTTTCTTTTTTAGTTTCGTTTTGATTTTTGATTTCATCACATTAGGTTAGAGTTTTGAAGATAAATTTTGAAAATTATTTGGGTGATCAGTCGGCAGGGTATTAATAGTAAGGATAATTTGGTCTTTTAGCATATTTTAGACACCCCTTAGCACACTACCTTGGATGGGAACAAAATGGGTATACCCCAATTAATCTGGGTATACCCCAATCTCGCCAGATTATATACAGGATTCTAAGAACTATAATAATAAGGATATCCGTTAACTACTCCACCAATTAGATGAACATATTAGATCCACACAATTATTTGAGGAGTGTGCATAAAAATGAAAAACCATCCCACGCATTAAGGATCATGATACATCATAGATGATAACAAGTATCTTGTACGTGACGTGCACACTAACAAGAGTCGAATGAGAAACTTAAGTACCTCCTTGTAATTTTCTTTCTTCGGTGGAGGCATATTTTTTTGGCACCTCCTTTTAGCAGTTGTTGAAGATTAAACCAAGATATAGTTTGTGGAAGCAACTAGTTGAAGTTGTTACTGTCTTAGTGAAGAAATAAGAAGAAGTTGACGCTGTTTTATGGAAGCAACTTGGTGAAGTTGACGTAGTAGTGGGGAAGCAACTAGGTGGAGTTGATGCTGTCTGAAGTAAAGCAATATTGGAAGCAACCAACAGGAGTTGGTGCCGTATATGGAAGAAACCAATACAAGATGACACGAGTTATTGTGAACGTGTAGTAAACTTGAGAAACAAGTTTAATATTAGAGTTTGGTTACGTACAAAATTTACGTATAGAGTTTAGAATATTCTAGAAGTGTCATTGTTTTAGAGTTTGATATGTTAGCTAGGAAAGTGTCTTTGCTTGAGAGTCAAGTTTGTTAAACTATAAGTAGGTTGTTGAGACATGAGATCATTTATACATCAATAGAGAGAATTGTTTTTGAGTATTTGTTTATTTTATTAAGTCTTTGACAAATTTTATACATCTGGTATCAGAGCACTGGTATCAGATTCTAGGGATGTGGGTATGAGTTGTTGAGAATAAGAAGATGGCATCAAGTTTAAGTTCAATTAAGGTGATGGTGTTTGAAGGTAAAAACTTTGAACACCGGAGAATACATATGGCAAATATCTTTGTAGATGCATTTTACTACCAACTACATCCAAAGGATAGAAAGCTTCTACTCAAGTCAAATGAAAGTAAGCACTCAACAATGAACACAAGATATACATGGTTCGGTATGATTACCTACGTCCACTGGGGTGAAAGGGTGAATCTTATTACTTCAAAGTGTTACAAAGGTGTTGCTCTTAGTCGGATTTCCTTACAAAGATGAACTTACTTCTCACTTTCTTCTCCTTGGTGTAAACTCGAGTTTCTCTCTCTCTCCCAAAATTACAACCTACCTCTCTTGGATACAAGTCACTTTATTTATATGAGAAGTTCCATACAACCAAGTTAGGGTGTGGGTCATGTTACATCTATTATGAAGTTCTGTGATCGGGCCTTCTTACGTCGCCCTTTCTTCTATGCGCATGGCCGATGCATCTTGATTCCTTCGTCTGTCCCTTGTCCGAGCCGACCTATTCTGGTGTTCTTTTGACACGATGTCGCCTGTCTTGTCTGTCGCCTCAGCGGTGGGCCGATGTGACACGTACTTTCTTATCCTTATGACCGTTGCACCTCGTTTGACCCACCCTGTCTTGTCTTGTCAGCTCTGTCAGAATCCTGGGGTTAAGTCTTGTCCGACAGCTGTAGAACAATCACGCCCGATCCACGTGGCTCCTCAAATCTCGCGCCTGCTGATCTTCCTTCTATGCTTCGCGTCTCTTCCTTTTTAGGTGCACCAAGGCTTAAGATGTTTCCACCTGGATCTGTGGATAATTTACACCTACATTTATGCCCCTTCTTTCGCTCGTGTGGGAGACACGAGTGGAAGAACGTCGTCCCAACTGCCCACGTCTTCATCCATGACTCAAATCCCGCCATGCAATTCCCCACTAACTGCACTTTATTACCTGTAACCGTCGGCGTCGGTTACAACTCTTCCCCTTTAAATAACCCGCTTCTTTTTCTCCTTCTTCTTCTTTATCTTTTCTCTCTCTGTTCCCTGCCGCTGTAAATTTTCTCCCAGATTCCTTCATCACTCTTTGCTTCTGAGAACCCTAATTTTCTTGATTTTCTTCCTTCATCTTCTCCTCACCGATTACTACAGTAGCCGTTGTTACAGTCTCGTCGCCTTATCTCTCTTCGTCGAGAACCAAGTTTTACATTGTTTTCGTTAATGGCTTCTTCTCTCTCCATGACTGAGAGAAGGTCCGTTGATGATATTTTTTCCAAGATTGATGCTTTTTCCCTTTCTTCACTGTTTTCTTACGAGAGTCCCTCCGAGTACGATGTTCGTGCCATGAAATCTATCTTTCCTGATGATTCTCCTTCTGTTTCGTGCAGGTCCGAGAGAAGGGTGAAAGATCTTTCCGACGAGGAGTTCGTTCAGCAGCTAAAGGAAGAGTACGACCTTGGAAATTACGAAGTTACCCTGATCTCGGGCCAAAACAACCTTTTGAAGAAGTCCGTTATGACGAAGCACGAGCAGTCGGCTGATTGCGTGGTCATTACTCAGGGCCAACTGGAGCTATGCCTTCGTCTTCCCCTGTACAACCCTAATATCCCCTTTTATTACGAAGTTCTTTCCCATCTCAATCCCTCTCGTGCTTTGGCTCAGTGAACTGGCAATACTTTTCGAATTATGAATGAATGGAGGGATCGCCGAGATGGTCATGGTTCTACTGCCGAGTGGTCAACCTACAAGCCCGAGGACGCTCCAGAATACACCGTTTCCAATTTCCTTGTCAATTATCGAGCTGGTACTTCCACCTTAGGCGATCTTGCTGGTTTTGCTGCTAGTCCTCATCGGGTCAGAACTATTCCCGAGGGTGTTGATAGGATGATGCTAGATGTCGATCCCATCGGCCAGGGTTCCAACAAGCGAGCCCGCCATTCTAATGATCCGATCTATCCCCGAGTTCCGCTTCTCGTCCGAGGCCCCATTCTACGTGGTAGCTTACCGTCGCCTACTTTTCCTGCCGAGCCCTATTATTTTTGGGTAGTTAATGATGACAAGGATGATAAGGTATGCGTTTTATCCTTTGTTGTTGTTTGCTATCTTGTTAGCCTCGGGCGTCAACTGGTCACTTGTTGTTGTTTGAAAATCTCAGGGCGATTCTACCAAGGGAGCAGGATCGTCTAAGAAAAGAGGTGCTGGCACAAGGGTTGAGGAAGACCAGGGGAAGGTAACAAACATGATGATTTTATTATAAGTACATGTACTTGCCCCTGTTTTTTGCCTTCACATGTTCTGACGAGACACCTTGTGCAGAAACACCCTAGGCGCGATGATAGTGATATTGACGAGGTTAACCCCCATCCTCTTAGGCGTAATCCCCTCAGACGTAAGCAAGTTGCTAAGCCACCGCCGAAGAGGGCCCCAGTCATTGAACTTTCCGATGAAGATGAACTATTTGGTAAGAATATCTCGGGTGACAAAGGCGATGAGAAAGGTGTGGGCGACCAGCAGGATCCCTTGGAGACGCCCGTCGTAGAGAAGGTTGTTACTGATGTACCGGAAGAGCTGCTTCGCGTGCCCCGTATTACTGAGGAGTCATCTTCTGGCACTGAAATTTCATTCACCATATCTGGCCCTATCATGAATTCTTTGGGTGAGATTACTTCACCCGATTTTGGAGCATATACTGGGGAAGAGATGTTGAATGCGGTGCCCCTCTATGGCGATATCGCCCAGACTCTTGACACAGTGGTGAGAGGCTCGTTTTAGCATAGTGGTGCCCCCCTATGATTTCTGTTCTTATTGTCGCTTACAACTTACTCGCGTTTACTTGTGTTAGATCCTGAATCGGGTATGCTTAGATGCCGCCAGTCGACACAGAGAAAAACAATTGTTAGAGTCTCTCCAACTCCAGCTATAGAACGAAAAAAGCCGCGCGCGCGAGCTAGAAATTAAACTCGCCGATGCCCAATGTATGCTACAATTCTGCGACTCTTAACTTATGTTGATTGAGTTTATCGTGCCATTATCCTGAGTCGGGTATCCTTCTGCTAGCCTAGGTAACTAGTGTAGGCTTAGACGCGTTTTCAGAGTTTAGGATCATGAAGAGGAAATGTGATATTGAGAAGGATTTGGTAGAGAATCTCCGTCGGCAAATGGCAAACAAAGTTGACAAAATGATCGCCAGGCTGGAGAAATCGAAGAGCTCAAGGAGGAACTAGAACGGTATCGTCAGTTTGAGTACGACCCGGCTGAGATAGATAATTTATGAGCTCATCTGGGCTCTTCCCAGCTCCTTGTTGCTGAACAAACTACTCTGGCCAAGAACCTAGAGCAACGGGTAAACACTTTGCAATTACAGAATTGAGACCTTCATGAAGATCGTCGAAGAATATTAAGAGACAAAGATGTGGTGGAGCGAGCTAATAATGATCTGCTAGGCCGAGTGAGTGAGTTTGATAAAGTGAGGGACGAGCTAGAGTGGAATAGATCGCAGCTTGCTGTGCTCCAGGTGTCGCGCAATCGGTTAATGGAGGATTTTAGTGAGCATAAGAAATATTGCCCCAGTAACGAATTCAACGAACAACACTATAGCGAGTTAACCATGAAGTTATCCAAGGCCGAGGATGAGTTGTACAATTCGGTAGAGTCGCTTTAGTCGGTGTTTCCATCCCTTTCAGGTCTCTTAGACGATGTGTTGGGTCCTCTCCTTAGATTTAGATTACGTATTATTCTTGCAAAATTGTTAAATCGTGTTCGACGAATAATGTTCTGTCTTTGTGATTTTGTAGACGAGCAAAAAAGTTCTCAGGAGATGGATCAGGAGGTCCATCGATTGAAGCAGGTCGAGGTTGATTTGAGCTCCCATCTAGCCGACGCCGAGGGGAACGTTTCTCAGCTTACCCAATAACTCGAGGATGAACGCGTCGCCCATGCGGACGAGATAGACGAGAAGGTCCAGACGGGTATTGAGACATGGGTGGAGAACAAGCGGTGTGGGTTCGCACAGAAGAAGGCCGGAATTGTTCCCTCGAAGGCTTGAACTCCTCTTTTGTAGTGCTACGTCACTAAGTTTCCCCTTTACGCCGGGTTTTAAATCGCTTTGAACACTTGTCCCCTTTTTTATTTCTGTTACACGGCTTGCTTGTTTTTATGGGGGTGTTGCGTCGCCGACGTTGTTTGTTTTATTTCCGTTACATTCTTCGTTTCGCATGGTTACACGACATTTTCCGTACTTTCTTACTAGACGCTTGACGCAATCGAATTATCCTTTGTTTTGCATGTTATTCCTGTAATTATTGTTCAAGTAAGTTAGTATTTTAATCATTTCTGTCGAACACACCCAACAAGGAGGGTCATCGGGCCCAATGCCATGTCCTGATTGGGATATCTTATCACTATCTCTTTGGATTCAGTGGAAGGGTACCAATAAACCTAGTTCTAGGCCCGACATTCCCGAGTGGTTATCGACCAACCAGTCTCGGGCAAGTGGACACGGCCACCTGCGATGGGGGCGACCTTTCAAATGTAAGTAGTCCACCTAGCTAAGGAGACCTCGCGCCTCAACAACCTTTGGAACTGGTTTCCAACCACCAGAACCCTTAGGCTACCTCGGCACTTGCACACTGCCACTGCCCCGAGTACGAATATCCAGGCGACTGTAAGGCACCTTGGCACTTCCACACTGGCGTTTCCCCGAGTACGAATGCCCATTCAAGTATAAGTCACCTCGGCACTTCCACACTGGCTTTTCCCCGAGTACGAATGACCATTCGAGTGTAAGTCACCTCGTCACTTCCACACTGGCATTGCCCCGAGTACAAATGACCATTAGTCGCTCATGTCCTATCTCATACCCCTCACGGTTTCGAAGAGATAGGATACATGTATGCTTACCGTTTTTCCGTGTCGCCCGTCAAGGATGGTAGAGTTTCAAAAACTTGATGTTCTATGGTTTGATCTCTTTTGTTCCGTCGAGTCACAGTAGTCGATATGATCTTTCGCCCGCCTTAGATTCAATTATATATGGCCCGCCCCATTTTTGTGCTAGCTTTCCACCCTTTTTGTCTCGCTCCCATTCAGCCAGAAATTTCAATACTTGTTCTCCTGGGTTAAATTCTCTTGGTCGAACTCGCTTGTTATATTCTCGTTGTAACCTCCTTTGATAGTTTTCCATTTTTTGTAACGCCATCTCTCTTGTTTCTTCCAGATCGTCGAGTTTAGCCAAAATCAGATCGGACGAGACGTTTCGCCTCCAAGCTTCCGTTCTTGTGGTAGGGATCATGCCTTTTGTCGGTAAGATCGCCTCGGTTCCGTAGGTAAGCATAAAGGGAGAGAATCATGTAGCTTCCCTTCGTGTGGTTCTGTATGCCATAAGACGTTATATAGCTCCTCACACCAATTGCCATATTCCCCGTCCAGTTTCTTCTTCATGTTATCGGCGATAGTCTTGTTAGTGATCGCGGTCTGCCCATTACTCTGGGGGTAAATCGGGGTATAGTTGCTCTTTCAGATGTTGTAAGTTTTGAACAGGAGATCAATTTTCTCGCCTTGAAGTTGCTTTCCATTATCCGAGACGATAGATGCAGGGACCCCAAAGCAGCAAATGATATGTTCCCAAATAAATTTGAAAACATCTTTGTCTCGGATGTGCCTAAGTGGCGCTGCTTCTACCCATTTGGTAAAGTAATCCGTGGCTACGATCAAATACTTCCTTTGCCCGGTTCCTACATGTAAGGGTCCGACTATGTCTACCCCCCACTTTGCGAAAGGCCATGGGCTTATAACTGAGCTCAAAGGTACTCCAGGAGCATGGATTTTCTTTCTGAAATGCTGACATTCTTCACAAGCTTTCGCCATTTGCTTCGCAACTTCGTTCATGTACACCCAGAAGTAACCCATTGTCTTATCCTTGGCCGATAAGATTCTCCCCGAGCTATGATTTACGTCCGCTCCATAATGTAATTCGTGCAAGATTATGTGGCCCTCCTCTTTACTCAGGCATCGTAGGAGGGGTCCCAAGTAAGACTTCCTATATAAAATCCCTTCCCACAGCTCGTAGGCGCCCGACTTGCTTTTGATTTCATTTATTTCGGGCCGACCCTTAGGTTGCTCACCCATATCTAAGTATTGATATATTGGCTTTCTCCAGTCGCCTTCTTTGTATCTCTCGGCTGTGTTAATGGCCACCTCGACCCGCATTTCTGGTGTTTCTGGGATAGACGGGATAAGAAGCCTCATGACACGTATGCCTTCGATGATCGGGTCTACTAGCTGTGAGGCGATGTATGATAGAACGTCCGAGTGCCTGTTATCTTTTCGGAAAATGTGGCAGAATCTAATGTTGGGTATTTGCTTGATGTAAAATTGTGCGAGCTCCCAATACTTTTGCAGCACAGGATCGTGTGTAGCGTATTGGCCCGTAATTTTCCGAATTACTAATTGTGATTCGCTAGTCAAGCGGACCTTTTGCATCCCCATCTCCACAATTATTCTTAAGGCATGGATCACCACTTCATACTCGGTGACGTTGTTTGTTGCCTTGAATTCTAGTCTGAACGAATGCACGATCTTCCTCCCTTTTGGTGTGGTAAATACTAGCCCGAGGCCCGATCCATCTTTGTTTGATGCCCCATCGACGAAGACCTCCCATCGTGTAGGGCTATTTGCGGCTAATAGGTCCGCTGGTTCCTCTTGTTCCTCCATCATTCCCGGTACACCTTCTACCTCATCCTCATCACTAAGGGGGAAATCCGCCAAGAAGTTGTCCACTACTTTCCCTTTTATCGCGGTCCTCGTCTCGTACACCACGTCATATTATTTGATTATGGCTCCCTACTTAGAGATTCTTCCTAATCGTCCAGCACTATCCAACACTGCTTCAATAGGTGAGATTAAAAATATGTTCGGAGCTTAGAAGCAGCAAAAGCTAGCGCGAGTACCATCTGCTCCATTCTTGTATAGTTTCTCTCGGCCGGGATTAATGTTTTACTAGTGAAATACACTGGCTTCTCCACATTCCCCTCCGATTTTACTAGCACTGCACTAATAGCATAGGGTGTCGCCCCTAAGTATAGGGTGAGAATTTCTGACGGCTCGGGCCTCTGAAGAACCTGGAGGCTAGCTAGGTGTAACTTGATATTTTGAAAGGCCTCTTCGCTGGCGTCCGTCCATTGGAATTTTTCTCCTTTCTTCAAGATTTCGTAAAAGGCATTGCATTTGTCCGATGACCGTGATACAAATCTCCCCAATGCTGCTATGTAACTATTTAGTTTCTGCACGTCTTTTACCATCGCGGGAGATGGAATTTCAAGGACTGCCCGGACCTTCTCGGGATCCACTTCTATTCCTCTAGGGGTGATGATAGACCCCAAGAATTTCCCTGAATTGACCCAAAAGTCGCACTTGGCGGGGTTAATCTTCATCTTGTGTTTCCTCATTGTCTGAAAAATCTCCTGAAGGTCTCGGACATGGTCCTTAGCGCGACGACTCTTGACTAACATGTCGTCCACGTAGAATTCTATGGTGTCGTGAATCTTATCTTCAAACATGTCGCCTACCAATCTCTGGTATGTTGCCCCCGCATTTTTAAGTCCGAATGGCATTTTGGTATAATAATACAATCCCCTTGGTGTGAAGAAAGAAGTATACTCCTGGTCCTCGTGCGCCAATGGTATTTGGTTGTAGCCCATGTATCCATCCATTAAGGTCATCTCCTCGTATCCGACTATCGATTATACTAGATGATCTATGTTGGGGAGGGGGAAACTTTCCTTCGGGCAGGCCTTGTTCAAGTCGCTGAAATCAATACATATTCTGACTCCTCCTTTCTTTTTTGGCACCACGACCATGTTAGATATCCACTGTGGGTAGTGAGATTTCCTTATTATTCCGGATTCTTGTAGCTTCTTCAGCTCGGCCTCATTCGCCTTGTAATTCTGGTGCGATGCGCCTCATTTTTTGTCTAACTGGTTTGAACTTTGGATCAATCTTTAATTGGTGACAGCAGACCTTCGGGTCAATTCCCTCCAAATCGCGCACCTCTCAGGAAAATGCGTCTAAGTTTTCCCTTAATACCGCCGTGAGTTGACTTGCTTGTTCGTCCGATAACAATGTCCCGATCCTTACTACCTTTGGCGCCTCTACCGTCCCCAAGTTTACTTCCCGAGTCGGTTCGACCATCGAAAAACTTGATTTGTTCTCCTTTGATTGCTATAAAGGGTCCTGCTCTTGGGTCTCATACGCCATGACCACTTGTGAAATCACCTCTTCCAATTCCTTTGTAGCTTTTACTTCCTCGGCTTTACTCTTCTCTCACCTTTGCCGAGCTCGCCAATCCTCATTAATTTTTGCATCTACTTGCATACATTGCCGTGCTGCTTGGGAATCGCCCATAACTTCATCTATTCCCTCGCAGGTCGGGAACCTTAATCTCTGGTTGTATGCCGATGCTACCCCTTTAATTCCATCGATCCATGGCCGCCCGATAATCGCTTCATAAGGTGAGGCGACGTCGACCACACAAAAGGTAGTTAGTGTATCGAGGAAGCCTCCACCGTCCGAGACCCTTAGGGTTATCTCGCCCATGGGGATAGTTACTGTGCCATTGAATCCGTAGATGCGATACATTAAGAGGACGGGCATGTTGTCTGATAGTTTCATTCTTATGAACGTGTCGCAGAATAACACCTCGACTGAGCTTCCGCTATCCACAAGAATCCTTCTTACTCCCCAATTTTCGATCAGTAAGGTGATGACCAATGGGTCACTGTGTGCTTGTCCATTCGCTGGGACATCCTTGGCCGAGAAATAAATGGGTTGCACCATCCAAGGTTCCATAGGTGGGGCCTTAGCTACGCTAAATATTTCCTTTCCATCCCGATCCCTTTTATGGATCCTAGAAGTAATTACTGGGCCGAGAGTGTAGTCTTGAATAGCCGAGTGTGAAATAATGATCACGAACTGAGTTATTCTATCGATGCGGACTTGATGAACTGGTACATCAGGTGTTGCTATCGGCTGTGGTGGGTGCCGGACAAATTGCCTCAAATACCCATCTCGGATGAGATGCTGAACGATATCTTTTACTTCTCGGCAGTTGTTGGTGGAATGGCCCCTATACTGATGGTAGTGACAGTATTCGGGGTGCTCCCTGGTCTCTTCGAACTGAACTCCCCTCGACGATGGGTAGTTGATATCGTTTCTCTTCTCGACTTCCTTGAATACCTCCTCCAAAGGAGCATTTAGGGGGGGTATGCGATCGGGCTTCCTGCCTCGTCTTCTTCCCTTTAGCGATCCACTATGTCTTTTCACTGCTTCTCGGGGGTGGATCCGATCTCTTTTCTGGTCGCCTAATAGGGTCATCATTGATCGCTTTAGCTTCAATACCCGCTTCATCACTAGCTTCTTGTATTCCTCTATCTCTTGACTCGGCCTAAATTTCTTCCAAAGCGATGTAATGCTCCTGCATTTTTCTCATCTCCTTTAAGGTTTTCGGTTTCTCGGAGAACATGGCTATCCAGATGGGTTCCGATCTCCCTAACGTGTTTTCAAACCCAAAGATGGACTGATCCACCGAAACCTTCCAAATGTCAGTACATAGCTTCCTCCACCTATCGGTCAGGGTTCTTAAGGGCTCCCTGAATCTCCGGGCGAGGGTAAACAACTTGTTCAATCTAGGCCGAGGTCGACTGTTGTTCATGTAGGTCTCAAGGAAGGATTCGAATAACATCTCATACCCATTAATCGACCCAGGTGGAAGCGAATAGAACCAGTCTCGTGCCTCTCCCTCCAGGCTAGATGGAAAGAATTTACACATGACTACCAGGTTGTTCTTCCATTGGATTAGCGACATGGTGTACATCTTCAGATGCTCGATCGCATCTCCTGTTCCATCGAACCTAGAAGGAAATGTAGGTAATGTACACTTTGGTGGGAACGACATATGTTCGAGTTCTTGAGAAAAGGGCGTCTTCTCGGCTTCGCTCATGATTTCTGCCAATTTTTTCTCTTCGCCTCCGCCCGAGAGCTCTTTGATTTTTGCCTCCAATTCCTTAAATTTAGCCTCTGTCGCTCGATCCTGTCGTCCGTCTCTACCTCGCCTATCCTCATCAGTGGACGAGTCCTCGGGTGGCCCATATCTTTGCGTGGGGGGTACCGGAGGCGATGGTGGCTGTCCTGATCGGCCGGACTGATTAGGGTTTCTCGGCCAAATCATAGGTGGCGCGTGACCTGATCGGTCATGGTAAATCGATGTTCCTCGGTTGGACGAGCCTCTTGATCTGGTTCGCTGATTTCTCAAATGATAGTTCTCATATTCCAAAGAGAAGTTCCGTTGCTGGAGCTCTCTTAGTGCTGCTTCTTGTATCCTTTGACTCTCCAAAATGGCCAATAATGTCGGGTCCGTGCTTTCATGACTAGAATGCCCATTTGGGTTGTGTAGCCGAGGCTGTAATGGTACAGAAAGGGGTGGTGGGTGTATTACCGGACCGGTTACATGGACAACCGTGTGAACAAGTGTTGGGCCGATATTGCTAGTTGTTCCTCGTCCCAGCTGAATCTGCCTGAGACGCTCTTGCTCTTTCGCTAGGGCTTCCTAGTACTCTACTTTCTGCCTCGTTATTTGACTCTGGGATTGTGCTGCAAGCGCTACCTCATCGTCATCGGTGTCTGAAGATGTGAGCCCATCAACTTGTTCAACTCTTCCCTGAGTCAAAATAACTTGGTCCAAGGGTAGAGTGTTATCGTCTCGCCCCAGATCGACCTCCTCATCGACAATTGGCATTCCTCGCGCAACTGCGTGAGATTCCTCAGGCGGTGGTTGTCGACTGCCTTCTTTCCTCGGCCCAGTTACCCATGCCTGCATGCTGCTGCTAGTTACTGTACGATTCCTAAACATCCTTCTCAATCCTGAAGTGCTAGCCATCGGGTACTTCGCGTAGTCAGCCGAGTATCACCCCAACCTACGTTAGCAAATACAAAGAACACCTTACTTTGAACTGACTTTTGGAACATAAGTTCAAACAAAAGACCAAAAAGTTTGACTGACACCACATTTACTACTACGCCTGCTCTTGTTGACACAAAATTTCTTCCTATTACTCAGGTGGGTCCACCTATCTATCATGTTTTGGTCCTACGCCAAATCTGCGTCAGTTTTTTCTCATTCTTCCTTATCTCTCCGTACGGCGTCGCTTTCAGTACCCGACCTATGTATTTAAGTTAGTTTGTCCTTTGTTCTACATGCTCCAAATCATTGAACTTATGCACATGATGCTTAAATGGTGCGGCACGCAACCCCCAGATTCAAACTAAGTTTGTACTAGCTCCAATTTCTCAAGACCTAATCATGACCTTTCCGACAACTTATGTTACACCGCCGGAAAAATCTCTAATCAGTTAGCAGCTTAACACACTAGGAGATATCTATAACGTGTAGTCTTGGTAAATCTAAATGCTCAACTCCATTCCGTAGCTAGAGAACGACTTGTTTGACGTTACAGATCACTCAACTATCGGAAACAAACAGTCGTCCTTTCAACAGATTCTTCATCTAGCTTTTAACCCGAACTGTTAGTCGCTGGTGAGCTTATGAAGATTCGTTGCTGATCGAACTGTTGACGGGCGAAGAAAATACGAGAATTGTTACTTTCGAAGACACTACAACTGTTCTAGCTTTACATGCACATCAAATGACTCAAAGCAAACATTATTTCGGACAACAGAGTTCATCGTATCTTCAACTACAACACGTTAGCATGTATTTAGGAGCTTTTGATTGTCTATGAGGGTTTTCACGACAAGGTATCCGGATATCTTAGTCGGATCCCCTTAGTCGGCGCCAGAATGTAGATTCATTTTACTACCAACTACATCCAAAGGATAGAAAGCTTCTACTCAAGTCAAATGAAAGTAAGCACTCAACAATGAACACAAGATATACATGGTTCGGTATGATTACCTACGTCCACGGGGGTGAAAGGGTGAATCTTATTACTTCAAAGTGTTACAAAGGTGTTGCTCTTAGTCGGATTTTCTTACAAAGATGAACTTACTTCTCATTTTCTTCTCCTTGGTGTAAAATCGAGTTTCTCTCTTTCTCCCAAAATTACAACCTACCTCTCTTGGATACAAGTCACTTTATTTATATGAGAAGTTCCATACAACCAAGTTAGGGTGTGGGTCATCGGGACTTCTTACGTCGCCCCTTCTTCTATGTGCATGTCCGATGCATCTTGATTCCTTCGTCTGTCCCTTGTCCGAGCCGACCTCTTCTGGTTTTCTTTTGACACGATGTCGCCTGTCTTATCTGTCGCCTCAGCAGTGGGCCGATGTGACACGTACTTTCTTATCCTTATGACCATTGCACCTCGTTTGACCCACCCTGTCTTGCCTTGTCAGCTCTGTCAGAAACCTGGGGTTAAGTCTTGTCCAACAGCTATAGAACAATCACGCCCGATCCACGTGGCTCCTCAAATCTCGCGCCTGCTGATCTTCCTTCTATGCTTCGCGTCTCTTCGTTTTTAGGTGCACCAAGGCTTAAGATGTTTCCACCTGGATCTGTGGATAATTTACACCTACAATATTCATATATCAAGAAGTATGGGATGTTGTGAATACTGGTTATGAAGAATTATTAGAAGGAGCAGTAGTTGAAGCAGCTCAACAAGCCATTTTAACTGAAAACAAAAAATAATAATTCTAAAGCTACCTATATCCTTCATCAGGGTATTCATGAATGAATCATGGATAGAGTTATATATTAAGGAAGTTAAGAAAGCTTGGGATGATTTGATAAATTACCACAAAGAATCTGACAAGGTTAAGAAGGTTAGATTACAAACCTTGAAGAGAAAATATGAACTGCTGCAGATGGAAACTACTTAAACAATATCATAGTTTTTCTCAAATACATCGAATCTTGTCAATGATATGAAGGCTAATGGTGATACAATATAAGACTCTGCAATTGTGGAGAAAATTTTAAGAAGTTTACCTGAGAAGTTTGAATCCAAAGTAACTGCTATAGAAGTGTGTAATATCGCTGCAACTATGACTCTTAATGAGTTATTAGGTTCATTACAGACTTATGAACAAAGATTACTTGAAAAAAAGCTACTGCAAAAAATAGTTGAAAAAGCACTACAAAGGAAGTTCTAACTCTATAGGAAGACCTAATAATGGAGGTTATCAGGGAAGATATAACACTGGAGGAAGATCAAATAATGGAAGTTATCAGGGAAGAAAACCAGTTGATAGAGCTAAGCTTCAGTGTTAACTGTGAAGATTTTGGATATTTTTCTATTGAGTGTTCAAATCCTAGAAAGACAACTGAAAATAACTAAAAAGAAAACTTCAAAGAAAATATAGCTGGAAGTCAAGAAGAAGAAGAAAAATATAAGAAGGTTGAAAACATGCTACTTGCATGTCATACAACAAAACAACAACCTCATCTTAAGTGGTAGCTAGATATAGGTTGTAGTAATCATATGTGTGTAAGAAAAGATTTATTTGACAATATTGACGAGTCTGTAAGATCAACAATGAAGTTTGGTAATAGTTATACTATTCCAGTTATGGGGAAAGAAAGAATAGGAATTGCTCTTAAGAATTGTTCAAAGGTATACATCACAGATGTATTTTATGTACCAGGTTTACATCAAAATTTATTTAGCATGGGACAATTGTCAGAAAGAGGATATTCTATGAATATCTACAATAATGTTTGCTTTATCAAAGACAAAAGAATAAAACTAATAGCAAAAGTACAAATGACCAAAAATAGATTATTTCCATTGAATATTCAGCATCAAAAGTAATGTTGTTTCAGTACTCATGTGCATAATGACAGTTTGTTATAGCCCAAGAGAATGGGTCATGTAAACTTTAATAGTTTACAAGTTTTATTTAAGAAGGAGATGGTGTTAGGTCTTCCCATTATAGAGATTCCGGAGTCAAGGTGTGAGAATTGTATCTTTGGAAAGCAACACAAAGATCCATTCCCAGTGAACAAAGCTAGAAGATCTGAACAACATTTGGAGATTGTACACAATGACTTGTGTGGTCCTATTGAAGTTACATCACATGGAGGTAATAATTATTTCAAAAATTTCATTGATGATTTTAGTAGAAAGGATTGGGTGTATCTACTTAGATAAAAAAAGTGATGCTTTTGATTCTTTTGGAAGTTTTAAAGCATATGTTGAGGAACAAATTGGTAAGAGCATCAAGATATTAAGAACTGATAGAGGAACAAAATATACTGTTGTTGATAGTTTCATGTAAGAACATGGTATTCTACATCAGTTAACACCTAGATATACACCTCAATAGAATGGTGTTGCTGAGAGAAAGAACAAAACTATAATGGAGATGGCAAGAACTATAAGAATAACAAAAGATTTACCAAAGAATTTCTGGGGTTATGCAGTTGATGCAATAGTATATTTACTTAACAGATGTCTTACAAATAGTTTGAATAATAAGACACCAGAAGAAGCTTGGAGAGGTATAAGACCAAGTGTAAGACATCTGAGAATTTTTGGGTGTATTTCATATGCTCATGTACCTAAAGAACTTAGGAGGAAGTTGGATAATAAGAGTGAGAAGTGTATTCTTGTTGGTTATAGCTCAGTAACCAAAGGATATAATAAGATTTACAATCCAGAAACAGAAAAAGTAATTACAAGTAGAGATGTGATTTTTGATGAAGAATCACAATGGAATTGGAATAATGGTTCAACAAACAATGTTGATCAAAATATTTCCAGAACAGTTCCAATAGTAGTTGAAGAACAAGTAAACACTCAAGATGAAGTTATTGAAAAATAATAAGAAATGAGAACCAGAGAAGCAACAACTGAAGAGGTAAGAACTGATGTAACACCACAACAAGAAACTACAAGACCAAGAAGAAATTATGTTATACCAGCACGTATGAATGATTATGTGTTAACAAGAGATGATTATGACTGATGATGAAGTGATTAACTTTGCATTTTTTGGAGATTATGATCATGTAGCTTATGAAGAAGCTTCTAAATAACAAAGATATGGATGTAGAGTTGATGAAGTCTATTGAGAAGAATAATACATGGGATCTTACTGAACTTCCACTAGGAAAGAAAGCAATAGGTGTTAAGTGGGTTTACAAGGCTAAGTATAAATCATATGGTGAAGTAGATAAATTAAAAGAAAGATTAGTTGCTAAGGGATAACATAACCTGCTGGTATACAAGAATAGATTCATACTTCATTGAGAAAGGTTTTACAAGATGTTCATATGAGCATAAACTGTGTTTGAAAGCTAATTCTCTTGCAATCATATTATAGTTTGTTTGTATGTAGATGATCTTATATTCACAGGAAATATTTCAGAGATGATCAATGAATTCAGGGAGGATATGATGAAGGAGTTTGAGATGACATACCTTGGATTAATGTCATATTTTATTGGCATTGAAGTACAACAAACTTAAAGAGTAATTTTCATTAATCAGCATAGATATGCAGATGGGATACTTAAGCGTTTCACACCTTGACTCTGGAAGCTCTGTAATGGGTAGACCTGACACCATCTCCTTCTTAGATAAAACTTGTAAACTATTGAAGTTTACATGACCCATTCTCTTGTGCTATAACTAACTATCATTATGCACATGAGTACTGAAACAACTTTCCTTTTGATGCTGAATATTCAAAGGAAATAATCTGTTTTGGTCATCTGTACTTAATGTCATATTTTATTGGTATTGAAGCACAACAAACTGAAAGAGGAATTTTCATTAATCAGCAGATATATGCAGATGAGATACTTAAGCATTTCAAAATGGATAATTTCAATCCAATTTTAATGCCAGTAGAAAAGAGATTGAAGTTGACAAAAGATGGACCAGGAGAACATGTGAATTCAACAGACTTTAAGTGTCTTGTTGGATGTCTCAGATACTCAACTACAACAAGACCTGATATTATGTATGCAGTTGGATTAGTTAATAGATTCATGGAGTCTCCAAGACAGTCACACTTACATGCAGCAAAACATATTTTGAAATATGTTAAAGGAATACCAAGTTTGGGAATTCTTTACACAGTTTCAGAAGATCCAAAGTTAGTTGGATATATATACTGACAATGATTGGGATGGAGATAAATAAGGAAGAAAGAGTACTTCAAGTTATGCATTCCATTTAGGAACAATTTTTTTGTCTTGGTCCTCAAATAAGCAACACGTAGCTGCCTTGTCTATAACAGAAGATGAATATATTGCTGCTAGAAATTGTGCTACACAAGCAGTATGGCTGAGAATGATACTGAAATCTCTTTTCCATGAGCAGGTAACACCTACAACAATATTTTGTGATAATAAGTCCTAATTTTCATTGACAAAGAATCATGTGCTTCATGGAAGGAGTAAGAACATAGACATCAAGTATCATTACATTAGAGAGCTTGTCAGTACGTAACAAAGAAATAGCTGTGGAATTTTGGGAAAGTAAGAATTAAGTAGATGATATTTTCACTAAGTCTTTGAAGTCTAACACCTTTATTTACTTATGTGGAAAACTTGGAATGATCAGTAAAAAATATCTTGGTTTAAGGGAGGATGTTGAAGATTAAACCAAGATATAGTTTGTGGAAGAAACTAGTTGAAGTTGCTACTGTCTTATTGAAGAAACAAGAATAAGTTGATGTTGTTATGTGGAAGAAACTTGGTGAAGTTGACGCAGTAGTGTGGAAGAAACTAGGTGGAGTTGATGCTGTCTGAAGTAAAGCAAATGTAGTTGCAGGATTTCCTACACTACACCCTTGTCAAGAATCTATGAAAACTAAGTCATAATTGTGAATGAACAACAACACTTTTATTAATTCACCTTCAGGAAGATTTACAAGAAATATTAAAAATCAGAAGTACAACTTTCTTTCTGGAGTTTCTCTCTCCTTAAAATTCTCTTAGCTCTCAAAAATGCATCATCCTTTTCTGGATCTACCGTGTCCTTTATATAGGGATTTACATAATGGATGACAGCTAAGTTTTCCTCCTATTTCGGATCTATTCTGCGATCTTATCTCGATCGTTACAATATTTCTCTATCGCAAGCATAATGACCATCGCAGGATTAGTCTTATTCTTCTTTTACTTCTTCCATCGTCAGTTTCTTTTAGTTGTTCTGTAACACTCGTGAAATGTTGTTGAAGAATCTTGCGAAGTTCTCATCAAAGTGTTATTAATACTTGTAGAAATGTTTGGGTTTCTCGCAGAAGTGTTGTTTCCATCGCGAGAATATTGTTGTGGCGATATTATGGTACTACATCTTGCCTCTTCTCATGTATTTTCTGCGAAGAAGAGAAGATCATGAGAACTAATATCTATTATTCTTCGCAACTTCTTCCTATTTTATACTTTCTCATCGACAAGATCACGTTAACCAGCCTTTCTTACACGTGTTGTGAATCCCTTAATTTACTGACACGTTCCTACTCCATAGGTCCACTCCCCTTTGTCTATAAAAGGTTGAACTAATCTCAAAATTATTTTTACTTTTCTGTTTCTTTATCTTCTTCATCTTCCGTCTGCAACTTTGCCTCTTCTTCATATTCTTCTGCTACTGTTCTAATGGAGTCCTCAAGGTTTGTTTCTTGATTTATGTTGTTTATTTTAAGCCAGTTTTTACTTTCATTCTCTAATCTTTCTTATTTCCTTGTTATGTCTTCTTTTTAGCGGAAAGATTTCTAACACACAATCAACTACTCACAACCCTAATCCTCGCAAAAGACTGACTAAGAAGAAGAAGAAAAGTTCTGCAAATGATAAGGTAGTAAGAAACACCCTTTATTTTTTAATAACAATATTGTTGCCTCTGTTTCTTATCTAGGTTATTATTCGCATAATGACGTGAATCCTGAGAAACCTCCCAAAAGGTCTCGCCATTTTAAGACACTCGGGGAAAATCTCATTATGCCCTCGTTAACATCTGTGAAGATTACTCCCACACCATCGCAACCAAATCTTTCTTCTCCTATTCGCGAGAATATCGCTGTTCATACTTCTACCCCATCTGACATTTTGACAAACCAAGCTTCTAAAGCTTCTGCGACGGAGGTTCCTTATAGTCCTTTACGGCCTTCAACTGTTGTTTTTCCACATACTCCTCCTGATAAATCAACCATCACAAATGATCTCCAACTTATTCTCACTACTATTTCACCTTCTAAATCCTTTCCTTCATCGAGCGAAACTTTCGCAGGTGTTGATGTTGCTTTTAAAGTCTTGTCTAATGTTTTAGACAATGCTAGAAAGTCTTCCACTGACCCTCTCCAACAGGAAGCTTGCGAGACTCTGTTTAAGTATTTTGGCTCTGATCGTAATGATTCACGAGCGGATTTAGAGAATGAGATTGAAGTTCTGAGGAAAACTCTTCAAACTAAAACTGCTGAGTGTGATACCTTGAATCACATGCTCCGTAACTCTTCTCTAGATTGCGAGGATCTTCGCAGAAAAAATGATGAGCTAAAAGGTATATTATTCTTTCCTCTGCTATTTTTGCTTTTCTGTTTCATATACATACTTTCTGTACTTAGACCTCCTTCTTAAATTCTTGATTCATATATTAGTTTCAAATCGGGCTCGTTTCATAGAAAGACTCAAATCTGAATCTATTGCTGAAGAAGTTCGCATTGAGAGAGATTCTTGGATAGATCAACATACTAGACTAGACAATCTGTACACTTATTCAATTGATCGCATAAATAATCTTACTAATGAGAACAATCAATTATTGCAAAGGAAGAATTTTTTGAGTGGCGAGCTTGATCGCCTCTCATATTTGTTTTTTAAAGCTAATTTGGCGATGGAATCTTTATCAGATGAGAATAAAACCCTATCCCAAGAAAAACATAGATTTTCAAGCTTGATGACGATTTCCTCGCAGCAAATAAGTAATCTTCAAAGTACATGTAATAGTCAAGAGCAATCTCTTCATTCTCTTAAGAAGGAGCTTAAGGAGTTAACTGAATCATCTGCCACCGAAAAGGATAAGCTTATCAAGGGTAGATTAACTCTTAGTTGAAGAGCCAATGAACTTCAAGACCAATACTCTCAGTTAAAGGAATCTCATTCTTCATTAGTAAAGGAAAATTCATATATTCGCAACAAAGAAGAAAACATGAAATCTCGCCTGAAGGGCATGGCTGGTGATAAATTCGATGATGCCATGAATCAGTGGGAGAACTGTTTATTTGCTTTAATCCAAAACTTAACCTCGCAAAAATAAGGTAGTCAGTTGACTGCCTCTCTTGTTGATCTTCTCATAAAATTTTATATTATGTTCCTTGTGAGATTCTTGTCTAACTGATTTTTTATTTTGTTGCTCGCAGAATCCGAAAATCTTCATTCTACCATCACTGATCTGACCGCTACATTGGATAAATTTCGCAAAGAAAATAAATCTCTTGCTTCTAATTGCCTTAGTGATCATGACAAAGCAGAAAGAAGACTTGATTATCTTGAATATTTTAAGAATATAGAAATTAGAAATCGTGAAAGATCTCTTCTTCGCCAAGTCCATCTTAGGGCTGAAGTTCTCGTGAACAATATTATTCTTCCCCGTTCTCTTTATCCTGTTTCTGTCCCTCCTCTAGAGGTTGACGATGATGAAATTCCTCTTCCCATGGATGTAGAGTTAGAGTTTACTAACGATGAAGAAAATACCACTCAAGAAAATCAAGAAGATGGTGAAGAAGAAGAAAAAAGTCCTCCAAAAGAAGTAATCGCTGATGAAGAATCCAGAGAAGAAGAAGCTCGCGGTGAGAAGGATGCTGATGATGTTGATGAATCTGACAAGAACAATAAATCTGGCGAGGCTTGAATTTTTCTTTTGTTTTCCTTCTTCTTTCTCAAGTAATGTAATTTTTGAAACCTTTTTGGAATATTAACTTTTAACTTAGTCCTCTTGGAAGTTTTCAAGGAAGATAATGAAATGTCACTTCTCCATTCCCTTATCTGCCCCTTTATTATCTTTCTTGAAATGGTGAATGATCTTCTGTATCTTATGTCTTTATATAAATATCCGTGATATAATAAATATAGCTGCGATGTTCTGAAAGATTATGAAGGATTCTGCGATATTTAGAATTTTGGCTTCTTGTATATAATTCTGTGATGGCTGAATGTTTCCTACAATCTTAAAGTAGAATAGTTAATTTGTAAGATTATTCTTTTGGTCTTATTTTGCCTTCCTAGTTAAAGGTCTTATTTTGCCAAATTTTTTCTGTCTGCGACAAAATCGCAGGATTTCTTAACATTTGCATGTAAAGACCCTTTGATCTTGTCTTATCCATGTTTCTTTCAAAATCTTTGCGACAATATGATGAGCATAATTCTATCACAAGAATTTACCCTTATGACATTGCCGTCTTACGATGAAATCGCAGGATGTTTTTACACTTTCATGTAAAAACCCATTGATCTCATCTTAACATTTCTCTCGTGGCTTGTTACCTTTACATTATTTACGTCACGCGACAATATGACAGGCCTAAATGTTCTTGCGATCATAGAGCCCCATGAAATTATCGTCTTAAGACACTTATCAGCTCCCTAATGGAGGGTGCCACCCTTATCTTCCCCCTGGTTTCCCCTTCAAGGAGGGCACATCGGCCATACAAGACTAGCTCCCCCCATCAGGATTTTCCAACAACCAGTTGTGTTCGCAGCCTCTTGTCCTTTATGCCTATATGGCTTATAGTTACAAGACTGCACCCTAAGTGGGGTTTTCTTCAGGCCAAGTGCATTGTAGCCAAGACTTACCAAGGATGGCAAGAGAGTTTCGTACGCTCCGGGCACCCTTGGATCAACCGTGTACCTCGGAGCCTTGGTCATACTCTGCACTTCTTGGAAGATATTCTCGGTCGTCCAACCAGGGTATAACCTTATATAGTTGGAAATCCAAGATCTCTCTCCCGGATAGGTTTTCTTTAACCCCATCATCTGCATGACTCAGGTTCCAGCAGTGGTATAACCTTATCGCTGAGTCATGTCAAGAGATACCCCCTCATATGATGCTCTATTAGGTCTTACATTTGCCTCTTACGAAATTTTATTCGCGAACTAGGGTGCACGCCATAAAGGTTCGCCCCATTCTTTTAATCTCTGCGAAATTTTATTCGCTATTCTTGCGATTATGTTCGCATAAATTATGATAGAGAAAGAAGAATTTTTTAATTGTTTCATCTTACATTTATATTTCTTACCTCGCAAAAATTGCTACTGATAATACCTTTTCAGAAAAAATCTATTCCATGGTCTATCAAGTCTTTGCCCAACATCTCTTCCCTCTGGATCCATTAATTTGTATGCTCCATTTCCAATTATCTCTTTAATGATGTATGTTCCATCCCATTTTCTCGCTAATTTTCCACCACTTTCTTTCTGATATTTTGGTGTTTCTCGCAAAACTAGATCGCTAGGCTGGAATTGACGCTTCTTGACTCGTTTTTTGTACTCGCGAGCTAATCTTCGCTGGTAGTTTTCCATATGTTGTAGAGTTTTTTCTCTCTTTTCTTCTAGTTCATATAACTCATGTAAAATCATGCCAGCACTTAGATTTTTCTCCCATGCTTCTCTTTTTGTTGTTGAGATAGCAACCTCTGTTGGTAGGACAGCTTCAAATCCATGTGTTAAACAAAAAGGCGACATCCCAGTTGCCTCTCGTCTAGTTGTATTATATGCCCATATTGCATTATGCACTTGCTCACACCATGATTTGTGATAACCTTCTAACTTCTTTTTCAAGATGTCTGCGATTGTCTTGTTAGTTGCCTCAGCCTGACCATTTTCTTGTGGATATAAAGGAGTTGATTTTCCATATTTTATCTTAAATGTATTAAGAAGCAATTCGATATTTTGCCCTTCAAATTTCTTTCCATTATCAGACATCAACTGTGCTGGGATTCCAAATATGCAAATTATATTTTCAAATATGAACGTAAAAATGTCCTTATCGCGGATGTGATGTACTGCCTTAACTTCTCCCCATTTTGTGAAATAATCTGTAGCAACGATTAAATATCTTCTTTGTCCAGAACCAGGCACAAATGGTCCCACAATATCCAATCCCCATTTTCCAAAAGGCCATACGCTTGACGAAGATGATAATGGTGCTCCTGGTGCATGTATCTTCTTCCCAAATCGCTGACAATCTTCACAACGCCTTGAAAGTTGTTTTGCATCCTCATACATATATGGCCAAGAATAACCCTGCATCTTTGTTTTATATGCCAAAGATCTACCCCCGCTGTGATTACCAGCATCACCACTATGCAATATTTTTAACACCTTTTGTCCTTCTTCTCTCGTCAAACATCTTAGCAATGGACCATTAAATGATCTGCGATATAATACCCCATCTCTTAGTTCATAATTGGTTGCTTTACTTTTTAATTTATGTGATTCTAATCGATTTCTGGGGATTTCTCCTCTCGTCAAATAAGAATGAAGATCTGCTCGCCAGTCTATAGCATTATTCCCTATTTCTTCCTCGCCAGATTCTACCATCATTACATCTACCTCTTCTTCTTCTTTGTTTATCGCCGGTTGCAAAAGTGTTTGAATTTTTATGCATCTCGCAAGTGGGTTCGTCATCATACTTGATATGAAAGAAAAAGCATCTGCAAGCCTATTATCTTTCCTTGATATGTGTCTCCATTTTATTTTTGGAATTCTCGCAGATAATTCTTCAACAAGTTTTTTGTACTTCTTCAAAGATGGTTCATTTGTGGTATACTCTCCCTTTATCTGGCGAATAACTAATTGTGAATCACTGGTGATTCTAGCATTTTCCAACTTCATTTTTATCTCAAAATTCAATGCATGGATTACAGATTCATATTCTGTCTCATTATTAGTGGATGCAAATTCCAATCTAAATGAGAAAGCTATTTTTTCTCCTTCTGGTGAAATGAAAACAACTCCAATCCCATTTCCTTCTCCATTTGACGATCCATCCACTAGTATTTTCCATCTGTCAGGTTCTGTTAATAGATATTTTGGGTCCCCATGTTCTTATTCTATATCCATCATCTCTTCTACAGCTTCGTCATCTTCTAAAGGAAATTCAGCTAAGAAATCTGCGATAACTTGTGATTTTGGCGAGGATAGAATTTCATATTGAATATTAAAGTGCCCTACTTGCGCATTCCATTTCTCAACTCTTCCTGATCTTTTTGAATTCTTCATCACCGATTCGATTGGCACTCTCGTTAACACTTTGATCTTATGCGCTTGGAAGTAAATTCGAAGCTTAAAAGTTGCGTGTACCAATGCTAGAATTAGTTTCTCAATCTTTGAATAATTTCTTTCTGCTGAATTAAATGTTTTGCTGATATAATAAATTGGTTTTTCTACCCCTGCGTCTACTCGCAATAACACAACACTTAGCGCATATGGAGTTGTTGCGAGATAAATCAATAATTCTTCTCCCGATTAAGCTTTCTGTAATATAGATATACTCTCCAAATGTTCTTTTATTCCTTGAAAATATTTTTCGCATTCATTTGTCCACTTGAATTTTGTTCCCTTCTTGAGTATATCGAAAAAATGTTTACACTTGTCTGAAGATCGCGAAATGAACCTTCCTAGCGAGGTTAAGAGTTCATTTAGTTTTTGCACATCTTTTACCGTCGCAAGAGTTGGCATATCGCGAATTGCTTGTACTTTTTCTGGATCAACTTGTATTCCCTCTTTTGACACAATATACCCCAAAAACTTCCCTGAAGTTACTCCAAAGGTACACTTATCAGGATTCACTTTAATATTGAATTGCCGCATTTGATCGAAAACCTCTCTCAAATCTTGCACATGATTCTCAGCTTATCTGCTTTTGATCATCATGTCATCTACATACACTTCTAATGTTTTGTGGATCCACTTTGCAAACACCTTTTCCACCATTCTTTGATATGTTGCACCAGCATTTCGTAAGCCAAATGGCATCTTTGTATAACAATATAATCCTCTTGGAGCAAAAAATGCAGTATGTTCTTGATCTTCTTCAGCAAGAGGAATTTGATTATATCCTTTATACCCATCCAATGATGATATTCTTGTTTCCTGCTTTTGATTCAACCATTTGTGGAATATCTGCAACGGAAAACTATCTTTTGGACATGCCTTGTTTAGATCCGTAAAATCTATGCAAATTCTTATCCCTTTGTTCTTCTTTGGGACCACCACCATGTTTGCAATCCATTCGGATATTTTTCTTGTCTTATAATTCTGCGTCGAGCATCTTCGTAATTCTTCTTCTATTTGAGAATGATATGTTGTTGCGATCTTCCTTATTCTTTGCTTAAATGGTCTTATGTTTTTGTTGATTTCTAATTTATGACATGCTATTGACGGGTCTATCCCTGGCATCTCATCCATGTTCCACGCGAAGATATCTGCATATTCTCTCAAAAGATTTATAGTTCTTTCTTCCTCATCTGCCTCCATTCTAGTCCCAATTTTCAGCATTTTAGGTTCTTCTTTACTTCTAATATTTATTTCTTTTGTTGGTTCAGCAGCAGTGTAGCTGGCTTCAGGTTCTCCCATTGGTGTTGGCGTTTTCATAACTCTCGCGAACTCATCTCCTTCTCGCGAAACTTCACTTGGTATCCCCTTTCCTTCTTTTGCCCTTATCATGTAAATTTTAAATTCCTCTTCTTTCTTTGCTTCTCTATTCAATTTTCTGCGAGCTTTTCGCAGCTTTGGAGGTTCTTCACAATTTCTTACTTCAATTTGGTAGCACAATCTCGCGAAATCCACATCTCCTCTAATTTCTCCAATTCCACTAGGCATAGGAAATTTAACACATTGATGTAATGTTGACGCCACATCCTTGATTGCATGTATGGTCTTCCCAATATCATATTGTATGGCGATTTCACATCTACCACACATAATGATATTTGTGATTCAATTTCTCCTAGTGGAATTCGTACCATTATCTCGCCTTTAGGTTTTGTTATAGACTTTCCAATGCCATGAACATAATACGTTGAATGAGACATTTCTTCATCCTTATATCCCATCTTCTTGAAGGTATGATAAAATATCATGTCTACATAACTTCTTGTGTCTACTAAAGTTCTATTCATAGCCCATTCTTCTTCAAATTTTATCGATTTCTCCTTTCTCATTGGTATAGTGGTTAATGTGACCACCAATGGAGATGTATGACTTGAATCTCCTTCTGGTATTTCTGATGTTGTAAACGTGATTTCTTGTTTTTCTCAATCTTTCAATGATGATATCTTCTCCACTATCATAATCTTCCTTCCTTCAAAATCCCGTTTATGTATCCTTCCCTTGATATTTTCATGAAATATATCAATCATTTCTTTTGTTATTACATAACCTTTCAATTTTCTACAATCCTTTTTGATTCTGATCATTCTTCCTTCAATTTTCTCACCGATTTACTTTATGATTTCCCTAATATTGAACAATTTTTATCTTCTTCTTCGCCTTTTCTTCTATTTTCGTTAATTCTTTCCCTGTTTCGGGCGCCAAAATGTAGTTGCAGGATTTCCTACACTACACCCTTGTCAAGAATCTATGAAAACTAAGTCATAATTGTGAATGAACAACAACACTTTTATTAATTCACCTTCAGGAAGATTTACAAAAAATATTAAAACTCAGAAGTACAACTTTCTTTCTGGAGTTTCTCTCTCCTTAAAATTCTCTTAGCTCTCAAAAATGCGTCATCCTTTTCTGGATCTATCGTGTCCTTTATATATGGATTTACATAATGGATGACATCTAAGTTTTCCTCCTATTTCGGATCTATTCTGCGATCTTATCGCGATCGTTACAATATTTCTCTATCGCAAGCATAATGACCATCGCAGGATTAGTCTTATTCTTCTTTTACTTCTTCCATCGTCAGTTTCTTTTAGTTGTTCTGTAACACTCGTGAAATGTCGTTGAAGAATCTTGCGACGTTCTCGTAAAAGTGTTATTAATACTTGTAGAAATGTTTGGGTTTCTCGCAGAAGTGTTGTTTCCATCGCGAGAATATCGTTGTGGCGATATTCTGGTACTACAAAAATAGTGGAAGCAACCAGCAAAAGTTGGTGCCGTAAATGGAAGCAACCAATACAAGATGTCACGAGTTATTGTGAACATGTAGTAAACTTGAGAAACAAGTTTTCCAGTATTATAGTTTAATTATGTATAGAATTTACGTATAGAGTTTAGAATATTCTATAAGTGTCTTTGTTTTAGAGTTTGATATGTTAGGAAAGTGTCTTTGCTTGAGAGTCAAGTTTGTTAAACTATAAGTAGGATGTTGAGCCATGCGATTATTTACAACAATGTAGAGAATTGTTTTTGAGTATTCGTTTGTTTCATTAAGTCTTTGATATCATATTTTCTACAATAGTGAAAGTTATCGTAGCATGACATACAAACACAAAGCTGCGAACCTACTTGGACCCTCACTTTTTGCCCCAAAATTCTCCTCCCAATCGGCGACATTAAACTAAAATATAAGAATGATATTGGAAAAGATCAGTCTCATGACTAAAACTATATGTACGAATAGTTCAAACATTTTGTGAGAAACAAGATTTTTTTTTCCCGTCTTCAGAGCTAGTGGACTAGATATGGAACTACACTATATATATATATATATATATATATATAGCGGCTAGCTAGTAGTTCAATGAGAGAACAAAACCCACGTAATAGATCAGTTCACCATTCGATCGATAAATCAAATAGGTAATGCAATATGATTCAAGAAGCCCACTTGTTTTGTTTTTTCTGGTAGTACTTATGGACACCATTTCCATGATTTTTTCACAGGCTAAACCTGTTACTAATAAGATTTGTAACGGTTATATCCTGTTATAACAACACTGTGATTAATAATTTTGATAGCGTTTTGTAACAGTTTTACCTGCGACATTGGCCAGCTACAGTCACATATAAAAACCGTTACCATAATTAATAGTCACGATTGACCTAATTTTATGATTGCGACACATGTCATATTTGTCATATATATCTTAACGGTTTTAATTATTACTCTCTATTTACAACAATTCATTGAATGACACGTGTCTCAAACCACCACACATACTACAAACGTTATATGTGTTACTTCTCATTTTGTAACGACTCCTTAGAGGACACGTGTCAGCCTTATGCCACGAATATTGCAACAGTTAACTTGTTACTTTTCTTTTGCAATAACTACTGAGATGATTACAAGTGTTATTTTACTTACATTTCTCCCTCGTGTTGTATTCCAGTTTACAGACCTATAATATGATCAAACCTGAGCCTGCCACACAATTTCAATATGCTCTTTTTTAATCTGTAATTCATACATTTTCAATCTGTGAATCATACATTTTCCACCATCTATACACTCGTTACAGAAACACAAATATAGAAACAAAGAACTAATGGTCCTTAACTCCTCAACGAATGGTAACATCATATATCCTGTCACAATGATCTTGCAGGAATTGTTCCAATGCTTTAGCTGTCAAGATAGAATTCCAAGTGGTTAAATATTATGGATACACAGAAATGTACCAAGAGAGGTAAGGTTAAACTTCATAAACAATGCAAATGAACAAATATTGTTGGTAAATGATTTAAAAGAATCCCATTACGTGCATACATAAATCTAAGTATTTTTCGGTAGAATTCAAACTACCAATATTAAAGTAGGTACTAACAAACTACGCACATCCAATGCGATATGTGTTCCATAAAGTGGTTGTTATTCAAGTACCTGGAGTTTACAAAGCCAAATTTCTTTCGAGTCGTTTGAATTGGAGCTTTTTTCTACATCAAAACTCAAATACAAACGATCAACTCAAATCAAGATTTCTTTATCTACGCGTTTCCTGCATAGTATCAAGTATTCTGGAGTGTAGGGATATGACCAGACTACTCTTATCGGAAATACTTATAGCAAATATTTCAGAAACTGTGAAAATAACTATTTTACCCCTTCCCGAAAGTTAGTGAAATGTCCATTTTACCATTGATTTGAAAATTTTATAAAATGACCATTTTGTCACTAGGTAAAATTTCTAACTAAGATTATTATTTTCAAATACCTCGGAGACTGTGAAAATGACCGGACTACGAAATTAAGTGCAATAAATATTTGAGAGACTGTGAAAATGACTATTTTACCCCTTGCCCAAACGTTTTTTAAATGTCCATTTTGTCACTGATTTGAAAATTTTACAAAATGACCATTTTGCCCCTGGACCGAAATTCTACCTAAGATGTTTATTTTCAAAAAAGAAAATTTCGAACTCCGACAAGTAAAGAATGAGAATTATAAAATGACCATTTTGTCCCGGGACCGAAATTCTACCTAAGATGATTATTTTCTAAAATGATAATTTCAAATTCCGATTAGTAAAGAATGAGAAGTGATAGACAAGATGAACTTGACGTGATTCGAACACGCATTTTCTTACATAGGGTCAAACGTGCTACCATTGCACCACAAGTTCGGCAAGTGTGCACACAAATACTAGAAATTTTATAACAATAACAAACATTAATGAAATCCAAAGGAACCGCAAGCATTTAAGTGAAGAAATGAGTCAAACTTCTTATCTGCTTTATAAATGGAAACAACCATGATGCCCATAGAACCTTTTTTTTTTGCTTCATCAAGTTTAACAACAGGCAGTCAAGTACTTATAGCGTTTTCATGCTTGTATGCTCCATTACTTGTGACATGAAACAAACAACATTGTGCCCTTTCAAAGCTTTGCGAATTGGTGTTACTTGAACTGGACAGTAAGCCAGTAGGGACCTCCGGATCACTTTTTACTTGGATGTTGCCAACGTATATTTCTACGTACATTGTCCTAATGAGAATATTTGTTCTTGATATACATTGTCCTTGTTAAGTCTAATTTGGACCAGAGTTTCATGTAAGTTACCTGCAATGTGATATTCAAGCAGACATCTTAATTTGGAATTTCTTGTCTATCTTTTCACTTCTTCCGGGAGAACATGAGGAGTCAAAAAAGCTTCCCCTGCAGAAGAACTACCATAGTTTAAGCATTAAACACCCTCTTAAAAGCTTAGAAAAGTTACAAGATGAAACATAAGTTCAATATGAACATGATGGGAAAAAACCCTTTGACAAATTTTTGTAATGCAAATCAAAGCCAGGCACGAGAAACCTCAATTCCCATTTTCTTTAAGAATCATAACACTTGACTAGAGTGTTCCTCTCTCTCCTCCGATTTTTGCTCAGCAAATCGGTTTCTAAACTCAGTCATTTTCTCTCTATCTTCCTACCTTATATTTACAGCAGAGATTCATTGGTATACCATTCATCTTGATCTGCTCGTTGCTAGCTACATCATCTACAGTTTATTGTGTTATCTAATCAATTACATAATCAGAACTGAACACCAAAGCACCTTCATTCATACCAAAACTAAAGACAATTCTTACCCGGGAACTACTTCTACCAATAACAAAAACTCTAGCAACATCTGTACTCCAAGTACTAACATTCTCAGACACAATAATACCTTGTTCATCACTAGTACGGTTCAAGAAATTAAAACAAAACAAACATTAGATTACCAACAGTTTACTTACACAACCATTACTGAAACTGAAAAACAACAAACATTCCACACTTACCCCATTATCACTACAAGTCCCAACTATCCCGTTACCACTACAAGTACCAATTCTGTTCAAAACATCGGGCAAGTTCAAAATCCAAAACACAATAACAAAATATCCACCAGGAACAAGAAAAAGACTAAGAGCAAGAAACTGTCCATCACCTTCAATCGTATCTTCAAGAAGTTGGGTAGTCAAGGGAATCACCAGAGGAGTCTTTTCACAAAAAATTTGCTAACCATTTTCAAGATTTTCAAACACCCAAAAATTTTTTCTCCTCCTGGTGACTTTGTGGCATCCACCACACGTCTTGCTACCCTCCCTCCGTTCACCGTTCACTATCTTCGCTGCTTGATAGGGCTGGAGATGTACCACAAGAATCGGAATCCTCATCTGAATAAGGTACACGGGCACTCACACTTAATGTAAACTGCTCCCCCTCGTTCATGGTTCACGATTACTTCTTGGGGCTGGCTATCTCCTTCTCAAATCGAGCCCTTAGATTTTCAGAGTCATACTCTAGTCGCTCAATGGATACCTCTTCACTACTATCCCCATAATCAGAATCCATATCGCTTGTCACCATTTCCTCCCCACCTTCTCCATCTGCATCAAATCCTCCGGATGATTCAGTATCCTCATCAGTTCCTATCCCATATTGTGGTCCCTTGGCCTTCTGCTCAGCCTTCTCCTCTTTCTTTGCCTCCCATTCACTATCCTTCCTTTCCCACCTCTTAAAGTATTGAGGTACCCACTCAGCATACATCCGTTCTTTTCGTTGTGCATCTCTTTGCCTACGATATTATTCTTCTCTCAGGCGTTGTTGAACCATCTCACGACGATCTATTTCTTCCTGAACATCATTCTTTAACTGATGTAACTCATCAATTCCAAAAATATGTAAATGGGTTCTTACCTGATTGCAAAGATCGGAGATGGAAGGGATTAAGGGAACAATACTACCGGAGTTTGCCATTTCTCGATCTCTATCTTAACTTTTCCCTTTCTAGTAAAAATACTAATGAATTTCTTAATCACCATCAAAACCCATCTTTTAAAGGTATAACTTCTACCATTAACTGCCATTTATGGCGGTTGGTTAATCGTCAAATCTCTTCGTTCTCTTCACCCATGAAACTTCATGCGTGCACCCTTCCCCTAAAAACCATAATTATCCTATTGACCCTTACTGTCAATACCTAACCATCTTCACTATCCATCCACCTACCCGGAGCACTATTAAGTGTCACATTGGTAAGTATTTTCTCTTCGTGACTCACATTTGGGGTCTAATTAAAATCATTTCATTTTTAATGCAGACTAGTTGGAGGCAGCACCAGATGAGAGGCACCATTGCGGCTTTGAGAACCCTTGGCAGCAGCAGTGCCAATTTTACTAAAGACAACCATACTCATTCCCCCCACCCATAACACAAAAATTGCCCCCAAATTTCTATCATTATAACCATTGTCTTTTTCCTTCACCCAAATACTACCAAAAATGATAAATGCTTTCGGTACTGCCCTCATCTTGTATGAATCCTCATTTTTATACATCAAAAGGAACATCAATCCACTATTGGATTTGTCCACAAGTGGCCTCGTATCTCAACCTCTCTCATAAATCACCTAAATCCAAACCAACTTGCCTCCCCCGGATACGAGAATGACATGCCCTGTCTCAACAGTCTTCCCCAGCACAATATTTGTAATCGTGCTATCACTACTTTGTATCAATCTACTCCTGCCCTCCCCCCAAATCAGAGTCAACATGAATTGCATTCCTTTTTTAAGGATGGCAACTGTAACCCAACAACAAAGCCTTATGTCATCCATCAATACTATATATGGTGTCAATATCAGTTCAGCAAGTACCATGGTATCTTCTCCCTAAAATTTTATTTTATCCTGACTACCCAAAAGCCCAATTGCTATCAATTTATAATTTTTCATATCCATATCACCTTTGAGATTAGTTCTTCCCAAACCCCTAAGCAAACTCAAGCTTTGAACCAAGATATCCAAAATCTTTCTTTACAAATGTCTGAGAAACTTACATTACCATCCTCCCTTGCTAATCTTGTATTCATTGATAAAAAAGTCATTCTGGCTGAAGATGATTCTAACTGGAAATGGTGTATTGTGGGATACATCAGCTGTGAAACATTGATTCCTACTGCTTTTATCAGATACTACATATGTAACAACTGGCCTCTTGCTCAACATCCTATAATATCTGCCTGGAATGGCCAAATGAATAAAGTTCTTATTCGCTTTCTCTATGAAGAAGATTTCAATAGAATAAGGTCTCAAAAACCTTGGTTTGTTTGTGGTCATCTGGTAGTGTTAAAAGAAGTTCCTATTGAAGATTGGCCAATCAATAATCAACTCTCTTTCGATGAACAAATTATGTGGTTCATCTTGTGTAACATTCCAAATGAATGCACTGAGTTTAATGATCTCAAGATCCTAACATTAGAGATGGGAGAGCTAGTGGAAGCCCAAAACCCCTTTGGAAAGCACCCCCTCATGAAGAATGTAAAGGTGTGTATCAAGATTTCTGTTAAAAAAGCTCTTCCAACTGGCATCCCACTATTCACAAGTAGAAGAAGGGAACCTTTCTTGATAGAATGTAGACCCATAAGAATCCCAAGGTATTTCTGTACCTCCTGTCACATTCTTGATCATAAGGACCAAAACTGCCCAGCTTGGAAGCAGAAACAGAAGAAAGTTACAAAACTCAAGGCTTCACGCAGTAACTATACTCTACCAACAGTCTCCAAGTTAATGTTATATCCAATTACTACACAAGAGGAAACTGCGCAACTAGTTGAAGCTGATACTTCTTCTATTTCTTCGGCTATCATCCCAGATACTCAGGTCTTACCTACAAACTCTACAGTTAAGGCTAAAGGTAAATCTGAGGAGGTTGATAAACAAATGGGTAATTCCATCCACAAAAGTTTCTCTAATGTGTTCCAAATGGGCCCATTTATTAACAGATCATCGACTCTGAAATTTTTTGATCTCGGACCTGTTCAACAACATACCGCTTTGGTGGAAACGGTTTACAAGTGATTTTAAAACAAACTACTACTCAAAACGTCTCTGTGGATGGTTCTATTACTGGTGCTGAGTTGAATCAAAACGGTCCCATTCAAACCACCAACTCGTCTAGGCATTTCAAAATTGCAGCTTCCTCAAATCCCAGCTCCATTGTCACTATAGGAGCTGCTAATAACTCTGATCAAGAAGCTTTAGCTAACCTCAAAAGGAAGATCAACCCAAGAGATGAGTTACGTAAACGAACTCGAGCTAATTCCAACTCCAATAGCCTTGTAACAACAACTGAAGAAAATCCTCAATCCGAGCCAAACTATACTCAATTTTTTGTCCCCCAATCACCAATCTGTGAGATTTACCAGACATAGATCTTTCTACATGTTCTTTCAATACCCAACCTATCTTCAATTCCTTTGGTAACTTCAATGTTCCTGCTTCTGGTTCTCCAAGCAACACTGATGTCCGCAACAATTCTCATCTCCATGCTGCCTCTTCTAGTATGGATTCTACCCAAATGGCTTCTCAAGATAGAGGTACTACTAATGGCTCACTCTCAATGGTGGATCTGATCAAACCACTCAGGTAAACCTTCCTCAAAATTCCCCTATATCTGTGTGTGAACCTACTTCCATGAACCCTTTCCCTGTCAATAATGTCAATTGCATTGCCTGGAACCTTAGAGGGTTTGGAAAGAAATCTGCCAACAATGAGCTTAGTCTGTTGTGCAAAAATATCAACCCTGATATCATTTTCTTATCTGAAACAAAAATGAACAAAGACATGGCAGCTAGAAAACTTAGAAACATGGGGTATCCTTGCACTTTCAATGTGCCTAGTATTGGTAGAAGTGGAGGCCTTTCTCTTGCTTGGAAAAATGAAATCCACCTAAATGTCATATCTTCTAGTCAAAGGGGCATCTATGTTACTTTTACTGACATCATCCACTCTAAAATTTGTCATATTCATTTTATGTATGGTGAACCTAATAGTAGTCCGAGGCATGCTTTTTGGGAAGAACAATGCAACCTACTTATAACCCCCACATGATGAACCTGTGTTTGTCATAGGAGATTTTAATGCCCTTTTAAGTAATGAGGATAAAAATGGTGGTTTAGAAGTTGATGATTCTGATTTTGAAAACCTAAGACAATTTTTCTCTGTTTTTAACTTGCACGATCCAGGTTTTTCTGGTCCAAGATTTACTTGGTCTAACATGCAGCAAGGACCTGATTTGATTCTTGAAAGGTTAGATAGATGTCTTATCAACCAAAATGCTGAAGATCTCTGTCCTAAATTATGTGTCAATAACCTACCTAGGGATTGTTCTGATCACTGCCCCATTCATATTGGTTTCAATTATGAGGATGTTTGTATGCCTAGACCTTTTCATTTCATGGCTATGTGGATATAGGATCCTACTTGTAGAGATATCATAGAAAATTCTTAGTCTGTTAATGTGGTAGGATCTCCTTCTTATAAGCTTAAAGCCAAACTTTTAAACACCAAGAATGGCCTAAGAGAATGGAATAAGTCCTCTTTTGGAAATATTCAAACTAATATCTCTAATGTTAGGAAGGAGCTAGTTGATCTCCAGATAAATCATCCTACTGACACCACTAATACTTCCAGACTCAAAGCTAGATCGGAATATCTATACAATCTGGAGGAGCTATATTGGAAGGATAAATCTAGAGAAGTCTGGCTCTTGGAAGGTGACAGAAATTCACCATATTTTCATAGAGTAACTCTCTTTAGAAGAAAAAGAAATGCCATTAGTTGGTTAAAAAACTCCCAAAATGATATCATAACTGATAGAGATAGCATTAGGAAGTCCTTTATAAATTATTTCAAATACCTTTACTCTTCTCAATCTAAATCTTTCCAAGATGATATCCTAGATGATTACCCTATTAAGTTTTCTGAGGATGATAATGCTTCTCTAAACCTTCCTCTTACCCTAGAGGAGATTAAGAATGTTGTTTTTCAAATGGGGGGAAAAAGGCTCCAGGACCAGATGGTTTTACAGGTCTGTTCTACCAAAAGCACTGGGACATTATGGGAGATGTTGTTGTTGATATGACTCATACTTGCTTTAGAACTGGAAACATTGCTAAAGTGTTAAATCATACCAACATTGCTCTGATTCCTAAAGTCCCTTTAGCTGAGTTGGTTACCCAGTACATACCAATTGGTCTCTGCAATTTTATTTATAAAATCTTGTCTAAAACTTTGGCTAACAGACTTAAGCCTTTCATGGGTAGAATCATTTCTCAAAACCAAAGTGCTTTTGTACCAAAAATAAGCATCTCTGATAATATCTTACTAGATAATGAGTCTATATATGTTGTTAATCATTTTGACAAGGTTGAGGGCATGGCTGCCATCAAACTTGACATGTCCAAGGCCTATGATAAGCTAGAGTGGTACTTTCTTGAGAAAGTCCTAACTAAGATGGGTATGTCAGAACATTGGGTTAAATTAATAAAAAAATGTGTCTCTACTGTTTCTTATTCTGTTCTCCTGAATGGTAGTCCCACTGGCTTCTTTAAACCTGAAAGAGGCCTTAGACTGGGAGACCCCCTATCTCCTTATCTCTACATTATTTACTCTGAAGCTCTATCTTCTTACATAGATACCCTTAAGAGTAAAGGTGTGTTATAAGGTATTTAGGTTTGCAAAAATGCCCCAGAAATGACTCACCTGTTATTTGCCGATGATTCCTTGTTATTTTCTAAAGATATTGAAAAAAAATTTAATGTCATCAAGGACTATCTCAAAAAATATTGTTTAGCTTCTGGGCAGGAAATAAATTTCGAGAAATATGGTATCTTGTTTAGTAGGAAAATTCCTGAACATAGGAAAGCTGTCTTGGCTAATATCTTAGATATTTAGAGTAGAGATTCGGGAGAGAAATACCTTGGTACTCCTACAGTTTTCCAAGCCTCTAAAATACAAAATCACATGGGAATTCTCCAAGCTGTGGATGTTAGGATTTCTATCTGCCTCCACAAACTCTTATCCCAGGCTGCCAGGACTACCTTGATAAAGCATATTAGGCAAGCCATTCCTCTATTCCAGATGGGAGCTTTCCTTATCCCTAAACATATGTGTAGGAAAATGGATTCTCATCTCTGCAAATTCTAGTGGGGGGAGACCCTGGACCCTAAGGATAAAAGACTTCACCTACTTGGCTGGGATATCTTATGTTCACCCAAAAGTGAAGGTGGTATGGGGTTTAGGAAAGTATAATTTAATAATATTGCTATGCTAGCTAGGAATGCCTGGAGGATTCTGGAAAAACCTAACTGTCTCTTGGCTACTGTTTTGAAAGCTAAATATTTTCCTAACACTGATTTTCTTAATGCCAAATGTTCTGCTACTTCCTCTTGGACTTGGAAATGCCTCCATGCCATTAAGGAACTTATTAAACCATTTATTTCTTGGATTGTTGGGGATGGTCAATTTATTGACCCTTGGTGTGATAAGTGGATTCCCAGCATGGGATCTGCCACACCCAACCCACTTGTCCCTCCAGATCCAAGTATCAAGGTTGCTTATTTTATTGATCCCATTTCTAGGTATTGGGATATCCCTAGAATTACTACTCATTTTGATGATGCTTCTGTCCAGAAGATCATCACCATTCCCTCAAGCCATCTTTGCACTCCTGATAGGAGGGCTTGGGAACTTTCTAAGACTGGCAAATTTTCTTCAAAGTATGCCTACTTGGGGATTAGAGGCCTGAGGCCCTCCCCTTGTAAAAATCTATGGAAGTGTATTTGGAAAGTAAAAGTACCTTACAGAATACAAGTCTTTCTCTGGAAAGCTGCTAGAAATGCCTTACCTAGTAGGGTTGTCCTCCAAACTAGAATGCCTATGAACTGTGTTGATTGCACTAGATGTTCTCACCCTCTTGAAACCATTATACATGCTTTGGTTACTTGCTCTTTTGCTAGCAGAGTTTGGTTTTTATCTGATTTCAACATTAACACCCAGTTTTTTCAGAATAAATCTTTCACTGACTGGTTGATCTTCTGGCTTGTTGATCCTGTTTCCAAGCTTTCTGATGAAAATCAATGTCTCTTTGTGGATATCCTTTGGTCCTTATGGACAGGTAGGAATAACCTTGTTTTCCAGAATACTAATGAAAATTTCTCTACTGTGATTTCTAGAGCTAAAGCCATGCTTCTTACTAGGAAGTCTTATTTCTCTAATGTGCTTGCTGTGTCTAGTCCTGCTGTCAGTTTGTGTGACCACTGGATGCCCCCTCCCTTTGGCTGGATTAAATGTAACACAGATGATGCCTTTGATATTTTAACTAGAGCTAATGGTGCAGGATATGTGATGCGGGACTTCTCTAAAAACGCTACTTTTTGTGCCTCCATGGTGTTTGATGTTTCCTATGTTGAAGAAGCCGAAGCCAGAGCCATATGGGCAGTTCTAAAGAAAGCCGTGGAACAAAAGCTAACTCGCATCATTGTTGAAAGTGATGCTAAATCTCTAATTGACAAGTTTACGGCTGGAGATTTTGAGGGAGATACTAGGACGGATGCTATATTTAAAGACATTTTTTTCTTTTCTTCTAAACTTATTGCTTGTAATTTCATTTTCCAACCTAGGACTTGTAATTCTGTTGCTCATGAGCTGGCCAGCTGGGCTAAGCTAAACAACTCCTCCATGTACTGGTCTAAACCCCCTGTTTGGATTCTTCCAACAGTTGAGGAGGACCATTAGTTCTTTTGAGAGCCCTTCCTTATAAAAGAAAAAAAAAATGAACATGATGGGACCAATGATAAGCATATAGACAATTGCAGTACATCTGAGGTGTACCATGATAACAGCAAAACTGACAAGGCCTAATGAATGCTAAATGCAAAAAAAAAAAAATTAAACAAAAAAATTCAATGTACTTAATCTAATATCAACTTTACATTCTTGTTTGGCTTTATCAAACTAGGATTGGGTATACAATGACTACCACCACGTGTGCTGCACAAAACAGAATACGATACCCACTCTCCCTTGATAAGTTCACTAGGATTGGGTATACAATGACTACCACCACGTGTGCTGCACAAAACAGAATACGATACCCACTCTCCCTTGATAAGTTCACGATTTATAAAGTGGATACCAACATTACTTAGGGGTGATACCATTTTATATAAGATAAATAAATATTAACATCTCTTGGCCGTTGGATCACTTAATTGGTATCACCCCGCCAATAGTGGTATCCCTTTATCAATCGTGGATAAGTTGGGTGATAAACAAAATTCAAATTTCAAAAACATAAACTTAAGTAATTACAGTCCTCTATTGGGTTTATGTTTTCGCACTGGATACTACAAAAGTTATCTAAAGCTAAAACAAGCGAGAATAGAATAACAGAATATGAGAAAACCAGCTGCCAAACATAATAAACACAAATTCCTATATTTTCGCAATCCATTAAAGAGAACAATAGAGGTCTGAAATGGCGCAAAATCTGAAAAACATGGTTCATCCAACTAGACTTCATAACACATTCCGGATAAACTCAAGAAAGTATCCCAATTTTCTCCTTGGATACTTTTTGCCTACACTAGAGCCACGAAGTTACTCTATAGACTGAAACATGCAACGATGATGTCAAGAATATCTTTTACATCTAAGTTGGCACAGTGAATGTGGTCGAACACATACATGATGCAAGCAAAAGTTACATAATACGCAATTGGGTGGAGAGTAACCTGATTAACAAAATTCTTTGCAGTTTCATACTCAGCCGCAACAAAGACAAAAGCTTGAAAACAAAGTGAAGTTAATGACAAGGTCAGAGTCGATTTCAGAAAAACCATTATGCACGTAAAATACTCGGTAGATATATCAGTGAAGGCATCTGGCTTGCAGCTATATTATCAGAAGAACCATAATTATAGTCTTGTACCATCATGACACCTAAACATTTCAACATTTTGTGAGGATTAACGGGCATTGCTGACCCCACATGACTGGCTAGAAATATCATTGTTGGAAGTAGCTTTCATCTACTGTCTCGAAAAATCGGTAATAGAGTTCTTTTTTCCAGAGCCTATAAAATGGATTCACAATTGAGGGTGTACCCAATTGGGGTGGGGGTGGGGGTTGGTTTGTAATAAAGACATCCGTTTACAAGTGCAGTTCCCACCTGACAAAATAGCCATTGCCTTTGGGATGGTACACTCCCAAATAAATTGACACCTCCATTAGCAGCCTTGGTATAATTGAGGGGCCTAAATTTGAGGAACATATCAAATCTAGTTAATCACTCACTCTTGTCGTTATTATAAACTTTCTAGTGCATGTCTTTATCATATGCTCTTTCCATATATTATTTGAATTGTTTACCTTCTTCAAGTAAGCGGATGGCTTTCAATCAAGCCTATCAATTTAATTAGCAAATTCATCGAGTCATATTGATTTAGATTATTTGAATACTTGTTTATTTGTTTGTTGCACAAAAGAAACTCAATGCAACTATTCCTGAAAAATTTGGAACCGAGCCTTCTTTTCGCACAATTACGGATACGAAAATAATGGGAAAATTGGATTCAATGATATGGAGAAATCGGTCGACACGCAGCTCTTAGGAAGCAGTTCTTGAACATTTCAGTCCGAATTCGAGTCCAAGTGGAAGCATCTTCTAAACAATACAATAAATCTTATAATGAGAATAAAACGGATTACTCATTTATGTTCCAAGTTGAAGGACTCCTCTTCTATTTTAGGATTTTTAATATATTTTCGACTTTATAACTACATTAACTCATGTTTATTTTTCAATTTATTGTAATAATAATTAAGATTTATTTAAGGATCATGGTAGTCCAAAAAAACAGAGATGATGTGGTAAAAGATAAATTTGCATGTTCAACTCATTTTCGCTTGCATGTGTTTTTTTTTTTTTTTTGCTTCACTTTCTGGTCTTCCCATACTCCACAATTCAGCAACACTAGAGAGTCGGTAACCTGTAGATGTCACTTCTTGATCGGTTAATATTGGATGCTTTGTGTAATATAATTTTTCGAATTCTGCGACAGAAGCAGGATTGAAAATCTAGGTGAGCTAAAACAATAAGACCGGGTGTGAATCAATTTTCTAGAGGTAACTTTTTTTTCATAAAAAGTGAAAATACCCTTAAAAGACCGATTCTTAGTAAAATTTAGAAATTTGGGATGGCTAGGGCATTCTGCCCATTTTACTTTATAATTAGACCCATGTCACTCAAAGAACCTGTAAAATTTGCAGTGTTGAAATTAATTAACTTTTGGACTAAAAAAGAGATTTTTTTTGAAAAGGCAAAAGTGAATCTAACTTTTGATTGGATATTTTTTTTATAGAAAAGAAGAAAGTTACTGACAGTCTTTGATAATAGCAGCGGCCTCCCACATTTGAGGACTTAGGTTTCTTACTCCAACTTTAGCTAAGTTCTCAAGCTCAGGAAAGTTTTTGGACTTTATGTCCTTACATATAACAACATCAAAATAGGATAAAAGAAGAAGAAGATGATCTATTTTTGAGTTGGTTTTCCAACTTGTTTGTCTTGCTTTTCCTTGCAAAGTTTTGTTGATCCGAGTGTTGTTTCCTTTAAGATAGAAAGCTTTGCATTCTAGCTGATTAGCCCACTCAAGAGCATCATTAACTGCAAGGAAATCTCCCTCTTATTTTTCATGGACACGGGCTCTCCTAGTTTTCCTCCCAATGGTGTCTCCATTTGGACCTGTAATCAAAACACCAATCTCCGTTAGGCCTATTACATGATCAAGGTAAGTCATATAAGAAAAAGTGATGTTCAGTGTGCATCCAGGAGGATGAGAGACAGACATGTTAACTGAAACTCTAGCTATGCTTCTATCCCGGAAGGTCATGGTCAAGTTCAAATGATCTATGATGAGTTTTCCTGTCCTAACCGGGCAAGGATTAGTCTTTTGAAAGACCACATCACATCTTGCCTTCCATATGAACCAGCATATGGTGGCGCATAGGTCTTTCCAAGGACCAAAAGGTGTTGGGGGATGATAAGTTAGAAACCAGCTAGAACACCAGTCATTAAAAGAGACAAATCCATGCGTTGCATTTTCCAGATTTAAAGAACAGATAGACCAAACAGCTTTAGTGAAGGGACATTGCATGAGAGAATGTTCTCCTGTATCAATACCATTCCTGCACATATAACAGACTGGGTCAATGTGATTAATACGATCAGAAAAAACACCACTAAAAGGTACAATATTATTCTTCACTTTCCAGATGAAGAACTTGATTTTTGGTAGGACATTTAGGTTCCATACTTTCACCGCCAAACCATCTGTTACTTGTTCATGTTTGTTGTCAAGAATATTGTATAAAGATTTACTAGTGAAATTTCCTTGAGGGTCATCAATCCATCTAAGGGTGTCATCAGTATTCCTATCAAGGGTGATAGTTAATATTTTTCCTATAGTGTACCAGTCAAACATTTGTTTAAGAACATGCATATCCCATCCAGTTTCCGAGATTAAGTGTTCAACCAAAGTATGATTTCCATTGTAGTCAGTGTTTAATGTCAGTGGATGGTCAGCCATATCAGGAATCCAATTATCTTTAAGAATATGTACATTATTTCCTCTTCCTATTTCCCAGATGCTATACTCTTTTACTATCATCAGACCAGTGTGAATCCCCTTCCAAGCCCAAGAGGCGCTATCATTACAACTATAATGGAAAGCATTGGTGTGAGGAAAATACCTACCTTTCATAGTTTTAGTATAAATCGAATCGGGCTGGTGAAAGAGCCTCCAAGCATTCTTATTAATCAAAGAAAGTTTCATTTTATTTAGGTCTTTTAACCCATTTCCCCCTTTTTCCTTACTAACATTCAGATTAGTCCATTTCTTCATATAAACACCCTTAGATTCACTAGGTTCACCCGATTTCCCACACCAAAAGTCTCTAATTATGCCCGTTGCTTTCTTAGTAATTTGTTTAGGAAGGATGAAAGTAGACATGTTATAAACAGGTAAAGTTTCGAGAACAGATTTAGCTAAAATTTCCCTACCAGGAGGCGTAACAGATTTACCTTTCCAACCTTTTAGACTACCACTCATTTTATCTAACAAGTTATCAAAGCAAGCAATTTTCGATTTATTAGTGAACAAGGGGCCTCCTAGATATTTGTCATCTAGTCTGATTTTCTTCACCTTCAGAATATCAATTAATGTTTTCCAAAACTGTTACTAATGTGAGGTGTGAAAAAAATTCCTGATTTATAAAAATTAATCATTTGGCCCGAGGAGTTTCCATAATCCTCGAGCACTTTTAGGAGGTTTGATCTCTGAGAGGTAGTTGCCTTTGTGAATATTAGGCAATCATCCGCAAAGATCAGATGAGTTATAGAAGGGAAGTGTTTGTTTATCTTAAACCCCGAGATTAACCCCTGACTTTCATCATTGGTAAGAGTTCTAGAAAAAGATTCCATACACAAAATGAAGAGGTAGGGAGATATAGGGTCTCCCTGCCTCAGACCTCTAGTAGGTTTGAAAGGTTTACTAGGGACACCATTAATGAGAATGGCCGAAGAACTAGTGCTAATACATTGGTGTATCAAGTTACACCAACCATCGCAGAATCCCATTTTTTTTAGGACCGCAATAAAAAAAAACCCACTCCACGCGATCAAAAGCTTTAGAAATATCAATTTTTAGGCCCATGTAGTCTGTTTTAGACTTCTTCTTTTTCCTCATGGCATGAATAATCTCATGAGAAACAAGAATATTGTCTGAGATTAACCTATTCTTAACAAAAGCCGACTGGTAGGGGGATATCAACCTGTCTAAGAAGGGTTTCAACCTATTAGCTAAGATTTTAGATATTATTTTATAGGAAATGTTACATAGACTTATTGGTCTATAGTCCCCCGGGGTGGTAGGATGCAAGACTTTCGGAATCAGGGATATAAAGGTTTGGTTCAACTGAGTAAGCATGTGCCCACTACTAAAAAAATCCTGGACAGTTTTGATAACATCCCCACTAACAAGCTCCCAATTCTTTTGAAAAAAGCAAGCCGGGAAGCCATCAGGTCCCGGACTAGCATTAGGTGGCATGTTAAAAAGGGCATCATGGATTTCAACAGCCGTGGGTTTAGCCATCAACAACATATTGTCATTTTCAGATATTTGCGTGGGGACTAGATTGACTATATCATGATTAATAACAGGTGCAGAAGTGGTGAGTAATTTCTCAAAATGAATATTTAAGCAATTATAAATATTATCTATACCTTCCCTCCACACTTTATTGTCGTCATACAGCCCACCAATATGGTTACGTCTTTGTCTAATAACAACATTCTGGTGAAAATAGTGGTTGTTTCTATCTCCTAGAAGAATTATGTTTTCTCTGCCCTTTATTTTCAACATTTCTTCTTCATAATCAAACATTTTCTGGATTTCTAATTTGGTGTTCAATATACTCGGGTCATTCAATCTTATGTTAGGGGTGTTCATGATATTTTCAAGTTTATGAGTAAGCTTATGAAGATTATTTTGAATGTTACCGAAATCAAGTTTGTTCCATTTACTAACACCATGCTTAACAGTGGATAGCTTGTTAACAAGAATAAAAGCATGAGAACCATGGAATTGTCCATTCCATGAAGAGTGAATCAGATCTATGCAGTTTTGTTCTTCCTGAAACATGCTAAAATATTTGAAAGGCTTAAGGACAGGAAAGGATGGGACCTATGTATTCAATAAAATGGGAGAATGGTCAGATCCTATATGGCTAAGATGTCTGATTCTACAACTAGGGAAAAGAGTGAGCCATTGTCCGGTAGCTAAGACTCTATCTAACCTTTCTTCGATAAGAGTATCGTCAGTGTGGTGGTTGGACCAAGTAAAAGGGAAACCTATGCATCCTACATCCTTTAGGCCCAAGGTATTAAACATGTTATTGTATTTCATAATATCATTATGATTTGCCGGATTACCTCCTCTTTTTTCATCTTGATGAAGAATGACATTAAGGTCTCCTAAAACTAACCAGGGGGTAGTCATATTATTTCCCATATGGTTCACAACATCCCAAGATTTTTCCTTCCTAGGGTCTTTATATGGACTCCCATACATGCAAGTCAAAATCCAAACCGATTTTGTTTTTTCATCCCAAATTTCACAATTAATTTGGTTATCATCCTGATAGAGCACTTTGAGTCTCACAGATTTATCCCAGGCAACTGCAAGACCTCTAGCAGTGCCCACAGGGTTTTGACAGACAATGTTATAGAAGAAGGACTTATGAAGAGTTTCTTCTACAAACCAGTTATGATTTTTAGTTTCAGATAGGAAAATAATGTTTGGATTGGTACTATTTATAAGTTTTCCTAGTTGTAGTCTAGTGTCTCTAGTTCTAAGGCCTTGATAGTTCCAAGCAATAATCTTAACGAACTTCCAAAAATAAGAGACATGTGGGTACTGGAAAACTAGTGAATTGAAGCTCATGTAAAATGGGGACTTTAAAATCAAGCCAACATACCGGCTGTAAATTTTGTTTTCAGGAGATTGCAGAGAAAAATGAAAATAGAGAAAAAGAACCTGATTTGGTTCAATCTTACTTGTGAGCCTATTTAGCATTATGGTTGGGGGAGGAATGTAAATACTGTGGTTTAGGCTTACCTCAGCCGAGCTTTGCGAATCAACATTAATATGAGGAGAAGCCCAGTTACCGTTGTTGTTCATGAATGTTTTAATGCTGGAAATTACAATATTTTTCCAAAAAACGGCACCCCTCGATTTCCATTTTCTTCTACCTCTCCGTCTGTTGCTGTGAAATCTTGTACAAACCCCAATTATTTTCGCTTCTTTTTCAGAGGTCGAGTTTGTATTACATTTGCAGGACCAGTTTTTATTCTTATTGACTATCATAACCGACTTTAAACTTTTTGTCATATTGTCAAACAGAAAGCCTGCAATATAATAAAATTCTTAGATTGGAAAACAAGGGGAGGAAGATGAAGACAAGAAATTTCAACACTAGATGAATTCGATAATTAAAATAATAATAAAGGAAATTAATCAAAAAGGATGAAGGGAATTTAGTGAGGGTGTTTTCCGGAGCACGAGCAAACGCCGAATTAGAAGCACAAGGGAATCCCAAGATAGGAGCGACAGAGCAAAGGGACTTAGAAACCAATTGAAACAGGGTAATCTTTTGAGTTTTAGTAATCAAATATAATCTAGTGGAGTCTTAGTAACCGATTAGTTAACGGTGTCTTAGAGCAAAATAGTCGAGTGGGTCTTAGTTACTGGTGCAAAGGGGTTTGATAGACATTAAAATCAAAGGATCCGAAGATGATTGTGTTTTTTTGTTGCTTTTACCGTCGGAGACGGTGGTTACTGGTAATATTTCGGTGGTTACTGGTAATGTTGCGGAGGTTACTGGTAATATTTCGGAAGTATCCGGCTTGTTTTAGGTGGTTTCTAGTTTATTCAGGAGGTTACTGGGGCGGCATGGGAATCGCCTCAGAGAGATAGAAAAAAGGATGAGAGAGGTTTCTTTAGAGCTCGGGTATATGATAGACAAAAAAATTCTGATCTTTTGATTGGATATTAATCTTCGATTAAGAGATTGTAGGGAGGTTTGTAAGTGTGAAAGATCGGAAAATTTCGCACGTGGCACCCAGGCGCGCAGGCAGAACCCAGATGTGCCACTTTTAACATAGCGATCGGGTTTTAAAGCTTCACTTCCCACCAGACAAATGCATGTTGATTTGCCATTATAAGCATGATGCCTTAATGATAGCCTCCAAATCATTCCAACTTACCCTTATTCTTCAAAGGGTATATAGCCTCGAACTGATGCATTTGCATGTATCACTGATTTTCGAGTCCTTTACCGGTATAGTACATGCCTTGGAATTCACATTGACCGTTGCAAGTCTATTTCTTCCTCCTTACTTAGATTTAGTATTGAGATAAAAGCGTGCACTATCTTTCTCATACCAAGGATGTATCAGTCTAGATCATGTCGTACTTTCCTTGCATCATCATTATGATACAAGTGGAATATAAGCCTCTAACTTGCATACGGTTTAGATTCATTTTATAGCCACGCCCAATTTTAAATTGGTGAATGCCTACTTCGCGTGGCTTGATAGGTAGTATGAGCATCCAAGGAATGAACTACAACTTACCTTATAAAGTATGGATTTTCCTTTCATACACAATATTGTGCATCACATGCCTTTCCGACGGAATGCATTCTTGTGGTGGACTCTTAGTTCGCACCGCAACAACAATGATGCTTACGCATATACGCTACATAGGTAAGGATACACAATAGTACTGATACTTTAACATCAAATATATGCTTCACTGGCTAAGCAATGGATCTTAATGACGCATTTTTCCTTAATGCACATTCAACCAACTACCCATCCCCATATATGTCTTACTGGTATTCCTAAAAATTAAAGTTAGGGAGTACTTTGACATGGCCGTTATGACATGTACCCTTGAGTAATGCTCCATAATGGTGCAAGTCCAGTTCTGGCTTGATGACCAACTTTACGTAATGCACCTGTGCAACATTGCTCTTGGCTAGCCTACCACTGGCGTGATGCACTACGATGGTGCAATTTTAGTCCTGAGCCAACTTGTCCTAAACTTACAACATATGCTTGAGATGACGAATGACGCATCTTTGAGCATGCACCATGCGAAAAGTGCGGATGTAACCCTGAGAAATTGATGCCCGAAACTAAACCGTGAGATGATGCCCCAATGTTCTCGTATAAGGAAAAAAGGGCCAATTACAAAATGATCCTACTTTTTATAATTCGTTTACATAAAGGTCACACATTTGTAATTAGTTTACAAAATGATCATGTTCTTCCCGACATAACCATTTGGGGAAAAAACGCTATTACATATCTCCAAAATACCCTCCTTTTAACTCAAGCTATTGTTAACCATAGTTAAGTTATCACATGTGGCAGCTAATGACGTGTACCAACTCTTACACATGGAAGCTGATAACGTGTACCAACTCTTACACATGGCAGCTGATGACGTGTATCATCTCTTACACATGGATGCTCACTACAACAAACATACGCATTTTTGACATTTTGTTTGCTACGTTAAAAAAAACGTCAAAAAAGGTATTCATATGTGACGCATTGTATGTTGCAAATATATTGTGTTAGTGATTACAAAAATAATTTGAGCATTACTATTTTCAACATCATTGTTGGCATCGTAAATAAATTTCAAATTAAATAAAATCTAAAAATAAATACATAATTTTTATCAACATTTTTATGTGTGACAAAAAAATATAAAAAATCTTTAAGTTAAAAATAAATAATTATCTCAAAAGTAGATGGAAAATAAATATGTTACACGTATTACATTTTTCTCTTCAAAATGGTCCTAAAATTTTGGTCAAAGTATAACTGCACACTAAGCTTATCATGTAAACGAAAAGAAAAGAAACAATAAAATCAAAATAACCGCCCACTAAGTATTTCCATATACACATACGTAGGTAACCCTAATAGTTAAGTCATCATCTTCTTTTCTCTTGCCTTGTTTTAAGCCCCATTATCAAAATCAGCCGCCTACCTCTCCATAAGTCTCTCTAAAACTTCCTTCCTCTCTAGAACTCTCTCTGATAAAGTGATAGCATAAACTAATTATTATAGACGAATCTTGCATTCTAATGTAGGAATTGTGAAGGTTGTTGATAAAATTGAAGATTTATTTCCAAAAGTTATATGGAATTACGAAGGGGTTCCTGATTTCGACAAAGGATTGCTTTACTGTCAAGTATTCAATTATTTCGATATTCTACCGAACTGATAAAAGTTCATTGTTTCTTTGTTTGTTTCTATATAAGGATTTGGATGTTCAAATAGGTATCCATTATTTTATTTTTTACTTTTGGTTTATCTAAATCATTACAGATCTTAAATATAAGTTTAGATTTACTTTAGATTCCACGTCAGAGTTTTCTCTTTGATCTTGCAGTCGTAGGGCTTCGTTTTTTGCATGACAATTTTGATTATTGTTTTTTTTTCCCCGGATCTTTGAATTATGGATTTGACAGTCTAAACTCATTGGAATAATTACAAGTTCTAAATTAATTTTTATGTGATTGATTTTCGTGGATTTTTTTCCTTCGATTTTGCATTTTTTTTCCCTAAAAGTAAAAATATTTGTTTCGGTTTCAAAAATATTGACCACTTTTTTTTTTATTCTACTTTTGGATTTTCGAATGTTAGACTTCTCTTTGTTGGAATATTGTCATTCCTAAAAATATGGCATATATTAACTATGAAAGAAAGTGTAAATATTTTATTAATAATTTACCAAAAAGGGAAAATATATAAATAAATAAACTAATTTATAATTAAAATAAAAAAAGCTTATGTGACGCTTGAAAAAACATAAATGCGATGAAAAGTTGTGCTACTAAAGCCCCTAAGTATAAGTGACGTCTTTAGCGTCACTCGGATTATTTGCAACACCTCTTTTTATAACGCACTGACCGACAGCCGAAAAACGTCACAATTATACTTTTGTGACATAAAATCAATTATTTACGACGCTATTTTTCGTTGAAAAAACCATGTTTTGTTGTAGTGATGACCTAGCTTGTCTATCAACTGTAGTTTTCCACAAGCTGGTGAACATTTGTTGTAGTCGTCAAATTAAGCTGCAGGTGGGCCAGTGGTGTACGCTTGCTGCTGTTGAGGTTGCGAACTGGCCAGTTGCTCGTTATATTGATGATGTGCATCTGAATTGGTGATGATGTGAACGTTTATGAAGTGTTGAAACTAATGTGAACTGGTGGTGGGGGATATGCTCTGCAATGGTGGTAATTGGTATGGATGTGGAGGTGGTATGCTAGTGGAGATGCAAACTGGTTTGGAAAAAATAATGGTGGTGAATGGTGGTTTTAGATGGTGGTTGACAAGCAGCTGTTGATGGCATGGTATGCAAGATAATGGTGGTGTTGATGTAGGCTAGCAGGTGATTATGCAACCTTGCAACTAGCAGTAGTGTTGTGTTGGGGTTTTGCTAGCTACAATTCGAATCAGAGAGCAACCCATTCTCCAAAACTTTGAAACACACAACTTAAACTTCTATCATTCATCAAAAACAACAATAGCAGAATCACTTTCCTGACTATATAAACGGTAGCAACTTGAGTATGTACCTTCTCAAGTTAATCAGCAGTATTCATCCCCAAAGTAATTTTCATAAATTCTCTGTACAATTCAATACCCATTTCTTCAGTATCAGAAACTTGACTTCTACAATCACCGCAGTTCACATCCAAATATTATAATTGGGTTCTTTTTATATTTTCTGCACACACATGCAAAGTAATCGAAAATATTCCTCAGTCCTACTCGGTGGGGTACCTTGTAGCGAGGAGCAATGAGGTCGGACTTGGAAATCTCCAAAGCTCGGCATCATACTCGGTCTCTAATTATTAGAGATTTATATATAATACTCATGAGTCATGAATTATACCAAGTACTCGGCCAATTTTTATATAGATCCTCGGCCTAATACTCGGTCTACTCGGCCTAATATTCGGTCTCCTCGGCCGTACTTAATCGTTGTTCATCGGAATGACCTTGTACTCGGAAATCGAATCGCTCATTTACCTTGTAGCGAGTACTCGCCGATTACTCGGTCGAGGAGAGAGATTTCGACTACCTTGCACACATGACAACATACAATTTACACAATTACAAATACAATTACATGAATCCCCGGTTAGTAAAAGTTAGGGTTAGAAAAAAAAAATCGAAACAAGGATATCTAAAAATAATTGAAATTGCACAATAAGGGGTTAAAGATTAATAACCTCGTTAACATATTGTCGATCTCTTCTAACAAAATCCTTGTTTTCAGCTGTCAATTGGCTATCAGTTCCTTGTATTGACCTGTTAATTGCTTGTATTCAACAAACAGCTCCTTGTTTTCAACATGTATGTCACAAAATCTCTACTAAGCCCTAAATACTAATAGTTGAGCAGAAACCTCACTCAAAACTATTTCACTCGATCACCATTGTTTTGTTCCAGATGAAAAATTAGGAAAAGAAGTTTGAAACAGCCGCAAATAACGAAGAAGATGAGAACCCTAAGTATGTTATAGAACCTGTTTAGTTGTGATTAATCTTGTGCATCGAAGTGATCCTCGAGATATAACTTAAACACGATCTATGGTGACCGATCTATTAGAGTTAGGTTAAGGACAGATTAGTAACTTTACCAATCCATTTAACTCTGACTTTTGAGGGCCCACTGACTTAACCCTGACTAATTACAAATGTGTGACCCTTTTGCAAAGTATGACTAATTTGTTAATAATTTACTATAATAAATAAACAATTTTGACCCTTTTGCAAATCGGGTCCTAATTGTGTGACCATTTTGTAGATTTCCCAAAAAAAATCTACTATAATAAATAAACAATTTTTATTCCACGGCTAAGCTATATTTTCTTAGGGAAGATAACAAAAGAACGGGGATTGTTGTTCTCAAACATCTCCTTTTACTACAAATTCATCATCATTAACGTACAATCCTATCATAAAGTGTAGTGATAACCTGATTTACTTCGTTATACCAATGTTCTGAGGACGGGTTCGGGCGGCAGTGTGATAGTAATGTCCCTTTAGTTGGTTAGGGGGTGTCCTAAAGGTGATGTAAATTGACTAGATTACCCTTTTCATTTTAAATGGACTAATTTGACTTTTTTTAATTGAAAATACTGATTTATCCTCTATCATATTTTAACCTAGAGAAATCAAAATCAGTTTTTTTTTTCTTTTCATCTTTTCTTCTCCTCCATTACAACCGTAACCACCTCCATTTCAATCGAAAATTTCATCGTTGTTTTGGAAAACCCAGTTAGTATTTTGTTTATTGTGTTCAATTTAAGTGTATGCTCCATCAAAAATTAGGGTTTTAGGTTAAAAATAAAAATAAAAATTCTGGATTTCCTGTTTCTATGGTTGGTATTGTTTTAATTACTAACCGTAACTGAACAATTTGATGTTTCTACGGTTTGCACTATCGAATTCATCAAATATACCAACCGTATGTTCTTGGTTCTGAGAAATTTTCTCAGTTACGGTTGGTATTTGAAACCGCATTATGAACCGTAGGTTAATTACGGCATGTAAGGTTTGTTGCTTCTTCAACCGTAAATTATCCTGAGTCTCAAAACTAATTTTCAAGTGTGTATACGGTTGAATACGAAACCAAAGTTACCAACCGTAAGTTCCTACGGTTGGTATTTGAAACCGAATTATGAACCGTAGATTAGTTACGGCATGTAAGGTTTGTTGCTTCTTCAACCGTAAATTATCCTGAATCTCAAAACTAATTTTCAAGTTTTTATACGGTTGAAGACGAAACCTAAGTTACCAACCGTAAGTTCCTACGGTTGGTATTTTTTCCCCAAGTTACGAACCGTAAGTTCCAACGGTTGTAATGAAACAAATTATACCAACCGAATCGTATTATTTTTGGGTTTTCCCAAAATTGAACCGATTACGGTTGGTAATTGATACATTACGCATCGTAACTTATAGTTACGGATTTGAAAATTTGAGCTCAATTCCAACCGTATGTTCTTAGAAATTTTAAAAAATCTGATTTTTTACGTACTTTAGAAGTATACCTGTTTTCCCTATCATATAGAGATTCACCCATCTCAAATTTGCAATCGAATCACTCATTTTGGTTGAGTGAATCAAAATCTAGGGTTTCACAAATATCACAAAAGTTTTTCTTTTTCTTCTCCTCTAAATTTTTTTTTCTCCAAAAATCTGATTTTTTTAACTCTAATTTTTTTTTTAACACTAAATCACTAAACTAGGTTATTAAGAATGAGGGCTACATTTGTCATTTCCAGATTTTTTTTATAAGGGGCACCTTGAATGATCATGTAATGACCCTTTTTGTCCTAATAGAATGCCGCCCCTCTAATAATTCATGTCGCCCCTATAATAAGTTTGAAAAATAAACCACATGGAAATCAAATCCAATCTTTTTATCAAAATTGTTAGGTTTCATTTTACAAAAAAGTGGTCATAAAAGGGAATCCCTCCCTTTGGGCCTTCGGCCCTCCGGTCGGTCGGCCCAATTAATGGGTTAAACCAGTTTGGACCGTACTAGGTCGTGTGGTTTACGGCTTACTGGTGAGACCGACTGAGTCACCCTGTTTACAGGAAATAAAACATTATTTGAGCATTGGGTCAATGATGAACAGACCACAGGTCCAAGAGCATAGCTCAGTGATATCCGATCAACTCCAGTAAGGAGGAAGTCAGGGGTTCAATCCCCACCGTAAAGGTTTGTAATATATTAATTAGTTGTATGTAAAGGTTTGTAATAAATTAGTTATATAGTGGGTTTGGCGGTGCTGGGTCTGACAGTGGGGCCAGTCCAACTGACTGGGTTTGGATATGGGCCTGCTTCGGATTTCGCATATCAAAATAAAATAAAAATGATGAACAGGCCAGAAATATGACCGATTCACCGATTGGATGGGTCATTCTTGGTTATATTTATACCTTTATTACGCGGCCCTAATGTAAATCATAACAGACCAAAAATAAAGTAAAATAAGCTGTTCTTCAAAGGAAGAAGAAAAAAGTTTGTGTAACCACCACAAATTATATCTCATGCAACAATAATGCAACTTTATTAGGATCCAAGAAGTCCACTATTTTTTTTACTATTGGATCCAATAGTTTGTAGAGTTGAGAAGCAAATCAAATCAGATCAAGAAGAAGAAACTCTTCAGTAGAAAAGCTCACTATCACTTACTTTCCGGTGCATGTCTTAATCATTATTTCCATATCTAGTAATAATCTTTTCTTTCTTATTTTTACTGATTTTGTTACTGCAGTGATATTTGGCTCCCTCTTTCCACCTTCCTATTCAACTCTCTACTATGTGAATCCCATGTTTGGAGAATGATGAACTTTATCAATACTTAAATGTGAATTTAAATCTGGATGTGTGGTTAAGATTATAGGAAGGTGAATAAGGAGGTGGAAGAGGGAGTCGAATAGCATTTCCGTTTTTATTATGTTCAATGGTTCCTTGACCAATTTTGTTTGTCTGTTTCAAATAAACAGAGATGATGTGTAAAGGACAAATAGGTATATGTTTGTACCAAAACCAAAAATGAAATTCAAACTTTCAGGTCTAGGTCTAAAATAGTCTTGCAGCAAAGATTGCTAATAGTGGGTACCGAATTTTGGTGATGCATCAATATAAATGTAAGTGCTTTTGGGTTGGTATATCCCTGTGCAAATTGGTATCCCAATTAGCAGTTTTGATGTGCGTCTTGTGCCAAAAATTAGGTGGGCCAACCACCGTAACTATTTTCTAATAGAAGTAAGGCATGCGGCGTTTTCTGATAGGCCGGGACAGCAGACAGGTGATCTTTTTGGGTACATAAGATCCACAGCCATTCAACCCTACCACCACCTCTCCCTTGGTTATTTATTCCCTTCGATTTACTCATTTCTTTAAAGCATAGGGAATCCGATCTAATATCCCTTCACTCGAGTTTATTCCTCATCTTAATTCTCATCTTATCTGAATTTATAGAGAATATACAAAGGTCTCGAAATGATCTCTCAACAACAAGACATATATCCAACAAAAGAAATTCAAGAGATCAACAACCAAGAAAATAACGGTTCGATCAACAACAACAAGAGAGAATTGTTAGAATTAAGCCTTGGTAGAACATCTAGCAGCAGGGACGATTCGAAGGATGAGCATGAGCAAACAAAACCCACATTCCACAAGATCTATACATGCAACTACTGCATGAGGAAGTTCTATAGCTCACAAGCATTGGGTGGTCATCAAAATGCTCACAAGAGAGAAAGAGGACTAGCTAGAAGGTACCATTCCCATGAGTTAATGAGTACAATGAGTTTACCCTACCCCTCTATTCATGCTACTCCATCAACATTTGATGCAAGTAATCACTCAATGGTCGGGCAGAACCCTAACATATTAGAAGGCAACACTGTTGGCCATTTTGTCGATGTGGAAGCCTCGAGTAATAGGATATGGCCTGGAAATTTTCATGTTGATTATCATCATCAGCCCAGCCAGTTAGTGTTCTCAAATGGTCAATCGCCATCGACCGATGATCATCCACTTAATTTGAATCTTAGTCTTTGATGCCCTGAATACAAATTCAACATAGTCAAAATGTCACCTGTTTCAGTTGGATATGGTGGTTGGCTCTTGTAGTTTCGAAGCGTCAAACCTCTGTGTGTGTGTTTTTTTCTGAAAGATACCTCTGCGTTGTGTTGATTGAAGTTAAATATAAATGTGTCAGCCTTTATATATACACTAAGATACATCACAGGCATGCACTTGTTGGTAATACATTAAGCGACTGTTGTCCCTCGATTCATTTCTGGTCGGAATTTCTTTTAGTTTTATTGTAATGCTATGATCCACTTCACTTGTTTAGTTTATTTTCTGTCCTCCTCGACTGTTGCCAATGTTTTTATGGCAGTACAATTCTCTTTCAACAAGTGAAATCTCCAGCAGAGAGGTATTTTCTCTTCATTCAATTAACTTCTTGCTTGCTGTAATGGTGAGGAGGAGATTATCCGACACTTGTTCATTCATTACGAGGAAAAAGTGTGAAAGGAAAGGAACATTAGAGTTCATGGGGGAAAAAGTAAGGCAGTCTCTGACTCTGATAATAAAGATATCTTCAGGGATGTGTTCTGTTTCGCAGGCCTTGTTTCAGTGGGAAACAACTAGTATTATTTTGTGTGATCTCTATTTTTGATTTCTTCTTCTCTTGGGCCCTTGTGAGTTGTGACCATGCATTCTAAAAAAATAAATTTCTTTTTCAATATAGTATATTTGTATTCCATAGGAAAAAAATTATTCTCTTGTTCCGGGTAATTAAGCTTCTATCTGAGTGCACCCATAAACATATCAGCGTCAGTGAGTCTTTCCCCCTTTGTCGACCTACCACGGCCAGGACCTCCCTGACTTTCATCATCTTTCTGAGTAACTAGAACAGTGGAAAAATTAAGAGCTAATGGACCCCAAGATGGTGCAGCACACTCCTTCCATGATTTATTAATTTAGGTATTTAGAGCAACGATTGCAATTTCTCACGATCTGTGCGTACATGATTTCTCGTTATATCCTTCACAGAACAGCATCCACACAGGGACATGGTTAGCTCAAGTTCATCCTGCAGCATCTCAATGACACGCGTTACCCCGTATTGTCCTTTTGCTGCTAACCCGTAGATCACTGGCCTGCCAATCTGCAGTAGACATGAATACGCGTATGAAACTAAGTGACCATTGCAAGATTTTGAGCTGATGACTGACTTACAAGAACTGCTTGAGCTCCAAGGGCTAAAGCTTTGAATACATCAGTTCCACATCGAATTCCCCCATCCAAGAGAACGGGAATTCTTCCCCCAACAGCTTGCACAACCTGCAATTTTTTCCATCATCAGAAAAACATTCCACAGTTTCATTTGAACAACCCACAAGAAATAAAATAATTCTTCATTTCGAATGCTAAATATTCTCCGCCGAACACAACAGAAAATCTAAGGCTGCTGGGGAAGTTACTGATGGTTCTTTTACAATGAAGCTACGACTTCTCAAAAGGTTTTAGCAGGAAATTACCTCTTCGAGAACACAAATAGTGGCTGGAACAAAATCAAGTTGACGAGCTCCATGGTTTGATACAATAACCCCAGCTACTCCAACTTCTACAGCTTTTACAGCTGCAAAAAGAGGTCCGTTTTCAAAAAACCCTGTTAAACTGAATAAAACTGAAAGCAACAATGGAAACCATACTCTACAAGGAAGACTATGAAGTATGAACTACTCAGATATAGTTTTCAATCATCTCGGACATACCGTCTTCAGCAGTGAGCACCCCTTTGAGAAGAATCGGTAAGTTTGTTATAGACTTCAACCATTCTATGTCCTACAAAATAACCAAACCAAGTTTAAGAAACTTATGCGCAGTTCTACTGGAAGAAGTTTGATGACATTACAATGCTTGAAAGGATAAGCAAGATAGTTGGTTGATTCATACATTCCAATTCAAAGAAGAATCAAGCGTTTGCGAGGCGAAAGCTTCAAGGTTTGACCCTTTCTCCTGCAAAAAAGATTAGAAGAATTGAATTGCAATGAAATGAAATGAAATGATCAGCAACAACCTCGATTTCTAATGAAGAGTTATACGCACAGCAACCACTTCTGTTGAGAAAAGACCATCAAAGTTCTTTAATTGGGGTGCAACCATCCTGCAAAAACATCACTGGTATGTTCAGTTGGAGTAAAGCATCCATATATTCGGCAAATGAGAGGAAAGGAATAGGGCGCACTTATTCTTTATGTCTCTCCATCTTCGACCAAGTTTTGGAGTGTCTACCGTTAATACAATAGCCTTGTATCCATTTCTTTCAGCTCTCTGCACTAGTATAGCTGAAACATCCCTTCTTTTGTATACCTTCATAAACGAGAATATGAGATACGAAGCTTGCAACCACTCTGCGAGCATAATAAGATTATTGAAACTAGAACTTCAACATAATTAAAGTTTAATTTACGCGAAATTTTTTAGTGTATAGCTTACGTATAATTGGAAGAACCGAACACCATTGCAGCTTGAAGCAACCTCCTCTATCGTGCGAGTGGACGAATAGGATAATACCTTTGGTAAAAGAGAAATACATCAACAGACTTCTACACTGAAATCTTGAATGTTTAAGAAGGACAAATAGATCTCAAAATTATTACCATAATCGTATTAGTTGCAGCTGCAGCTTTGGCTGTTGCAACTTCTCCTGAAACACAAATGTTAAACGATTGCGAAAACATGAAACACATACAAGAAAAATAAAACAAGATTATATTCGAGTGAACCCAAACCTTCAGAATAAGCTAAGCTATGAAATGCGGTTGGAGATACCATAATTGGCGAAGACATATCAAAACCCAGTATGTTTGTCGATAGATTTATTCTACTCACATCAATAAGAACTCTCGGTCGAAACCTGTTCATGAAAATCCCATTCAAATGAAAAACTAAATCTTAAACTACATTAGTCCCAATTATGAAAATGTACTTATATCTCACGTGATTCTGCGAAATGCTTCCACATTTTCCCTCAGTGTATGTTCATCCTCTGCACCTCCAGTGATGTAGTCATAATACATCTTTGGAAGAATTTGTTTAGCCAACTGTTGGAACTCACTTACATTGACCACTTCAACCACCATGTTTCCTAGAAATGAAATATTATCCAATCAATTTGTCAATCCGCTAATGTATCAGCCTATCAGGTAAAGATGGTAATTAGTTTGTTCCAATGCGAAGATGGCAATTTTCTCTACTTATGACTCAACTGTGTTTGTGGAGAGACTAGCACAAAAAAAGGTGGTAGCTCTCTCAGTCCACTAAGGTCATATTGGGTCTGAGTAATGATAGAAATTGAAATGAAACTTCGGAGCTCTGATAGCATCTTAGATTTGTGGTAAGAGTAAGGATGAGATGAAATAGAGAAGACACGAGAGATTAAAGTGGTTCGGCACTAACGCCTACATCCACTGACAAACCCCGTAGGGTGAATGATATTGATCATCAGTGATCACTGAGATGATTTACAAACCTCACACACATAAAACTCACATAAGGAGAGTTCTCAACTCTCACTAACTAAGGACCCAATCTCACTAATTTTGGGTGACTACAAATGATACTACAAATGCTTATTTATAGGATTACAAAACCAACTACTACCTTCGCTAGTTTTCTCTAGAGAATACTAATTGCCTTATATTTTTGACTCACTTTAGACCACTAACATATTTTCACATGTTTTACATTATGTTACTTGACCAACTTCTTTTGATCATTCTAGATACTTTGAACTCTACCTAACTTTAGACTTCTTTAAACCTTGTTCACATTAGTTCATATTAGACATTACAAATTACCATATTCCAACAATTATCTAGAATATCTTTGACTATATCTTCATGGTTTCCTTGTATATGGAGGATATATAAAACTCACGTAAAGAGAGTTCTCAACTCTCACTAACTAAGGACCCAATCTCATTAATTTTGGGTGACTACAAATGATACTACAAATGACTATTTATAGGATTAACAAGTAACATATGTAATCAAAGAATTCCTCACCTGTTCGATTACTAGCTACTTTAGAAATATTAAGATCTGAACACACAAATTTTTGTTTGAAAGAGATCACAAAGACTGGAAAATTAAATTTTCTCATCACTGTGATTACTCCAAGAAATCACTCAAAATCCAGGTATAAAAGATATATACATAGTTTTTTGTTTATGAATATAACTAAGAAATATGAAGGGGAAAATCATACCTATAGAGTATAGAGTGGAGGAAGACTGATGAAGAGATTGACCTGAAAAGTTAGATGCAGAGGAGAAGAGGTGCCTGTGATGTGGAAATCAATGAAAGAGAGAAACAAACTCAGTTACTGCAGTTATGGGAGTTGACTTCTACTGTACTAGTAATACTGCACATGTGATGCACGTCACCTATGAGCATCAAATTTCAAAACTATTTTAAAATTGTGATTTATTTTCGATAATGGATTTCACTGTATAGGTGATTATATCAGTGACGTAAAAGTTTACAAGGTAATATTAATGTTTTTGTTAAATACCGCTTTATGGAACCTGGCTTGATTGACATAGGGTATACCGTATACCCAATTTTAAATGGACTTTTCTAAAGGGTTTTAGGAGGAGTCCTAATGGGTAAGTTATAAAACTACCCCCACTCTTTAAAAACTTATTACCCTAAATCAGTTTTAATATTTTCATTTTATTTTCTTCTTCTCTTCTTCTTCTTCTTCTCCTCCACAACCATACCGGCTCCATCACACCCACCACCATCAAAACTCGTCGATTAATTCATTGACATCGTCGATTCGAAAACTCCGATTAATCTTCATCAATGGATCCTCCAAGACCTAGGGCAAGTCGTATGAAAGACACTAATCGAAAACCCAATCAATACAACCCTGGGATTGCAAAACTGGTTTAACAAAAAGTGAAGAAAAAAAACGGTTGAAGAAGAAATTGAACCCGCTCAAAACGAAGAAATGGTGCGATTAAGAAAGTAAGAGCCTACTTAAACTCACTCAAGTACTTCAATTTCATGTTTGCATGTCAAATTAGGTCAAAAAATTCGATTATCTGATTTTCAGCTATTTCCGCCGGCAAGGTATTTTGTTATCGACCCTGCCGGATTTTCATAGTTAGGGTTTGTCCGGCAGACTCTTAGGTTGAATATCGTGCCGGCTGGTCAGTACCTGTAACTATTAGTTGCAGTGTCGGCAGGTTATTCAAATATCGACATTGCCGGCGGCTTTTATTTTACTGAAGCCGGCGTGTTATAATTTGTTACCCTGCCGGCTACTTGTTTTGAAAATATTGGTTCCAGATGCCTTGAGTTTTTAAAACCGGAATGGTATTGTGATTAAATCATGTCGGCTGTTAGTTGGCCGGAAATGTATGTGTAATTGACCTTGCCGACCTGTAATGTGAAAAATCCTTGTATCTCTTGTGTTCATATTTGTTATAAGCCGGCAGGTTATTTGAATGATACCCTGCCGGCTATAGTTTAGTCGCCATATATCTTTTAGCATACCCTTCCAGTCTGTTTTTGCAGGATTGGTTATGTTTGTCGAACCTGCCGACAAAAATTCTTAATCGTTCTTGTTCAGGTTAGAAAAGGAAAAAAATAAAGCTTTGAAAGCTCTTAGTCATCCTTCAAGACCTCCTCGTGTTGGTGAAAAGCTCTTGACTTCAAGACATCGAGGGTCATACGTTGTGGAGGGAACGACAAAGATCTGTATACCTAATGATGATTATGAACCACCATTGGAACCCAATGATTCAGACGAGACTCCAGATGAAGACCAATCAATTCCATCTGGTAGAAGAGGTGACGATGATGATGATGATGATGATGATGGAGATAAAGGTAAGGGTAGACAAGATGAAATTGTTGAAGAGGAAAAGGAATAAGAAGAGGAAGAAGAAGAAGTTGGGGAAAAAACTGAAGCTAATGCTCAACAAGTCGAAGCTTCAACTTCAACTGAAACCGGAAAAAAGAAAAGGGTGATCACTAAACCAGCTGATTCCCACATGCCTAACCCTCACTTGATGGTTACACTGAAATAAGATGAGGACCCAAGTGAGACCTCAAAAGACGGTGGCAATGTTCTTTTTGGATACAAAGACTCATGGGCATGTACGATCCATAACACTATCGTAAGTAATCTCAATCAGTCTTTGTTTTTTATTTAAGTGTGTAACTATCTTAAATTTGCGTCAAGTGTTTGTATTTCTTTTTATTTTGTTTTTTTGGTATTTATGATCACAAGCATGTCGTCCGTCTCATGAGGCGCCAAGCTTCATGTTCAGTGACTAAGACTTGGGATCTTGAGGATGAATGTGAGGAAGTGAAAGTGATTTTCAAGAACTCCGGGTTGTGGCCTGCGGTGGAGAGTTCGAATATTGAGCATGATAGAGTTACCGTATCTGCATTCTGTGAGAGGTTATACGGAGAGATCGATACAATTTTATTCCCATTCAGTGAGATGGCCATAACTCCTGATGATGCTCATCAAATTCTAGGATTCGAGGTTGAGGGAAAAGCAGTCTGTGAGGGCTTCGATAATAAGTTTTCTTTCACGGATATCTTCAAATTGTGCAAGACATTGTTCGGTTAGAATCAGGTTGCGACGGAGTCTATGCTTGTGATGAAGGATGGTCGTCTAAGCAAGAAGTTTAATCTGAAGAAGTTGAGGGACACATTATGTGACACCAAGAAAATCTTTGATGAGGAAGGAAGGGTGAACCCGGTGCAATCAATGCTACCGCGTCAGGTTATTTGCGATACGTCCTGGGAAGATGTATCTTCCCCGACAGTTCCGGAAGCTTGGTTGATGCTAGTTATTTGGAACTATTGGATCCCTTAGATAAGATGCGTGAGTATTCTTGGGGTATTGCGGTGGTTGCATTCTTGAACAATTACTTCAAGGGCACTCACTTCGCAAGTAACGGAAATATATGTCTCTTCCAGGTAATTGTATTGTCTAAATCATTTATATTTGGCAAATTCTCGTAAGATAAGATTCTTACTAAACTTTTTTTTTTTTGCATCAGTTTGTATATATGAGCACTTCTCTTCTTTGGTGAAAGCCAACTAGGATGTCAAAGTGGATGTGAATGTTGCGGTTGATAAGCCAAGAGCGCAAAGGTACAGTTTTAAGGGTACTCAGGAAAAGTAAATGCCGCAAAAGCTTATCAAAATCTGAATGGCCATTGATAAATTGACTGAGGAGGAGGTGATATTTGATCTGTATCTGGATGCTATAAATCAAGGTGTAATCCAAAGGAGAGATGAAGTTTCATTATACTATGTACCCTTATTGTTGTGCACCGGAGGATATTCAATGTACGATCCTCATCGGGTAATGTGACAATTGGGTTACGTGCAAGAAGAACCTCATTTAGATGAATATAAACCGTTTTTTACTGTGAACCAGGATGACTGTACCATGTCCCAAAAAAATATTAACGTCTCTTACGATCCAGCGCCAACTCAAGAACATTGGGACGATAGACGTGGTCATAACATCGATGTGAGTCCTTTGGACGAGGTGACCACCGATCATGAAGCTAGTGAGAGATACATGTCGTGGTACTTGGGTTGGGCTCGTCCTATTGTGATTAGGGAGATGACTGCTGAAGAATTGGCTCGGAAGAGGAAGATGGCATCGAAAGACCCATCAACAAGTCTTAAGTTCTTTGTTAGTATTTTAGAGTTGTTCTTATTATTTTAAGATCATATTATTGAATCATTCTATTAATTGTTTGTTGTTTAACTGAAAATAGAAGGATCATTTGAAAACCTTTGTGAAGGTGTTGTGTTGCGCGAGAGAAAAAGGAGAGTCTTTGTCGATTGAAGAGTAAAGCAAGCACATTGACTATGTTAACAATGTTGACAGTGAGGATGCCCATTAAATGTTCAAGCAAGCTGATGCTGAAGTAAAGAGGGAAGAAAAAGCCAAGAGGGAAGCACTAGCCAAGTTGAATGCTGACAAAAAGAGGGCTCGTAGTGGTCGTGGTGATGAAAGTAGTAGTAGTGGTGGTGTTCCTAAAAAGGGCCGTGGTGGTGAATAAATGCATTTCTAGTTCATTTCTTTATATTGTGTTGGAAAAATGTTAAGGTTAATGGCTGGACAAATGTTTCTTTTTAAGGTTTATGGGTAATGTTTTCGTATTTTGGACAACAAGTGTTGGATTTCTAGTTGTTGAATGAATGGTTTGTTTAGATACGTAAAGTTTCAATACCTATGCCGGCATGTTTTTTTGAAGTTACACTGCCGGACAACCCAGCGCCGACAAGGTTTGGAAGTGTCAGACTGCCGGCCCTGATAGCAGAAAATGCTTGCATACCAGGGTCGGGAAGGTAATCAGATCATTACCAAGCCGGTTGTTTTCCCGCCGGCACTGTTTTATGTTATAGACCATGCCGGCCATATGTTGCAGAAAATACATTCTCCTGATGCCTAAAATCATCATAAGGCCGGCATAGTTGTAAACTATATTTCTTGCCGACCACATCATAGCCGGCACGCTAGTGAACAAATACCGTTCCGATGGTTTGAAAGAAAATTGCATGAAATCCTGATGCCTAAAAAATATAAGATCGGAATGGTAATAAAATTATACCATGCCGACCATAGAATAGCCGACAGGAAAATTTCAAACTACATTGTCGGCGTATACACATGTTATCCTGATGCCTATAAGTTATATGGCCAGCATGGAAAAAAACTTTTCTCCATGCCGGCCATACATAGTCGGCATATTGAGGGGGAAAAATCTCGCCGACAAATTCAAAATTCAAAATTTTCGCAAGTACAGTTTCATTGATTGACTTGTACTTGGGCACTATAACGGCCAAATTTGGCCACCATCCTATAAATACACTAATTCTCTCTACACAACTATTTGCATATACTATCCAAAGCTCATACCATCATATACTCCATCTAACTAACCCAATAGCTCTACAAACAAAAATGGGATCATTTGATTCAAATGGGGATTTGACAATCACCAAAGCTTGGTACGCGGAAGATCGACTTAGACGTCAATCCTCCGAAAGGGAGGAATCCAAAACCTTTTGGGCTAGGGTACACAACAAATTTAGTGGTGAGTTAGGGAATCCTAATGCAAGAAGAATTCAACAAGTCCACGCTAGGCACCTAGTAATCGAAGATGCGATACTTGCTTTTTTAGCTCTCCAACCTCGGATTTTTAACACTCTCCCCTTCACCTTGTCCATTGCACAATTTGTAAGTAATTTTGTGATTTTTTTTTTACGTAACCCATGTTGTTTTATCTTCCAATGAAACACCACTAACAAATGTAAGTTTGTTTTGTGTTTTTGTAGCATGAAGTCGTGAAAGCGCGCTACTTGGAGAAAAAGGGGGAAGCATTTGCTTTCGATGCAAGCTATCACTTCTTGGCAAAAAGAATCCCGGAGGATAATCCGGACTACTTAGATGATGTATCATCTTCGGAGGAGGAAGATTGATGGTTTTAGAAGTTTTTGTATAGGTTTTGTGGGTATCCCTCTATGTAAACCCCCACGAGACTATAACTCATCCACTAGGGTTGCCTAGGAGTTCAAAGTCTTGATGCACATGCTAAGTGCATTCGTTTTTATGTTTCAATCAATGTAGTAACCAAAATTGCATGAATGAAGTGAATTACATCTTCCCATATTTTTTTTTCTGTTTGGTATAAGTACAGGTCGGCATGATTATAAATCTTTAACATGCCGGCTACAGGAAAGCCGGCAGTGTTATAAATTATGTGCATACCGACTATATTACAGCCGGCATGGTAGTGAATATTTACATGCCGATCGTTAGATTGCCGGCCAAAGGTAGTCGGCTTATTATTCATTCAAAAACCCTTCCGGCCAAAAAATAGTCGGTGTTTTCTTCATCCAAGGACCATGCCGGCTAAACGTGGTCGACAACTTATTTAAACGTATACCATGCTGGCTAAATATAACTGACACCTTATTCAAACGTCGACCTTACCGACTTATAACATTTTCGAAAACCCATTTTTTGATCTTAATCGAACTCATAAGACGGATTAAAGGTTTAACATACTGAATTTTCATTTTCAAAATTTTAATCTAAACTCAATTAATTAGCCTAATCATATTTTTAGTGTTAATTATAAAGGGAATTTTTGTCATTTTGAAAATATTTGGATAAGGGGTGACCACTTTTACTTCAAAATGACCCTATTTCGTCTCATTTGGTATACCCCAGTTAATATGGATATACCCCAATCAAGCTAGGTTATGGAATCTATGTCCGTATATCAATAATCATCGATTGTATATTTAAGAAATATAAATCATTTTACACAAATTTTATCATTCATGTAGGTTCTTTTTATAGCATTGGATATCATTTGTCTTCTGCTATACTTAATATTATTTATAGTTGAAGAAAACGCTTAAAATTATCTAATAACCTGACAAGTGTTGGGGGAGGCTTACGAAATCCGAGCCGCTATACGCAATACGAAACCTACACAAGCAATGATATACAAATGCGGAAATAACAAACTATGCAATATAGAGGCAATCACACAACACCGGCAATTATGTGGAAAAACCCCTCCAAGGTGAAGGGTAAAAAACCACGGGCAAATCTTCCACTATAATCAATAAAATGGGTTACACACAATTCTCCAAATTTGGGGATACACTCTTCTTCAAGGTGCATATAGCACTTGGATACCAATTTGCCTAAATTACACTCACCCCTAAGGATGGATCAACAATTCATTCACCAAATAGATAATATACACTATCAATTTGACAATAGCAAGAGATAAGATACTTACTACTAGGGTTTGAACAAACCCTAGATTTTTTTCCCCTTTGAAGAGATGTGGAAATTGATCAATCAATCTTCACCACAACAACCAAAAGATCCATTGACAAGAACCCTTTCTCCTCCTCTTCAAGATGCTTCAATCACACCAAAAATTGGTGGTTTAATCTCTCTATCTCACTCACTCTCTTTTCTTCTTCCTCTCTTTCTCTTTCTTCACAAAATGAAGAAGCTCGACATAAACTCGTCTCCTGATGCCTTTTGGTCTTTATAACGAAAAATAAGGCAACCACTAAGTAACTCCCCCCATTGGCTTGGGGGCATCCAAAAGACTATTGGGTCATAAGGAGTAAACCCAACAATATCCCCCTTACGACTTATGGTAACATACCCGTCACCACCAAACCTTCCCTGCTGCATAAATACACATGCTTGTATTTTGGTAGCGACTTTGTTATCATATCAGAACCGTTGTCATCTGTATGGATCTTCTCAATATACAAGACCTTCTCTTCGAGAACTTCTTGTATCCACTGATACCTAATATTGATGTGCTTGGACCTCGAGTGAAAACTCGAATTCTTGCTGAGATGGATGGCACTCTGGCTGTCACAGTAAACGATGAACCTCTGTTGCTTCACACCGAGTTCTGTAACAAACCTCTTCATCCATATCATCTCCTTGCAAATCTCGGTATCTGCAATATACTCTGCCTCTATAGTAGACAATTCCACATATTTTTGTAACTTGGATTGCCAAGACACAGCTCCCCCTGCATAGGTAAATAAGTAACCCGATGTCGACTTGAGACTGTCTTGAGCACTTGCCAAGTCTGAATTTGTGTAACCAACTAACTTTGGATTGTCACCTCCATAGCACAAACACATATTAGAAGTACCCCTTAGATACCGTGTATCCATTTCACTGCTTCCCAATGCTCCATATCAAGATTTGATAGAAATTTTCTTACTACTCCAACTGCATGAGCTATATCCGGCGTTGTACACACCATTGCATACATCAAACTACAAACTGCGGACGCATAAGGAATTTTCTCCATCTTCCTTTTCTCAACATCATTCACAGGACATTGATCACGAGTTAACTTAAAATGGTTTGCAAGTGGAAAACTTAACGGTTCGGCCTTGTCCATGTTGAATCTTTGCAACACTTTCTCAATGTAGCTTTCTTGTGATAACCACAACTTCCTCGCTTTCCTATCACGAGTGATCTCCATGCCAAGAATACGCTTTGCTGCACCCAAGTCTTTCATAGCGAAAGACTTGCTCAGATCTGACTTCAACCTGTCAATCTTTTTCTTATCTTTGCCAACAATAAGCATGTCATCAACATATAGCAAAAGAGTAATAAAATCACCATCAACAAATTTTTGAATGAATACACAATGATCTGAGGCTGTCCTCTTGTACCCATGTTCCTTCATAAACGATTCAAACTTCTTGTACCATCTTCTTGGAGCTTGCTTCAAACCATATAAACTCTTCTTTAGCTTGCATACCATGTGCTATTTGCCTTTGACTTCAAAACCCTCGGGTTGTTCCATATACGCATCTTCCTCCAACTCACCGTGAAGAAATGTTGTCTTGACATCTAGTTGTTCTATCTCAAGATCCAAACTAGCGGCTATTGCCAAGATAACCCGAATAGAAGGAAATCTCACCACCGGTGAGAAAATCTCGTCAAAGTCAACACCCTTTCTCTGCTCATAACCCTTCACAACTAAGCGTGCTTTGTACCTTGGTTGTGAGTTACCATCTTCAGTCTTGATTCTGCACACCCACTTGTTCTTCAGAATTTTCTGGTTCTCAGGCTTGTCAACCAAATCAAAAGTGTCATTCTCATCTAAATAGCCAACCTCTTCTTTCATGGATTTCAACCACTTATGACTTTAAGGAACACTAAGAGATTCTTCATAAGACTCTGGTTCACCTGCATCTGTGAGCATCACATACTCATGTGGTGTATACTTTGTTGAAGGTAATCTGGTCCTGTTGGATCTTCTCAACTCAGCTTCTAGTTGTTGTTGTTGCACTTCTTGCTCAACATCATCCATTGGAACATCTTCATGAGCTTCATCTTCATTTCCATTACCATCAACATCATCATCATCATCATGTTGTTTAAGAGTAAGAACAACTGGATTTGGATCCAAGGTCCTATCATCTTGAAGCTTTGGCATCTCAATCTTCTCAAAGTCTTCAATAGTCTGGTCTTCAAGGAATACTGCATCCCTACTTCTGATAACCTTCTTCTCAACTGGATCCCAAAATCTGTAACCAAACATCTCTGTCACATAGCCTAGGAACACACACTGCTTTTCTTTGTCATCAAGCTTTGATCTCTGATCTTTTGGGATATGAAAAAATGCCCTGCAACCAAACACTTTCAAGTGATCATAAGTAGGTTCTTTGTCTCTCCATACCTTTTCTGCTACTTCTTCATCTAGCGGTTTTGAAGGAGATCGATTGATCAAATACACAGCAGTATTCATTGCTTCACCCCAGAAATGCTTCTGCAACTTGTACTGAGATAACATACACCTGATTCTCTCAAGAATAGTGCGGTTCATCCTCTATGCAACACCATTATGTTATGGAGTCTTCGGTACTGATTGTTCATGACCTATACCCATGCTATTGCAATACACTTCAAGTTGTCCAATGTACTCTCCCCCATTGTCAGAACGAAAGGAACTTCAAGGTTCTACCTGTTTCTCTTTCCACCATGCTGTGAAACATCTTGAACACAGGAACAATATCATCTTTGTTCTTGATTGCATATGACCAAACCTTCCTTGAAGCATCATCTATGAAAGTAACAAAATAAATAGCACCACCAAGTGTTTTGACCCTTAAAGGTCCACATACATCAGAATGAACAAGATCAATAATACCAGAATTGCGCTTGGGTAAAGCTTTATGAAAAGAAACTCTAGTTGTTTACCAACTAAACAATGAGTACACTTACCCAATTGCATACCTTTGGCATTTGGAAAAACTTATCTTTTGATGAGGATTTGAATTCGCTTCTCACTAAGATGACCAAGTCTTCTATGCCACAGCTCGGAGATTGAATCTTTGTCAACATGATTCAACTCACCTTTCAATACTTTCACTTGTGTCTTGTACAATGTGCCACACTTCTTGCCTCTTGCAATAACCATGGATCCCTTGCTTAGCTTCCATTTTCCATCACCCAAGTGATTGTTGTACCCTTTATCATCTAACACTCCTGGTGACATTAGATTCAAACGAAGATCTGGTACATGTCACACATTTCTGAGAACCAACGTACAGCCAACAATGATCTCAACCTTTACATCACCCATTCCTACAATCTTCGAAACACCACTGTTTCCCATTCTGACTGACCCAAAGTCACTAGCCTTGTAGGAGGTAAATACATCTTCATGAGGAGTATCATGATAAGATGCACCTGAATCAACTATCCATTCTGAATCAGAACCTGCAAAACTCACACAAACATCATTACAATCTGAGAATACAATGATATCATCATTTTTCGCAGTAGCTGCAACACCATTGTCTTGGTTATCATTTCCTTTCCCCTTTTTGTGTTCTTGCTTCGGCTTCCTGCATTCATTTGAATAATGACCTCTCATACGACAGTTCCAACATTCAACTTCCTTTTTGGACTTTGTTTTACCCCTTGACTTGCTACGGCTAACTTGTCTTCTGTCTTTTCTTCTACCCCGATTTTCTGTCACAAGAGCTTCTGAATGAGATGAGTCTAGTGACCTTCTTCTAACTTCTTCATTCAGAAAACTGCTAGTTGCAACAGTCATGTCCAACTTCCTGTCTGGAGCAGAATAACTGAGACAATTCCTCAATGGCTCCCAACTGTCTAGTAAAGTATTTAGCAACAAATAAGCTTGAATCTCTTCGGGAATTTTGAGATCCATAGATGTAAGATGATTCATAATACCCTTCATTTCATTTAAATGTTGCGCCATTGAACTTCCTTCCTTATAACACAGCTTTCCAATCCTTTTGAATAGAAGATCTTTTGCACAAGGAGACTGCTGATCATATATCTCCTCTAACTTGGTCCACAAAGAATATGCTAGTGTCTCACTAGCCACATGATGAAAAATGCGATCATCAATCCACTGACGAATAAAACCAACTGCTTTTCGATTAGTAACTTTCCAATCTTCTTCACTTGTCTTCTCAGGCCTTACTCCCTTACTCTCTATTGGACCATAGAGATCTTTATAATATAACCAGTCTTCCATCTTCGATTTCCATATCACAAAGTTCTCACCGGTCAAATTGACCATTCTATTACTAGTGCTAGCTTCCGCCATTGCACATGATTAGCTCAACCCAAAAGCTCTGATACCACTTGTTGGGGGAGGCTTACGAAATCCGAGCCGCTATGCGTCATACGAAACCTACACAAGCAATGATATACAAATGCAGAAATAACAAACTACGCAATATAGAGTCAATCACACAACTCCGGAAATTACATGGAAAAACCCCTCCAAGGTGAAGGGTAAAAAACCACGAGCAAATCTTCCACTATAATCAAACAATGGGGTGAAGGGTAAAAAACCACGGGCAAATCTTCCACTATAATCAAACAATGGGTTACACACAATTCTCCCAATTTGGGGATACACTCTTCTTCAAGGTGCATATAGCACTTGGATACCAATTTGCCTAAATTACACTCACCCCTAAGGATGGATCAACAATTCATTCACCAAATAGATAATATACACTATCAATTTGACAATAGCAAGAGATGAGATACTTACTACTAGGGTTTGAACAAACCCTAGATTTTTTCCCCTTTGAAGAGATGTGGAAATTGATCAATCAATCTTCACCACAACAACCAAAAGATCCTTTGACAAGAACCCTTTCTCCTCCTCTTCAAGATGCTTCAATCTCACCAAAAATTGGTGGTTTAATTTCTCTATCTCACTCACTCTCTTTTCTTCTTCCTCTCTTTCTCTTTCTTCACAAAATGAAGAAGCTCGATATAGACTCGTCTCATGATGCCTTTTGGTCTTTATAACCAAAAATAAGGCAACCACTAAGTAACTCCCCCATTGGCTAGGGGGCATCCAAAAGACTATTGGGTCATAAGGAGTAAACCCAACAACAAGTTCCTAGATGTAATGTATTTATGTATAGAACAAAAAATATATCTACATTATATAGTACTACTATGAACATATACTCATTCAAACAATTTTTCATTAATCTCATTCGCATGAGACTCAATGTAATCATTATAGACTATCGCTTTCTTCAAATGGCAGTTGGTTTAAGGCGAAAAGACATGGCAGCTGGTTACTTAGAATTTCACCGATGAAGCATGCAATGGAAGCGCCAGATAAGTCTCGTGGAATGCAATGGTTCCATTACTGGATTCCTCGCTGAAATGCTCAGTACATGATTTAATGCTTAATGCTCTTTAACTCAGTTGATTTGCAGCTGGTGAAGACACGCTTTCAATGCTTTCTGTAGTAAGGCTACCATTGTTACTACTTTTGCTGATGGGTAGTGAAATAAAGAAAACTGGTATTGAGAATAGTGAATGTTATGAAAGATTTAGTCTTCAGACCTTGTAATTAAGAAAGCTATTATATTTTGCAATGAGAGCCGTTCCTATGGACTCAACAAGCTTGAAGTTTGTTGATTTTGCTCCCACTATGGACTCAATAAACATGAAAAATGGATGTACAAACCAACAAATTTGTTGGTTTGTTGAATGAGATGGAACATGTGGCGCGCGTGTGATGAAAGTCCGGGAGAGCGTGGGAAGACCGGGAGTTGGAAGGAAAATCGCGGGCTTTGGAAGGAAAAACGCTGGCGTGTATTCCTCCCTCGCCCTGTACAATTTCAGATTCCCATGCAATTACTTTACTACTTTTTAATTCCCTTTATCCTTTTTTTATCTCATTTTATCCTATTTTATCTCACCAAATATATTATTTTATATTTTATCTTTATCCTACAAAATATTTTATATTAAAAATAAATATTAGTGGGTCCCTGGAAAACCAAATATGTTCATTTTGCTCTAGTTTTCCATATTGAAAAACACAGTTTGTTTACCCACGTGGCTCAACCAAATAAAATAAAAAAAATGTTCATTGCCATAGGAACTGCCACGAGGCAAGGAAGTTATTTATTCCATTTTTGAACCGACAACTAAATTAAATAAAAAGTGGATTTCTCGTTGATATAGTACATTATACATCCGAATTTAAAACTTGAGGGCATCGTAAGTTGCAACTCCCATGTGTGGGCCCAGTGTCTCTTCTGAGGTATGTGCAGTAGGAATAAGGGTGAACATTTGGCCCGAAATCCGTGAATTTAGCTGGGATCATACATATTTTTGTGGGTGGGTGTCCGAACCGTTCGCTAATGGGTAGGATGCAGATGGAATTTTTGAATTCTAACAGATTATGGATTGGGCCCAGATGCAATTTTAAATATCCGTTGGACATCCATACCCGTTCATCTTTTTATCAAACTTTTTCGGTACAAATATGAGTATTTCTTTCATGTCATAATTTGATGAGCTTACAAGATACAAAACGAATATATGTATAAGTGGACATACTTGATCCCAAGTACACCAAAAACAGGTTATTTTGTAGGGTCAGTTTGTCCTTTCTTTTCAAATTTTGAGTAACTTCAAAGCATTATACTCAAGTCCAATTTTAAACCCATAAATAATGTAGTCTTCTTTCTAAAACCATTCGTAAACTTGTTGTCTTTATTTCTCTACTATAAACTTTAATTATAAAACATATCCGTTGGATTATCTACATCCAATCCGTCCATCCGTAGATCCATTGGATGCAGATGCCAAATATGAAATCCGTAGTGAATTGAATTGGATGTGGATGAGGTTAATACTGGTCTATACCGTCCCATTAAGTATTTATATTACCAAGATGGGTCCCCAGAGACAATTAAGTATCTATGTTAGATATGAATCCCCAACAATTATTCGCTATTTGGAACCTTTGACAGGCGATCTCTTTACCGCTATATTTGCGGACTGTCATTTTGATGAGACAACCTTCCCGTCTTTAGGGGGAGGTGTGGAAAATGATTTCCTAAGGGAACGAAAGGAATTGTCGTGGTGTGTTCCCAGTTTGTCTCATCTTGATCCTGCACCTCACAACGTGAAAGTGAAGTGAAAAGAATTATTGATCTTTAGAATGTGGCAAATTCAATGCCTGGTGTAGTCACTGATATTGTTATAATCACTAGATCACACATACCAGCTGCAAGCGTTCCTGCAAGGTTATAAATCCCTAATACGTGAAAATGCACCCTATATAGAGGTGTCAAACCTACACTTGGTGGAAGTGTAGCTGAGGGCGTGTCCCCCCAAAGGAAGTGGGGAAGACCACTTGGTTCGGTCGATACTCAACCAAGGAAGAAAAGAGTGATAAGGAACAAATTAATCCATGTATCATCAATGCAGATAATCCATCTCATGAGATTATTTCTGACTATATATAGTTATGTCCATGGATCATTAATGGAGGGCGCTCTGATGTTTGAGATGATTCTAGAGAACAAATAAATTTCTATGGATTATGAGAGTGCATACGTGTTGATGGAAAGATCCTCCACGCAGATTGATGATGCATTTGCATACATTGTTGCTCAAGAGATCATTGAGCACGATGACATCAAACCACGCTTTATTGCAGAATGTCAAAGAAGAGCAGACTTGCCTAAATGAGAAGTTGCAATCCAAGAAGAATTAAATTCACTGGCAAAGAGATGGGTATTTGGTGCAATAGTGCTAACCCCACTAGGTGTAAAGCCTGTAGGACATAAATGGGTATTTTTTAGAAAGCATAATAAGAAGAATGAAGTCTTGAGGTATAAGGCTCGCCTTTTAGCGCAAGGTTTATCACAACGCTCTGGAATTGATTATGAGGAACATACTCTTCCGTAATGGACATCATAACGTTCCGCTACTTAGTTATCTTGGTAGTTTCTGAAGGACTTGAAATACAACTTATGGATGTGGTTACAATATATCTCAATAGGGATATTGATTCATAGATATACGTGAAAGTTCCTGATGACCTTCCATTGCCCGAATCAAGTAACTCTAAATCACGGAATGCGTTTTCAATTAAGTTGAAACGCTCACTTTACGGATTAAAGCAATCCGGCCGGATGTGGTATACCCGTATAAGTGATTATTTTATTGGGAAGGGATATACAAATAATGAGTCATACCCCTACGCATTTATAAAGAAAATGATCTCCGAATTTGCAATTATAGTTGTTTATGATGATGATATGAACATAATAGATACTCTTGATGAAATAAGAGAAACCGCAAGCTATTTGAAATCTGAATTTAAGATGGAAAATCTTGGGAAAACTCGATTTTGTCTAGGACTTGAACTAGAACACCCGAGCCTGTGGAATACTAATCCACCAGTCTGCATATGGCCATAAGATACTTAGGAAATTTAATATGGAAAAGGTGCATCCTTCTAGAACTCTCATGATTTGTCGAAGTTTAATGTACTAAAGGATCCATTTTGTCCCAAGGATGATGAGGAATAGGTATTAGGAGATGAAATTCCCTACCTAAGTGCAATAGGCGCATTATTGTACTTAGCGCAATGTACTCGACCTGATATATCATTCTCAGTGAACTTGTTAGCTAAATACAGCTCAGCGCCTATGCAATGTCATTGGAATGATATGAAAAATGTTTTCAAATACATAAAAGGAACCATTGACATGGGTTTATTTTATCCCTATGAAGAAGTAAGAAGGAATACATAAAAGGAAATGCAACTCCCTACACTGAAACCCGAAATAATGTTTTGGTTGGTTTTGCTGATGCTAGGTACTTCTCTGACCCACATAAATGTCGATCACAAACTGGTTATGTATTCACCATTGGAAACACAACGATATCTTAGAGATCGACCAAGAAGACTCTTGTGGCTACCTCCACGAACCACTCTGAGATCATTTCCTTACACGAGGCGGTTCATGAGTATGTATGGTTAAGGTCTACCAATACACACATTCGAGGGACAAGTGGTATGAGTTCTACCACTGTTGAGTCAACTTGCATTTATGAGAATAATGCAACTTGCATCGAAAAAATTAAGAAAGGGTACTTTAAGGGTCATAATACGAAGAATATATCACCAAAATTATTTTACAATCAACAACATCGCAGTCTCTTCTGAAAATTCAAGTCAGTCAAGTAAAATTTGATGAGAATGCGGCAGACCTATTTACTAGGTCATTTCCTAAATAAACTTTTGAAAAGCATGTAAAAAGTATCAGACTAAGAAAATTGTTTGAATTCCCTTGAATGCAATCACGGGGATATGACGACATCAGGGGGAGTATCTAATGATATGATGTCGACATCATGGGAAGTGTCTGTTAAACTCTTTTCCCCTTGACCGAGTTTATTTTTTTCCAATGGATTTTGTTACTCGATAAGGTTTTTAATGAGACAACCGCAACACCAGGGTTATGACTCCCCGGTTGAGATTATCTTTTTCCCACAGGATTTGTATATTTATGAGTTTTTAAGCAACAAGAGAAGTGGTCAACCCTCATGGAGCAACTTTATTAAGGCTCAACACATTGTACTCTTTTCCCTTCGTCAAGGTTTTCTCCCACTTGGCTTTTCTTTGACAAGGTTTTAATGAGGAAACATATCTGGAGTTATATTGTTGAACCGCACAAGAGAGAATGTTAATTAAAGGGCCCACGCCCATGGATGAGCGGTCCAAAGAGGAAGTCTTTTGGTTTCCCCTTTAGTCTTTTGGTTTTTCCCTATCCATATATATAAAGGATATTGAATCCATGTAACCAGATAACTCTAATCAGTAAAATCATTTGCTTTCTCTGCCTCTTCCTCTTTCCCTATTATTCTACTGAAAAATAAATTTCCTTTTTATAACTTTTTTTTAAATGACACTCCTGACATTTCTTTCATTTCACCGGTTTCTTCTTCTTCTTCTCTCATTCTTTTTTCTTTTTTCTTCCGTCTCTATCACCATCACCACCAACAACAATAGCTCCGCCTCCACTAAACCAATGAGAAAAGATAGATCGGCAACAACATCACCTCCGTCTCCTCCACCAACACCTCCTTTTCTTTTTATTTTACTTTTATGTTCACCAACAGTACCTCTGCCACCAATATCCGCCACTAACATCACCTCTGTCTCCTCCACCAAAACCACCAGCACTTCCTTCTCTTTTCTGTCCATATTTTCCATCAACAACACCTCCTCTTTCTTATATTTTCTCCCCCTCACTACATATACAGATCATCCACCAAAAATACCTCTTCCTCCTCCTTCAATCCTCTACTAACATTACCAATACCTTCAGATCATCATCGTTGAAAATCATCATCAAAAGATAATGATACATCATCATTGTTGAAATTATGGTTGTGTGTTGGTGAAATGTTAGAAAACTGATGAAACCAAATTTGGTTTTATCAAATTTTAGAAAAACTAAACAACACTAGAACCAGGTTTTCTGTTGGTGAAATGTCGGAAAAATGATGAAACCAAAACTAAACAAAGCTGAGACCAATTTTATGTTGGTGAAATGTTAGAAAACTGATGAAACCAAATCTGGTTTCATCAAATTTAAAATAAAAAAAACTAAACAACATTAAAACCCATTTTTGTATTGGTGAGGACATTAAGTTTGGTTGAAACAAAATTTGGTTTCATCTGATTTTTGCCTATTTTTTTAATCGTGAAACCAAAGTTTAATGGTGAAACTATATGTTTATGTTGAAACCAAATTTGTTTTCGACTAATTTTTTCACAGTTTATTCATTTTGGTGCATTTGGTTTCTTCGTTGAAGTTGCATTGGCGAAATGACAATTTTATGTGGAAACTAAATTTGGTTTCATCATTTTTCTGCCTAATTTTTGTCCTTGAAACCAATGTTGTTGGTGATATTTGTGGTGATGTTGCTTCCTGGTGGTAGTGTTGGTTGGTGATTATGAGTGGGGCTGGGTATTTGGTGGTGGCGATATTATTGGTGGTGGTGGTTGGAGGAGGTGCTCGTTGGTGGTGGTTCTGGTGGTGGTTGGTATTGGTTCTGGTTGCTACATGTGGTCGTTTCTGGTGCTAGTTGGTGGTGGTAACTGGTGGTTATGTTGTTGCTGGTGGTGGTGGCACTGGATGGTGTTGTTACTGGTGGTGGGTGATCCCTGTCGTATACGTCAAAAATAATTCACTTTCTCACTCAACAAAATATAAATGAAGTATAAGATAATAAAGAGTTCGTTCCACGTGAGGCTAGTGTTGTTATGCAATTTCAGTTTCTTTAGTAACCAATGGGGGATTTTGATTTTATCAAAGAAATTAAAACTAAATCAAAGCAGTAGAATAATGAAAGTAATCAATAAGAAGACTATATTAGTCAAGGGATTGTATCATTCACAAACATGTATTTTCACCGATGACTAGAATTGATAATTTAATCTCTCTTTTATTAAAAGTCCTAGGATATCTTTATCGCAGGTATGTCCCGCTAATTCCCTGATTTCATCACAACCACATTAAAAGATGCATATGTGAATTCTTCCTAGAAAGCAACCTAAAGTGTAAAAGCACAATTAAGTTTAACTTCCTAAAAGTAGTAAGTTCTATGGAGTAAGACTAATCAAAGAAATCGAACGTGTTAAACCACTAATTCAATTTAACCAAGGTTATGATTCATATCTGATTATAAAGATGTATCAATACAAGTAATATCCACACTATGCTACTTACAAACATGAATTGACAACTTTTACGTATTGAAAATCCTAATCTATCAATAGAGATGGAGACTAATCTAATTGATTCTGGACTCAACCAAACTAGCATTCAAATCATATTACATTATAAATCATGAATCATAAACAACAAAATTGAGACAAAACTAATTTATTGAATCGAATATCATGTTGAGAAATCAACTTAATCCTTAACCAATAATGTGTATTTAGCTACTCATAGTTATGTAGTTCATCATAATATCATTGAAGTAAAGAATATAAAAACCAAAGCAAACCCTAGAAGATGCGGCCCCAAAAACTCCAAGTAGTAGTAGAATACGTGATAATCCAAGTTGTAGAAGACTTTTCTTTTATAGCTCTTGTTCCAAAATTAAGTCTAGTCTTCAAAAGTCCATTAGATAGAAGTCCACTAATTTCCCATATGAGTGAAAAATCCGTGTAGAAATTCCGCGCAAAAAGTGTCACCGGAGACCCTGGCCGGAAGTTAACCAGAAAATAGCTCAAGTGACCGGAAAAGTCAAACCGGCCACCAGTCAAACTAGTCAACTCGGTAAAAGGTCAATGGGTCAGGTGAGTCAACTCTGGTCAGCCTAGTCAGAACCGAGTCAAAAGAGGCAAGTATGAATCATTTAAGTCTATTTGCTCAGGCTTGAGCATTTTGCACATGTCTACTCAATGTTGCGCCATCTTATCCTGCTGTGCAGCTTCAATCACCAACACGTCCAATCCATAGCTCCATCTTTTTAACCACACAACAACACTATCTCTTGATCACCATTTCCATTCACCAATATCTCATTCAATGCCTCATAACAACTCCATAGCAGCACCTCAGTGCTGTAGCATTCTCTTGCAAACCATGTCATCACCTGTGACTTAACAACACAAGTTACTCATCTGCAACTGCATCCATACAATCAGTCACACTAGACACCAATGCCAATTAATCTTGACCACAGCACCATCAATACCTACACCTGAACCACCACAGATTCAGTACTGCCACAACAAAATGTAACTTCATCTCAGTCATAGATCTCAATTGCAAGCAATACCAACAATCAACTGCAATACCACCAGCTACTTCACCTACACTTCACCAGCATCATCACAATTTCTATGGGTCTCTATCCATGCTATAACCACCAAACCTGTAAACCTAACATTCATCTAAAACAGCTTGACATCTCTCTGAGCAAGAAACTCTACTGTTGCAAACCTATCTCAGCACCAACTTCTCAAACATACCACCAGTGCTCTCATTCACTTCCCTAATTTCAATTGCTTTAGCTTAACTAGTTCCAAACCACCAACAAGAGCTCCACCTGCTAAATATGAGCAGCAACCTACAGATAGCCATTTCCTGTAACAATCAAAGACAAACCAACACAAATTCAACAATCTCAAAACCCTAATTTCCATTTATAACAGTAACACCACCATTTCTACCTCAAATTACATCAAACCCATTCTTTCCCTTCATCACAATAAGCTTCTCCTTCTTCAATTAGATAGCAGTATCACCAAACCCATCATTTCACACTCAAATCTGAGTTGAACCCTAACATGTAAATCCATTATCATCTCAGATTTAATCACCTCTCAATGAAACAATCATCAACATCTAAAAACTATCTCCATCAATTTCTATCTATCTTTACTTCAGCTTCAAATCAAACCTACCTGAATCTTTAATCATAATTACCAGAAACCTAGTTTTTATTTTTTCTTCATCAACAACACAAACTCATAAAAATCAGCTTCATATCCCCTTTTTTGTTTTTATCATCTCTTCCACCAGTAGCAACAAACCGAATTCATCATCTCCTCTTCGTCTTCTGCAACCAGTACGCTTCTCTACCTCAAATTTCATCTTTGAATCTCTTAAATTATGCACCGCTTCTTCTCTTGGTTTCATGTTTAGTAGGAAAGAGAGAAAGCAATGATAAGAAAAATTATTTCTTTCTGAAATTTAGGTTCCTGTAAGAAATTGGATTTATACGCCCCAGCGATAGGATAAGGTCCACCTTAACTTGTTTTACCTGTCAGTTTTAGTTGAACAACAACGACTCTTATTTATCAAATCCACTTCTCTCTTTAATTTCTCTACATGACTATAAAGCTGCCATGCTTTTCAGACAGATGAATTTGCATCGTTTATGTCGACATGCTTTTCAGAAAGAGATGAAAAAATAAAAGAAAATAATGAAAAATAATTTCTCTCCAAATTAACACTCGCACGTGGGAAATGACACCTCTTCCCTTCTTGCTTCAAATATAAAATTTCTTTTTCTTTTGATGTAAATGACTCCAAAGTACCTAAAACTCAAAAATAAACATAACATACATAATTTACAAGAAAACTTAGCAAAGAAAGCATAAATAATAGATAAATATCAAGGTGTTTTAGACACTATCAGTGGTGGCGCTGGCTGGTGGTGTCGAGTTGGTTCTGATAGTGTTGATGGTGAGAAGAATATTTAAATTGAGGGTGGGGTTACTTATTATTTTTGTTGGGCTAAATTAACTTAAAGGGTAGTTTAGAAAAATTTGTTCAAATGAGATTTTTGTGAACAATTTGTTTTGTTGGGTTTTTTTGTATATGGATATATAGTGACAACTTTGGGATTATAACCCACGGCCTGGAAACATAACACAAATAAAACATATGATTTATTGGAACCTTGGCTAAGTAAGATCGAAACACTAGTTTTAAAAGAACAAAGTCAACCATCTACTAGTTCAAATGTTGAATTTGAAAAAGTCAACCCAAAAATTTAACATATTTTCACATAATATTTATAACCAGTGGTGAAAAGGTGAGGGTACCCCAAATATACCTCAAGCTATTACTTTTCCTTCCTATAAGTCTTTTCCCAGAAAGTGATTGTTTATGGACTGAGTCGAGACAATACAACAAATCGGTTCACACTTTGTGTGCTCGTCTATGGATACGAGATCGAGACAATACAACAACAAAGTGTGTTTACTTGATACAAAGGTTCGGACTTAACCAAACTCAATAAGATTCACATATCAAGTAAATAGGAATTAACGTTTGTGCAATTTACTTTAATTATAATAAAACAATTATAATGCGGAAATATAAAGTAAATGACATAGCAAGATTTTGTTAACGAGGAAACCGCAAATGCAGAAAAACCCCGGGACCTAGTCCATAATTGAATACTCTCAGGATTAAGACGCTATACAAAATAAACCAACTTCGTATAGTTGGGACCAAGAAACTACACGTATAGTTTACCTAGTTCCATCTGTATTCCCACGCCTCCAACCTGTAAACAAGTTACGTACTTGGACCAATTCCTTTGGTTTGTATTCCATACAGTAAAGGAACAACAAATCTATTTGGTATCAACTCTCTTCAACCAAGTGATATGAGTTGCGCAAAGGTTCCCTTGTTTATCTTAACATAAACTCCTTTGTTAGGTTCCAAGATATATATTATGTTCAATCACCTAAAGGCAATCGTTAAGATTAAGCTAATCAATACCTTTAATCACAAGGAAACCTATTGATGCCGATCTTCCTCAATTAATCAATCCAATCTACTATAAGGATAAACCGATTATAAATTGGATCCTCTTTTTCCCAAACAAGTATTGTGCACACCAAAGATTATAAAAACCAAGTCAGAAATCTTCAATATCTTCTTTGTCTTCAAATATTCTAAGATATTCAATAAACACCTGCACACAACTACTTGAATCTCTTGTGATCAATCACACACAACAATGGATTATCATAAGATCCTCTTTAGTCTAATAATAGTCTTAAGATTCATGTCGAAACCTTGAACTAGTTTGAGTGAATCTTATATCAAAAGAGAAGATTCTCAAGCATAAACAAACTAGGTGAAATCAAAGTTCAACCACCGTTAGTCAATCAAATCAATACGAAAACTAAAGATAAACCGCAATATCTAGTTTCCCACCAACGGGTCGCGCTAGAGCTTCTCAATCCCAAAGAAGACTTTAAAATGAGCAGCCGTAAGAGATTTCACCTAATTAGATTACTATCCTCTTCGATAGGCGGATTCACCAGTAACAAAGACAAAAGAGGAAGTTTATGTTACGCAGGATTAGTTTGCTAGAGATGCAAACTCAAAGTATTTATAGACAAGGAAGTTTGGACACCAAGAAATTTCCAAAACCGAAAATATTCTCAAGATATTTTTCATTACTCCGCCAAATTCGGTTTTAATAATTCCTGTGAATGCACTGTCCAAAAATAATGATCGAAATCTCCTTGGAAAATCTTTAATTAGCAAATGCATAATACTAATTCTTATTTTCCATATATAATTAAAATGATTCTTAACTTATTTAAATTCAATCTTGGGATTCTTGTTAATGCACTATGTTCAAAGTGTGTCGACATCTTACTCTTGCAAGTCCTTTTTCATACTTTCTCACTTGAAACCAATTTACCACACTTTCAAACAAGTTTAGAATTGGATATGAATTTCAAGAACTATGTGATTGACTAAGTAACACTCAATCACAACTCATGGGTTTACGGTTCTACCAAAACAAGTTTCGGTTCCACCTCCATGTGAGTATTGTGCATAGTTACACTATCTTACCAAAAATACGGCTGACTAGGTACTAGGATCTGTTCCCCACATATATATTGGTATCTAACTTGTATGCATTGCACATGTCCATAGGATCGGTTCCCCCTTCCCAAAAATGTGTTGCACATGTTCATAGGATCGGTTCCCATTTCGTCCATAAACCTATTTGCACCTCATACAAGGATCGGTTCCCCTTCCAATGCACCTCAATACCGGTATATAATTTAGGTTATATTTTAATTCAGTTTTGGAAATTCCTTGGTGTCCTAACTTCCTTGCCTATAAATACTTTGAGTTTTCATTTCTAAAAAACTAATCCTTCGTGACAGTAAACTTCCTCTGTTGTACTGTTACTGGTGAAGCCGCCTATTTGGAGAGGAGATTAACCTAATTAGGAGAAATTTCTTACAGACGCTCAGTTTAAAGTCTTCTTTCGGATTGAGAAGATCTAGTGTGTACCTTTGGTGGGAAACTAGATAATTGCGGTTTATCTTTAGTTTTTATATTGATTTGATTGACTAACGGTGGTTGAACTTTGATTGCACCTAGTTTTTTTATGCTTGAGAATTTTTTCTCCTGATATAAGATTCACTCAAACTAGTTCAAGGTTTCGACAGGGATCTTTTGACTATTGTTAGATCTAAAGACGATCTTGTGATAACCCATTATTAATAGACTCTGTTATGTGTGTGATTGATCAAAAGAGATTCAAGTAGTTGTGTGCATGTGTTTATTGAAGATCTAAGATGATTTGAAGACAAAGAAGAGATAGAATATCCAATTAATAATATTCCTTTGGTGTGCACAATACTTTTTTTGGTAAAAGAGGATCCAATTAATAATCGGTTTATCCTTGTGGTAGATTGGATTGATTAATTGAGAAGATCGGCATCAATACAATTCTTTGGATTAAGAGTGTTGTTGTCTTAATATTAATGATTGCCTTTTGGTGATTGAACATAAGATAGATCTTGGAACCTGGCAAAGGAGTTTATGTTAAGATAAACAGAAGAACCTTTATGAAACTCATATCCACTTGGTTGAAGAGAGTTGATACCAAAATTTTTTGTTGTTCCTTTACTGTTTGGAATACGAACCAAAGGAATTGGTCTAAGTACGTTACTTGTTTACAGGTTGGAGGCATGGGAATACAGACTAGACTAGGTGAACTATATGTTTAGTTGCTTGGTCCCAACTATACGAAGTTGGTTTCCTGAGAGTATTCAATTCTGGACTAGGTCCCGGGGTTTTTCTGCATTTGCGGTTTCCTCGTTAACAAAATCTTGTTGTGTCATTTACTTTATATTTCCGCATTATAATTATTTTATTATAATTAAAGTAAATTGCACAAACGTTAATTCCTATTTAGTTGATACGCGAATACTATTGATTTTGGTTAAGTCCGAACCTTTGTATCAAGTAAACATATTTCGTTGTTGTATTGTCTCGATCTTGTATCCATAGAAGATCACACGAAGTGTGAACCGATTAGTTGCATTGTCTCGACTCAGTCCATAGACAATCATTTTCGGATAAAGGACTTATAGGAATAAAAAGTTTTAGCTTGAGGTATATTTGGGTACCTTCGTCTTTTCAATTGGTATCAGAGCAGGCAAACATGAAAAGATCTAACAATATGTGTTTGGTGCGATCCATCCTATAAGAATTAAATCCATGTATGATTCAGTTAACGAAGAGAAAGAAGATGATATACTTCATAAAGGATGTTTTTTTTCAAAGTCTGATGAACAGCCTTGGACTGTTAGTTCACTAGTTGAACCCAACTCAGAAAATATTAACTATGATGAGTTTATAAGAAAACAAATTGTTCTGACAAACAAGTCATATTCAGATGACAGTGATGAGATTAATTTTTTTAGAAAGCTTGCTGAGAAATACAATCTAAAGGATAATATATATTATCCATCTGCCGAAAAAGTCGTCAGATAATTCTTGATTCATGAAGATGCTGAATCTAAAGGACTTGAATTTGTTCAATCCAGAAGAGATATATTAGTTAAAACAAGGATATGTGATTATAATCTCCATAATCTCTTAACTAATATACAAGTTCCTGATTCTAATAGTCTATCCACTTGTAAGAATCAAGATGAAAGTGTTTTAAGGGTTAATTCTTTGACTAGTATCTGGTCAACATTGTATGACAATGATTATCCCTCAAACAGAGAAAAATATCAACTCATGCATACAAAAACAAAGGATTTCAAATCTTGTTGTTCTGTTGTTGATCTAAGCAAGAGTTCTGATTATTTCACATCTCGCAAAACTTCAAGTCACACTTGTGTTCTAGTTCATAGAACTGATTAAGGGTGCACAAGAACCAAGACGGACCGGCGTATCGTAATGGAACCGGTGGAACCGTACCTATTTTTGTACCGAACCGAGGAAGGGGGTACATGTACCGGTCCAAAAAATACGAACCAGGGCTAATAAGGTACATGTACACGGTCCTTCCCTAGTTACATACCGTCCCGGACCGAATGTACCGAAGAATCAGTTTCAGCACTCACCACTTCTTTTCCATGGCCTTGCCAGTCATCAACGCTCTGGCTTTTGGAATTCTCGACTTCATCCGAACTTTCAAATCCAAGTCCCTCAGTGCACAGCTTCAAACTTTCTGGCTTCTTGGATGAGAACTCACTGCTACTGGTATTTGCAGAACTTGAGTACTATGTTTTTGGCATGCCGAACAATGAGCTCAAACATGATTCCTTCTTGTTTTTGAATATGTTTTCAAATATATATTTTTTATTTCCCTGATCAATAACCTTTTTCATTTTCAGGAAGCGCAGTTACATCCATCGGTGTAGAAGGAAAATGATCGGAAGATGAAGACGACGCAGAATCAAGATTCTCTTTGAAATGAAGCTCACCAAAGATTTCAGTGTAGGAACAAAGTTCATCTTGTTGTTTGGCTTTAATTTTCTTCCATGATGAAGATAATTATTTGATAAGAGTTGGGTTCTCTGGAAATGGTTTCTCAAATATTTCTTGAAAACTACTACAAGTAGCCATGAATTATAAGGAGAGTGACAAAAAAAATGATATACAGAAGCTGAACGCAGAGATGGACAGATGGATCTTGTTGGTGAGGAAATAAGAGTTTTTACAGGTGATAGAGAGAGAATGACAATATTACGGATTGTTTGTGAGAGAAAGAAAATACTCTATAATTAGAATATTATTACCAGATAGGAAATGTTGTTGGCCGTGTGGATCATAGAAATCAATCCAATGGGGTGGCAGAAGACACCAAAATTGCATTCTCTTTTTGGAACCGATCCTAGTACCGAAACCGTACCTGGTACCCCACGTGTACCGAATGTTACCGAAACCGAGGTACAGGGTACAAGTACCGGTCCAAAATTCTGGAACCGAAGTTAGGGAGGTACAGGTACTCGGCCTCGGAAATAACCGAGCTGACCCGTACTGTGTGCACCCTTAGAACTGATTATTCTGTTATATCAGATCAACTTAGCTGTGACTCTGTGAAAGAAGTTTATTTTTGGAAGAATCCAAAAGAGAAAGATATTAGAAAATATCATGATTCCATGAATCAAGAGCTTTCACTAACTCACACCAACAACTGATGTTTGCATTCATAATTTCCCCAGGAAGTGCTCTATTCAAATAAAAAGGGGGAAGTTCTTAAAAGGAGCACGAGAAAAATGAAGATAGTTTAATTCTATACTCATAAAAATCTGAAGTGTATTTCTCTATACTCTCAATTCGTGGAAAGTCTATGAGTAATGTTCGAAAAATACTTATTTCAGAACTCTTAGGACAAGTTCGAAAATTTTCCTGTTGTTTCCGAAAGTATGTGTATTTTCACAAATAAATATACCGTATTTAGGTATCTCATTCTTGGAAATCAAGTTTGAATTCTTTTATAAGCCATATTTTGAACCGATTTTTCTATGTCCTGTTTACGATCAAAGATGGGTGGAAATACCATTGATATTGAATCTCAACTTCGAAAACTTGAAATCTTTCCGGTTGAGTTTAAGTGCTACTTCTCGATTGAACATAAAAAGAATCATATTTCTTTCGAGCCTATGCTTATGTTAATGAGAGACTTTGAAGTCGCTCGTGAGCTTTTGGAATCTGCAGTAGGGAATAAAAAACTACTCGAGTCAAATCTCTTGAAGTCAATTGTGGAATTGAATCTGCTGAAACATAGACTCAATCATCTGATAGAAAAGAGGAGACTCAAGAATCAAAACACTGAAGAAACATCAGTGAACAACAAAAGCACCACTAGATATTAAGTTATATCCTGTAATACTTAATCTAGAAAAATAGACATCAATTTTTGATTTCTTTCATTGATTGTATAAGTCTATTATGAATAAAAACTATTATGAATAAAGTTATTTGATTTATAATTTTTCTTGTGATAGTTTTTGATTTACATAGCCGGTGCTTTAATGCTTTAATTATTTTCTATGGTTGTTTGATTTCGGTTTTATTACCTTGATATTCGATTTCATAATATGTTGTGAACCCTTATGGTTTGGGTGACTTTTTGATATAGTAGTATTAAGTTCTAGCCCATGTTGGTAGGCTTTATCAAAGGATCATGAGGGGTTCCTTTAGAAAAAAATATGTGAAAAAGTCACAATATGTTGAATCGGTTTTGGTTTAGCATAAAAGCATATGTGTTTCGACGGTTTGCAACTTTTGCTTGCAATTGTTAAAACTGATTTTCAACCTTTCTCTAGTAAAGGTTGGTTGTTATTATTATTTTGTTTTTGCATAAGGATGACAACATAATGGTATTTCGATATCAATTCTCCCTGGAAAAAGAAGATGCGATCATATTGGAGAAGTTTGATGCGAAATTAAGGTAACAATCTTGTTAGTTAATTGTTTTCCTATTTTAAGAAAAGCCTATTTTTATTTTATATATATATTGATTTTGCTTAAACGAAATTTTCGGTACAATTGATGTGTTTATTCCATTATGTATGTATGGATGTATGTGTGATTTAATTGGTTTCGGTTAAGTAAAACTATTTTTATCTTGCTTTGTTGTGTGATATCAATCGTTTAGGCTTACGAAAGTTTGGTGCAATTGCGGTGCTTTAATGTTTATGTTATTTCAATTGCTTCTAGTTAAGTAAAACAATTATTATTTTGCTTTATTGTATGGTATCAATTGTTTAAGCTTACAAAATTTCGGTGCAATAGTGGAACTTTAATGATCTATGTTGTTTTAATTGCTTCCGGTTGAGGTGAGTAATAATGCAAGTTGATTTATTGGTTTGTATAAATTATTTATGGCTTAACGAATGAATATATTGACGGGATGAGTTGTTTAGTCCAATTCGATTCCGGATAAGATAAACTAAGTTAATTCTGATCTTAGTTAGACTTATCAAAGTGGAGGTTTTGGTTATTCAAGTCTAGCCGAATGCCTAAACAAGGAAATGCTAGTTAACTAACCTAGTATATGGCTTGTTTAAAATCTAAAGGTCCAAGTTATATGGATAATTAGAACCTGATGAGAAAAATGGAGTTTATCTTTGTTTTGGTCTTATCGAATGAAGCACTTGTATTTATACAATCGGTTTAACAAAGGAACTAAGTTGCTTAATTGATTTTTGGTTTTCTAAACTAGTTTGGAATATTTCTTCGGGCAATTATTTCCATGATAACATATGAAAACATAATTACTTGTAGTTTCGTTTTTGATATTGGTTATCAAAAATGGTATGTGGAACCCTCGTGCTTGACTCAATAGGTTGCGAGTCTATTTTGAGATTTGTAAGATCCTTTTCGTGTTGTCCTTTTTTTTCTTCGTTTCTTTGTTATTTTTGTGACAAAGAGGGGGAGAAATATATGGAGTAAACAAGTGTTGCTGGTATCAATTTTATGTTGATTGGTGTCACTAGGGAAGAGGATAATGGTTCTTGAACGTTTATCTAACGAATGAGGAAAATCACAGACTAAGTGGGGTAACATATCATATGATTGGGATAACAAAGACGCGCAGATTGAAAATCTATCTATCTCACCTTTAGGGGGAGTATGACCTTTGTTATTATAATGTCAACAACGGCATTTTAAGGATTGAATTAATGCAGGTTATGTGAGTAGAATTTGGGAATCAAGCCTATGTGTAATGAATTATTGTAATTTGTTTATCCATATGATTGTAAGAATTTTGTCACTAAAAATTGACAAAGGGGGAGATTGTAAGAGCATAGCTCGGTTGAACCCACCAAGCGTTGGTATGTCAAGTTTGTTTGTCATATTTTAGTGAACCAAAACTCATTTAAGAGTCGCTTGATTTAAATGTACTAGAGTCAACTTCGTATAGGTTAGCTTGAAAGTATTAGGGTGAGACATTACAAGTATTGTGAAGACTTGAAGATGTGGAGAAGAATACGGAGCTACAACAACAACATAATCCTTCCACTCGAGGTTAGTGATATTTAACTTGAACTGTTTTATTCCCTAACGTATCTTTCAAGTCGTGCATATTGAAAGCATAAAACTGTGAAGCATGAATACTCTAGATAGACATAGTATTAAGGAATACAATATGAAGTTTCTTGCTTAACCATTAAACTTTGTATATAAGACATCAACATAATCGTATGAATGGTATTGTGATTGTGTATGGATATGAGGTGAGGATTTCATCCTAAGAAACAATGTTTTTACATGTGTTTTAAGGAAGTAAGTTCATGATATGTGTTGTGAACCTAAAAGGAAATCGCCAGTCGTTATTGGGGATGTTCTTCATTGCATATCTTATGAACAACCAATATGTGTGATTAGTATAACCGCTCATGACTTGGTTGTTTTCTTGGTAAAACTATTCACATGAGGCCTAACTTATGTATTGGTATGACTTTTATTAGTGAAACTGATCTTAAGTAATCACCGGGGGTATTATTGGGTTTGTGTGTGTCTGACCAAATTTGGGAGAGGAGAACCGATCCTAGTAAGAGGTGCAGTACATCACAAGGTGGGACCGATCCTTGTTTGAGGTGCATCAAGGTTTATAGAAGAAATGGGAACCGATCCTATGAACATGTGCAACACGTTTTTAGGCAAAGGGGAACCGATCCTATGGACATGTGAAACACATACAAGTTAGGTGCCAAATATATATGGGGAACCGATCCAAGTACCTAGTCAGCCGAATTTTCGTAAGCTAGTGTGACTATGCACAGTACTCACATGGAGGTAGAACAGAAACTTATTTTGGTAGAACCGTTACACCCATGGTTTGTGATTGAGTGTTACTTGATCAATCACATAGTTCTTGAAAGTCCGATAAACCAATTCTAAACTTGTTTGGAAGTGTGGTAAATCGGTTTCAAGTGAGTAAGTATTAAAAAGGACTTGCAAGAGAAAGATGTCGACACACTTTGAACACGCGAATTAATGTGTATCTTTTATTGTTCAAAGATATTCCTTAACAGCTAAGAAGGGAGTAAATCCCAAGATCGAATTTAAATAAGTTAAGAATCTTTTAATTAAGGTTTTTTAATTATATATGGAAAATAAGAATTAGTTATGTGCATTTGCTAATTAAAGATTTTCCAAGGAGATTTCGATCATAAATTTGGACAGTGCATTCAAAGGAATTATGAAAACCGAATCTGGGTTAATATGGAAATATCTTGAGAATATTTTCGGTTTTGGAAATTCCTTGGTGTCCAAACTTCCTTGTCTATAAATACTTTGAGTTTGCATATTTTAGTGAAGCAAAACTCATTTAAGAGTCGCTTGATTTATATGTACTAGAGTCAACTTCGTATATGTTAGCTTAAAAGTATTAGGATGAGACATTACAAGTATTGCGAAGACTTGAAGATGTGAAGAAGAAGACGGATCTACAACAACAATATAATCCTTCCACTCGAGGTTAGTGATATTCGACTTGAACTGTTTCATTCCCTAACGTATCTTTCAAATCGTGCATATTGAAAACATAAAACTGCGAAGCATGAACACTTAAGATAGACATAGTATTAAGAAATACAATATGAAGTTTCTTGCTTAACCATTAAACTTTGTATATAAGACATCAACATAATCGTATGAATGCTATTGTGATTATGTATAGGTATAAGGTGAGGATTTCATCCTAGGGAACAATGTTTACATGTGTTCTAAGGAAGTAAGTTCATGATACATGTTATGAACCGAAAGGGAAATCGCCAGGCGTTATTGGGGTTGTTCTTCATTGCATATCCTATGAACGACCAATATGTGTGATGTGTATAACTGTTCACAACTTGTGTGTGTTCTTGTTAAAACTATTCACATAAGGCCTGACTTTTATATTTGTATAACTTTTATTTGTAAAACCAATCTTAAGTAATCACCTGGGGTATGATCGGGTTGTGTATGTCTGAACTTATTACTGGGAAGAGGGGAACCGATCCTAGTATGAGGTGCAACAAGGTTTATGGAAGAAAGGGGAACCGATCCTATGAACATGTGAAGCAAAGTTTTGAAAAGGGGGAACCGATCCTAGTACCTATTTAGCCATTTTTTTGGTAAGCTAGTGTAACTATGCACGGTACTCACATGGAAACCCATGAGATGTGATTGAGTGGAACTTTATCAATCACATAGTTCTTGAAAGTCAGATGAACCAATTCTAAACTTGTTTGGAAGTGTGGTAAATCGGTTTCAAGTGAGAAATCATGGTAAATACTTGCAAGAGTAAGATGTCGACACTCTTTGAACACGGTGCATTAATGCTTATTCTATTTTGTTCAAAGATATTCCTTAAAGGCTAAGAAGGTAGTAAATCCCAAGATCGAATTTAAATAAGTTAAGAATTTTTTTAATTAAGAGTTTTTAATTATATATGGAAAATAAGAATTAGTTTTGTGCATTTGCTAATTAGATTTTCCAAGGAGATTTCGATCACTATTTTTGGATAGTGCATTCACAGGAATTATGAAAACCGAATCTGGTGGAGTAATGAAAATATCTTGAGAATATTTTCGGTTTTGGAAATTCCTTGGTGTCCAAAATTCCTTGTCTATAAATGCTTTGAGTTTGCATTTCTAGCAAACTAATCCTGCGTAACCTAGACTTCCTCTTTTTTCTTTGTTACTAGTGAGGCGCCTATCGGAGAGGAGAGTAATCTAATTAGGTGAAATCTCTTACGGCAACTCAGTTTAAAGTATTCTTTGGGATTGAGAAGCTCTAGTGTGACCCGTTGGTGGGAAACTAGATATTGCGGTTTATCTTTAGTTTTCTTATTGATTTGATTGACTAAAGGAGGTTGAATCTTGATTGCACCTAGTTTGTTTATTCTTGAGAATCTTCTCTTCTGATATAAGATTCACTCAAACTAGTTCAAGGTTTCGACATAGATCTTTAGACTGTTGTTAGATCTAAAGACAATCTTGTGATAATCTGTTGTTAACAGACTCCATTCTATGTTTGATTGATCACAAGAGATTCAAGTGATTGTGTGCAAGTATTTATTGAAGATCTAAGAAGATTTGAAGACAAATAAGATATTGAAGATTTCTTACTTGGTGTTTTTATAATCTTTGGTGTGCACAATACTTGTTTAGGAAAAAGAGGATCCAATTAATGATCAGTTTATCCTTGTGGTAGATTGTATTGATTAATTGAGGAAGATCGGAATCAATACATATCACTTGGTTGAAGAGTGTTGTTGGCTTAATCTTAGTGATTTCCTTTGGGTGATTTAACGTAAGATAGATCTTGGAACCTGGCAAAGGAGTTTATGTTAAGATAAACAAGGGAACCTTTGCGAAACTCATATCACTTGGTTGAAGAGAGTTGATACCAAACAGATTTGTTGTTCCTTTACTATTTGGAATACGATCCAAAGGAATTGGTCCAAGTACTTGACTTGTTTACAGGTTGGAGGCGTAGGAATACTGAGGGAACTAGGTGAACTATAGTTTTAGTTGCTTGGTCTCAACTATACGAAGTTGTCTTATTTTTTATAGCGGCTTAATTCTGGGAGTATTCAATTCTGTACTAGGTCCCGGAGTTTTTCTGCATTTGCGGTTTCCTCGTTAACAAAATCGTGCCGTGTCATTTACTTTATATTTCCGCATTATAATTGTTTTATTATAATTAAAATAAATTGCACAAAAGTTAATTCTTATTTACTTGATACGTAAGTCCTATTGAGTTTGGTTAGGTATGAATCTTTATATCAAGTAAACACACTTTGTTGTTGTATTGTCTCGATCTAGTATCCATAGACGATCACACAAAGTGTGAACCGATTTGTTGTATTGTCTCGACTCATTCTATAGACAATCACTTTCGGGGAAAGGACTTATAGGAAGGAAAAGTTATAGCTTGAGGTATATTTGGGGTACCCTCGCCTTTTCAGTAAGCATTGAAGAGTGGCGGAGAAATGAGCAGTTGGGTCATTGTTTATTGGTGTTGCTTCAGCACATTTCTTCCCAATGGTGTAAGGGTTCTGAGGATGGAGATTTAGCATATATTTATGCATTCAAATCCCTCAAACCACTGAATTGACCCTTTCATCCAATTTTCAATGTTGTTCATAGACTACGAGTCATTGGTACATACCGGAATATTAATAAGACACCTTAGAGTTGACAAAGTTCTCATGCCATGAACCGTCTTTGCTGACTACTCATTTTTCAGGTTGGGGAGTGGTTCATCAATCATTAAAAAATAAAATCATATCATTATTTGAACATCTCTATAAGACAATCATATAATTCCAACCATGATAAATACCATTTGACGTGCAAGAGAGTTTGAATCCAGAGCATATATACGACACAAAACATGGCAAATACTGTTTGATGTACATGGGGAATTAGATGCAGAGCATCTCTACAACACAAAACCAAATGGAAGTGTGTACTAACCGATCAATTTTTTTCCTTTCTTTTTAAAATAGAGTATATAGGTATGTCCCTCGAAATGTAAGAGCATTACTGTGTGGTTACCAAAGATAATGAAAATATTTCATTGCATAAATTAAATTTTATGGAACAAGAAGATATTTCAATAGCCTTTTTATAATTAATCTATATTTTGATCCCATCGAACTCCATTCTCTCTATGTTATTTAAATCTTAATCAATTTTATGTTAATTTGTTGATTTCCATGTACAAATATTCTTAAGTATATTTGTGTATCGAAAAGATAATATCAAAAGAAGACTGCTAAAATACCAAAAAAAATCTTATTTAGTATCCATTTTATTTTAATTAATACTTTTCCAAAAGAACCTCATTACATAATCGAAACGGAGAAATTAAAAGAAAAAAAGGTTGAACAAGATTATTTGAGGTTACGATGTATAGTGATCTCAATGATGCTCATGCTGATGAAGTATAACACATAATGATTGGGCAACCTAAAAGTAACGAGTATATAAAACAACGAAAACATGAGCTTAAAAAATTTAAAAATCTTGAAAATTCGGAAAAACACAGAGTGACATAACTTTTAATATTTGTATTTATAAATCTTGAATAAGTAGTGTATAGGTATCGAAGGTGTTGCACCACAAGCTCATAATTTTTTTCAATTTATTTTTCTCTTATTGTATTAATTTTTTATTAGTTTAAGAAACTTGTTATCAGTTTTGAGTGATCTTATTAAATTTTGATTAATTTTTTATAAATTTATTTTTGATGAGATTAATTTTGAAACGTTATCGAGAAGAAGAACCGTGCATCGCACGGGTGAAAAACTAGTTTAAGAAATAATCTAATTATTTAATTGAATTATGATATTTCTCGGATTGAAAAATTAATCACGTTTATTTAATTATTTATTATTTAAAATTATATTTAAACATTTAATATTTGCAAATCTATATATATTTTTTTTGAAGCATGAAATTTTATTAAACTGCTAAAGGGCTATTACAAGATTGTATATGATCCGCATAGGATCAAATACAGTTAAGACCAATATGCCAAGAAGACACAATAACATGGTATTGAGGTGAAATGCGAGAAGCATTCTCCATATCCGAAATGCGGCGGTGGTAGATGGTATTGGCGAGAATGAAGTTGTCAAGGCTCCTCAGGGCTTCGAAGAATGGGGAAAGGCTTGTCAAAGGTTCCATTTATGAATGCATTATATGAGGTCATGTATGAAGCTGAAGTTGAGTACTGTCAATCTAAATGTGTGTAGGAACTGGAAAGCTTTTGGATAAAATCTGAATATTGGAGCATAAGTGAAAGAATGGTGGGCGTGATAGCACACTGGATAAAGCTCAATACTGTTTTCCAAAAAATAAAAAAGTTAAACCTGATTTCTGAGAAAGGCCTCCAAAAGGACTCAATTGATACCCAAAACAACTTATAAGAAAAAGACCAGGAACTTGGAAAAGCACCAAAGTATGAAAGACAAACACCTTCCGAAACCCAAATTCACATAGAACTTTGCATCAAAATGCAAAAGACACAAGGCAAAGAGATGAGACTAACAACGAACACCACCAACAAATCTAAAAAACAAAAATGAAAAATTTTAACCTGACACTAGTCTGGTGGATTTAAGCAATTGCCTTTCAATATTCAAAACATGACCAAAGAAATCAAACGGGAAACAAAAAAAAAAAAAAATCACAAGCCCGGAAAAGGCTTTGCAGGAAATCAAACAACAAACCCAAAAGAAACAAAGTTTTACAAATTACAAAAAGTGAAAGAGAGATCAAAAGCAAGAGAGGCCTAACATATCAAAGTTTAATAAAAGAAGGAAATTTTGGTTCCCCCTGTGAGATAGACATGGAAATCAAAACGTCTCAGAGGGTTAAAGAAACTCTAAAATTAAACATCAACAAACTCTGGGAAAACAGCAAGAGATGATTACTGGGACTTTCAAACACCATAGTATGATAATAGCCAAAGGATGTTCCTTCTGCGATGAGATTGAGGATGTACAAGTCTAATATTACCTCATAATAGATCAGAGAAGAAGTTGTTGCATCTGAGAACCATACCGGATAATGAGTTGATGAAGACCGGAGCCCCTGAAACTCAGGTGAAAATCAAATCTCGTCTAGCAGCACCAAATTTAGGTTAACTTCACAGAAAATAGGTGGGGAATCACAAAGTATCAATCAAGCAAACCAATTTATTTTGAAGGCCGGTGAATCGAGGATTTAGCCGATTATGATTGCCAAATCCATGGCGGTTGTACTTAGGGTTTTGTTGTTGGATGTGAAGATTGAGTTATGAAAAGAGGTTTATTCTTACACGTAAAGGGGTAAATCGAAGCTGAAAACGGAAGATTGGATATGCTACTGCCCAGATCTAAGAAGATCTGAGCAGTTAAGGGTGTCGGAAAAAATTTCCTCCCTGCCGTAAATCGCCTTTTTTTAGTGAGGAGAGAGAGTCGGTTCTTTGTCTAGGACCTCGTGTAACTAATTTGGTGATAAATATATGCAAATATATATGATAGATGACGATGATACTTTAATTATCTTAGGGAAGACCAACTGGGGTGGAGTTCACTATGTACCCATGTGATGAGTTTGTTTTTTTTTCCTTAAATAAGAAAAACACATTTGAAAAGTGTTATGCTTTTTGTACATATACATACCTAATGTAGCTACCATTTACTCTTTAATCATTCTTTTTTAACCGACAACAAAAAAGAAAGATGAATTATTAAAGCATATACAACCACTCCATTAAGTAAGTATACCAAACACATAATTCCTTTCTCAGACATATAGAGATAGCTAAGAACCCATTATAGTAAGAAAATCCTTCTCAATGGAGAAAACAACTTCTTTTGAATTTGCCTTCAACTCCTCTTCCATCTCTCTTTTCCCTAACTTCATACTACCAGAAGATGGTGATGATAATATCGATGGAAAGCAAGAAAGAACTACTACTACTGCTTATGCTAGGCCTAACCTCTCCAAAGTTATGCCACTGACTTCCATACCTACAATAGATATGAGCATTGATCATGATTCTTTAGTTTCGATAATAGCGAAAGCTTGTGAAGATTTCGGTTTCTTTCAAATAATTAACCATGGTGTGGCACCTGATGTTTACAAGAAAATGATGGATGTTTCAATGGCTTTCTTTCGTTTGCCTTGTGAAGAAAGGGGCAAGTTGTACTCTTCTAATCCACATGAAGTAGTGAGAGTTGGAAGTGGCTATGTTGAGCTTCAAAACAAAGAGAGGGTTAATTTATGGATGGAGCGGCTTAGCCACCTTGCTCATCCGTTCTTGAAAGACAACGCCCATCTCTTACCTCAAAATCCTCCCGAATACAGGTATATATTTCTTGCAACTATGTTTGGGGGTGACGCATGGTGTCTGAACCAATATAAGTAGTACATATAAGTTTGATATATATCCCGCGTTTTCTAGAAAAGAGTTACTATCACTTTTTGAATTTGGCTTATTTTTAGTCAAACAGAGGTAGTATATGATTCTGTAAAATTCCAATATATGAATACTCATCTGTTGTTTTTGTTTTAGGGAGATTGCGGTTGAATATGCAAAAGAAATAGCTGATTTGGTAGACAGACTCTGGGGTTTGTTATCAGAAGGGCTTGGAGTAGAACCAAACTATCTGAGAAAAAGATTTGAAAATAATTTAGTCTTTCACCAAATTGTGAATTTCTATCCACCATGCCCGGACCCGGAGAAAACACTAGGACTTCCACCTCACACGGATATAGGCTTGATAACAGTCCTTCAACAAGTTGAAGGGGTTTCGGGCCTTCAAATTGTGAAAGATGGGGAATGGTTGTCTGTGGATCCTCTTCCAGATGCACTAATCATCAACCTCGGCGACCAATTTGAGGTATGTGTGCATGTGTGTGTGTATGATCTTCCGATCTATTTCTTATTAATTGTTTTCATCCATTTTGTACACAGGTACTGAGCAATGGAAGTTTCAAAAGTCAGGACCACAGGGCTGTGAACAACGCAAAAGTGCAACGGCTATCGGTTGTAACACATTGTAAACCAAAAATGGATGTCGTCATTGGACCTATAAATGAATTGGCTATCAATGCAGAGCAGACTCCACTCTACAGACAATATCCATTTGAAGAATATAATACACAGTACTATAAAGATTTCAAGGTGGTGAGGAAGGTCAAAGAATTGTTCTTATTGAACCCTTAAAATCAACCTTCATGTACTCATTTCATTTCGGCCTATTATTTTAATGAATAGCCTTCGTGTGGTAAATGTTTGATTTCCCAGTTCTTATCTGAACTCAACAAAGTAAATTTTTGTGGAATATGTAGAACTGAATTTTCATTTATTTTTAACTTTAACAGGATTGGAGACAAAAAAATTGATAAAAATAAATGTGAAATGAATAATTGATGCTGATTAAAAGTATAGAAGAATTTTCCTTCAAGTACTTAATTTTCTCTGTACCTTATTCAACAGTCTCATGAGCAATAGTACCATCCAATGCACCAAGTATGGTTTCTGCATGCTCTTGTACCACCTTCCATGCCCCAGTAACGTGATGTTCCTCTGTCAGTGTTGCCCCAACAGCGAACCTGATCATGTATACCCCTCCTACAACAGCATGAGTCATATATATCCGGCCAGATGCATTCACTGATTCAAGCAGTTTGGCGTTGATCTCATTTGTTTGCATTTCGATGTAATCACTTTCGGATATATTTTTTTGCTTGAAAATTGCAGATGGTTTAAGGCGAAAACAGACCATAGCAAATGTCCTAGGAACAACAATCTCAAACCTGTTGTCCATGCCTATGAGCCCTTGAAAATGCTTAGCCATTTTCACATGACTCCTAAGGAAAGTTCTCAAATTAGCAATTCCGTAGCTGCGAAGTACTAACCAAAGCTTCATGGATCGAAATCTTCTGCTGAGAGCTATTTGCCAATCCTTGTAATCAATAACTTGTTTTGATTCGGTTGCTTTGTTCTTCAAATACTCTGGATTCGTAGACAATGCCTTCACAAGCGAATCCGAGTCCTTAACCCATAAACAACAACAATCCAAAGTAGTGAAGAACCACTTGTGTGCATTTAGACTAAATGAGTCTGCTTCCTCCACACCATCAATGAAGTGCCTGAACTCCAGGCAGATACAAGCACTTCCAGCATACGCTGCATCCACATGAACCCAAATGCCATACATTTTTGCAACCTCACAAAGTGGACCTATTGGATCTACCGCTGTTGAAGAAGTTGTACCGACTGTGGCACAAAGAAACAATGGAACTAACCCGGATTCGATATCAGCAAGAATTGTAGAATGAAGTGAATTTGGAGAGAGCCCGAAGTTTGTAGCCTTGGATGTTGCAATTGCACGGAAGTTCTTTGGGTTGATACCGGCAATTTGAGCAGCTTTTTGTAGTGCACAATGAGTTTGATCAGAAGCATAAACGACTAGCTTGTTAATATTTTCTCTACCGATTTTATTCAACATCTTATCTCTTGCAGCAGTTAGTGTACATAAAATGGCTTCACAAGTGGTACCTTGTAGCACACCTCCTCCTCCTGAACTTCCATCCGACGAGAAGAGAAATGATTTTGGAAGTGTAAGCATTTGACCGAGCCAATTCATAACAATACTTTCTAACTCGGTTGCAGCTGGGGAAGACATCCAATTGAATCCCACAACATTAAACCCGGTACTAAGCATTTCTCCTAAGAACCCAGCAATGGAACCACTAGAAGGAAAATAAGCAAAGTAATTTGGGCTCTGCCAATGAGTAAGACCAGGGATGATATCATTGGTGACATCTTGAAGAATGGTTTCAATGGATTCAGAATTATTTGGAGCTGATTCGGGCAATCGTTTACGCAAGTAACCGGGCTCAACTTGACTCCTAACAGGATAACTCTCCACATTTTTGTAGTAATCAGCAAGGAAATCAATGATCATATGACCTTGCCTTCTGAATTCATCGGGATCAAGCGGATTTTGCGAACATACAGACATGGTTTCAAGGTTACCAGTTGGAAGACTACCCATTGTTACTAGTTTATCTGATGAGCAAGTGAGAAATTGAGATAGAGAGAACTGGTGTTGAGAATAATGAAAATGAAAGGCTTATATAGACAATGAGGCATGTAGAAAAAGCTTCAAAGAAAACCAAAACGCGTTTGAGGCTCCTTCAAGGTTGCTGCTCACATTATTTGATTTGGGGTCAGTCAAATAAGGGATGGTATATTCTTGGGTGCTCTCTGATGTGCAGTATGGAGGCTGGAGTCACTGGAGTGGAAGCTCACTTTTTTTTACCTAATCAACACATTTTATAATGCATGAGAGAAGAAAGTAGGTACAGTCATAGTCCTATAGAGATTTAGAGTTGAATATTCCTTCAAAAAGGAATGTGGAAAATGTATGCAAGAGGCTGCTGTATGGAGGCAGGGTAGTTAGCAAATCTGAATAAAGAATGAAGAAAAAAGTTGTAATTTCCAAGTTTTGGCACATGTAATTGTGAATGTCTGGTTGTGATATAAACATAATTTTCTTTTATTAACTACAAAGATGGGTTTACAGATTACAACACTGGTGAAGAAATTATCTTCCTAAAAAAAATATCCAAATACCGCATTTCTACACAAGGGCCTAAAGGTAGAGGAAAAAATGAACTGTATCCAAGAACATACAACTACAATAACTGAAATACAGAATAATAAAGGCCCCGAGAAAGGGGTGCCGCAGCCAGATGCTCAACACTTCTCTCACTTGTAATCATAGACAACCCTGAATGTTACATATTGCTGGCAGAATTACTTTTGCTAATTCCTTGAAGCTCCATTGGAGAACTGGGGATGCTACCAATAGAGCCAAGAGTTTGTGAGCTCAACTGTGGGCTTGCTGGAGTGACTGTAGTATTGGCAGCTATATTATTGACTTGTGGCATTGTACCCGAGCTCAACTGAGGACTCATTGCAGTTTGTTGGCTGATTTGCTGTGGACTAAATTGCTGCATCTGTGGGGACATTTGTTGGGACAGTTGCGATTGATTTGCTGATGGGGAGCCAACCAGAGGTGACGAAACAACAGCTTGTAATGGAGATCCTATTTGTTGCTGCTGTTGTTGGGGTTGCTGATGTATTTGTTGCTGTTGTTGTGGTTGCTGATGTATTTGTTGTGGTTGTTGCTGCTGCTGCAATTGTTGTTGTTGAAGTTGTTGCTGTTGTTGTTGCTGCATCTGTTGTTGTTGTTGCTGTTGCATCTGTTGTTGCAAAAGTATGTTTTGTGGTTGTTGCTGCTGTTGGTTCATGTAGTAATTCGTCCCAGGAATTTTTGGAGGACCCATGGTTGCCCTCTGCAATTGGCTGATGTTAGCTCGGTTTAACGACTGACCCAACATTGAAATACCACCGGACCCTGGGAGCATCTGCCCTGTTGCTGTCATGCCCGTAATTCCAGATTGAGTCCCTGCTAACATGTTTGTTCGGTTCTGCATTATCTTGAGTTTTGCTGCCATTGCATTAGCTTGAGCTTGAGTTATAGTTCCGCTACGAAGCTGTAGATTTATCGCATTGGAGATGTTTGAAGCCTGAGATGGACTCATTTGATTTTGAACCATGCCGCCCAAGCCAGACATGGCACCCATAGGTCCTGAAATCCCAGCTGCCCCCATTCCTCTCACAGCAGTACCCATTCCCATAGCACTGCCAAGACCTCCGAGACCAGCAATATTATTGCCCATGTTCACCATACCCATACCCATGCCTGTCCCAAGTCCCATCATCATTTTCCTCTGCAATTGTTGTTGCTGTTGTTGCTGCAGCTGTTGTTGTTGTTGTTGTTGTTGTTGTGGGGACAGTTGCTGCAGCTGTGTTTGCTGTTGTTGAGGTTGCAGCTGAGTTTGTTGTTGTTGTTGAGGGGACAACTGCTGCAGCTGAGTTTGTTGAGGTTGAGGTTGAGGTTGCTGTTGCTGAGGGGACGGTTGTGACTGCTGCTGTTGAGGTGGCTGCTGCTGCTGCTGCTGCTGCTGTAGTTGTTGTTGTTGCTGCTGCTGTAGTTGTTGTTGTTGCTGCTGCTGCTGCTGCTGCTGCTGTTTCAGTTGTTGTTGCTGTTGCTGAAAGTGTTGTTGCTGTTGTTGTTGTTGCTGCTGTTGTTGCTGCTGTAACAGCTGAAGCTGAAGTTGCGACTGTTTATTCATCATGTGGTTACCCAACTGCACATTCGAGTTTTGCCCTAGAGAATTCATTTGAGCTAGCGGATTTGTTGAATGCATTATATTAGACCTCTGCATCTGAGGATGTTGCTGTTGTTGAACCATAAGGTTCTGGTTTTGTTGTTGTTGATTCTGAACTGAAGATTGAGGGTTCAAATTTTGTTGGGGTTGAGACATTCCAACACCCGATATATACCCTTGAGAAAGAACGGACTGGTTGCTACCGGGAGGCAACATCCTTGAACCGCTTGAATTATTCTGTGAAGACATTTGAGAATGATTCCCGCTGTTAGCTGGTGCGCCAGATCCAAATGCTAGCTGTGAAGAATTTGTTTCTGGGTGTCGTTGCATTTCAGCTGACATGCCATCGGAAGGATTCCCAATCCCACTAGATTGATAATTCGTAGCAACATTTTGGGTTGGTTTCGGTCGGATCTGATCATCTTTAAGTTGAAATCCTTCATGTGTCATCTACATAAGACAGAAATCAAGAATGTTATACTGAATCGAGCTGATAATCAAATAATTAACTGAACAACTAAAGATTCAGTGGCCAGAAAACATACCAGAGAAAGAAATTGTGCAGCAAGCAGATCCGCGTAATTCTGATATAAAGAGTAGTGTGAGAAAAGGATGATTACATGTTAACAGCGTAGAATAAGAAAACGCTTCAGTGGTTGAGTAGACTTTCAGTGTTTGAAAAGGAAAAGCATTTAACAATTAAAAGATAAAAGTTACCGTGTTGGGCAAACTTGGCATATATTCCTCAGAAACCTGGAGTTCATTGTCATCTATGTCGCCATACTGGATTGCTACAGTGCCATCATGCTTCTCAGACAAGATTAGTAGATTTCGTTTATGAACGACAGGAACAACGTAGCCTGAACACACACACAGGGAGAAAGAGAGTAAGAGAGAAGTGAGAAAGTTGAAAAGTTAAAGAGTGGAAAGATTCATGTCCAAGTTGCAACTATAGGGCAGTATAGTACAAACCTTGGAGTCTACGCTCACCTTGAGAGAATTCAAGAGCACGTCTTTTACAAATGTTCATGCTCCCACCTATAAGCGATTTTGATAGTGGTGTCACGCAATTTGGATCTTTGAAGTCCTCATAGTTGGAAACATTTGAGAGGCACATTTGGAGTTGTTGACTGGAGTGCGAAACAGGTTTCTTTGGAGGAAAGTTTTCAACCTTGTTCTTTTTGCTATTTAGTTGGTGCCTGGAAGAGAAACAAATTTAAGAACAATCAAACGCCACAAATACATCTGTTTTTTTTTAAAAGCAAACAAGAACTCAGTAGTAATTTGAGGGACCTCGGAAGAAAACATGTGTACGTACCTTTGTGCCAGCATTTCAATCTTTGCAAACCTATCGAGAATGGACTGATCTGCCAAAGGTGGCGTACCGACTGAAGGGCTGTTCGCATTCAACGGGACACTCATATTACTGACACTGGCAGGAGACCCAACTCCACTCATCGCTTGGGATTTAGGAACGGAATTTGATTTCCGTTTAGGAGCTGTTTGTGCTTGATGTTGCCGTTGCATGGAATCACTCGGACTAGATGCCATGGATGGGATCCCACCAATTGTTGTCGCAGGAAGACCAGTCGGTTTTTGTGACAATCCGTACGCAGAAGCTGCAACTGCACCAAGTTGAGTTCCTAGCGAGCCACTTGAAAATTCCCCAGACTTTGATGATACGGGAGATTGAACCATAGGACCTGAAGAAACCCTGGGGCTCTGCACTTGTTTCCTTTTCTGAAACTGGTCGTCCTTCCTTAAATCCTTGTCAGCAAGCTGACCAAGATTATTCCACTGCATCTGTGAAGGAAAATGGGATCTCATCGTTGGATGCGGTGGTATCCTCTGGTTAACTCGTCCCTGTTGTATATCAAGTTGGTTGTTTTCCATTTCCATCGCATGTGATCCAATTTTACTTCTATCATTATCAAATCTCTCTGTTTCCGTTCGCTCTTTTTTTATTCCATACATCATTCCCTGCTGCTCCAAACTAAACGCATCTTGATTAGGTACCCCTTCAAGCACCTTAGGCGGAAACTTGCGAACCCCAGCATTAGCATATTGCATTCCTTTAGACTCTGCTTGCTGCTGTAAGGTATTTTTCCAGAATAGATCAGTCCCAGGGATGGTGTCAAACTGTGATCCCATAACTTGCTGTGAAACGCCATCGAGGCCTATTGGTGTCTGCCTAGCTCTCTTATTAATATTGGATAAGTTTGGCATCTGGGCATCTTGGTGTTCCCTCTTTCCAGCAAAAGAAGAAACAGCACCATTCATAGTGTCGCTGTAGGACATCATCAAGTCTCCGCTAGAGGGCAAAACTCCAGATGCATTTACCATTGGCCCGGATATTTGATCCTGCATCAGCTTTTGGTATCCAACCCCCTGTTGATACCTGGATTGGTTGGGTAACATAGGATTTGCTGGTGAGGAAGATTCTGAACCAAAGCTTTTAGGTCTGAACTGGCTGCTGTTTGAGATATGTGAATTCGCATTCTCAAGCACACGTTGAGTAGCATCACCGGATGCAGCTCCCGTATCTCCTGATCTATCAATGAAAATTTTCTTCCCATGTGTTTGATTATTAGACATGACAGACACTTCCGGCATTTGCCTCAATCTTCTCTTTTGACGACCAGATAAGCCCAGGTTAAGCTGTAACGAAGGAACCAATCAGTAACAGATATCCAGCTTAAGTTCCGACCAACTGAAGTTAAATAGAACGAACACTATACCTTGGTAGGTACAGGGTCACTACAGAGTCTTTCAAGCATTGGCGTCGGATCTAAACAAAGCTGTGGTTGCAAGGCTTTCAAAATTCGAGACTCTACTTCCTAAGAAAGGCAAAGAATCCGAAAAAGATATTAGATTCTTGACGAACAAAAAAAAAACTCCAACTAATTTTGTTAGCTTAAATAAGTGAGGCATGGTCACCATTAGATCACTGTAAGTCCAAGAATCATCTGACATCAATGGAATGTCTTTCACAACGTTCTCCAATGACATCCTAAGAGATACTTTACTAATAACAGGTAATCCTTCCATTGAAGAAACAACATTCCCTGGTTCAGATGGACGCCTGCGATAATCTCGCACCTGCAAAAGAAAGATAACAGAGAGCATTAGGAATCAGAAAACCAATCTTGCTGCACACAAGTAGTCCATAAATCATAGCTATTTCAAACGTAAAAAGGTTTTGAAAAGTGAAGAGGAAAATGAGGGGTTAAAATCCTTTTTCTGAGCGTGTTTGGAAATTAACCACTCCACATCCGTTGCAGAATTCATAAACTAAGATGTTCAAGAGGAAGACTAACCTCGCACACCAGTGTACCATCTAAGTACTTGCTGGGTATATCATCCAGGATATCACGGGGTAATCGTCCAGACTCAATTGCCTAAAAGAACATAAACAAGTAACACCAATGAGTAAATCAAACAAACTAAAGTGCAAAATGTAAGGAAAATTCAACACATTCCAAACCTAGAACTGAAAATTCATAGTGCTAATTATGCAAAAAATAACCATTCTTAATCTCAAAGCCCAAATAACGATACGAAATGCACTATTGATGTTTCGAATGAATTTTGCACTTACAGAAAAGACAGCCTCGGATGTTCTATCATACGGCAGCAACGATTTTCTAGAATCCTGAACTGAGTCCTGCAATGTCATTCACATTCACATACTTAAAAATGTTAAAAAAACAGCAACAACTAGTTCAGAACCCAAACACTCTAAGACCTAAAGACCATGTAATCGACAAACCTCAGTTGGCTTTCTGATAAGGTATCCATCTTGGTAAAGATCCAATGTGAACGACACTTCACCTGCCGAAACAAGAATCCCACCGGAACAAGAAGATGAACCCGATACACCAGCTACAGCCTCACTAACATCCTCCTATACAACATCAATTATAACTCAAATTAAGCAAAACCCATACAAACCCAGTAATCAAAAAGAGAAATTTCCTTCAATTCCAACCTAAAATTGGCAAATTCAAACATCTAATTCAATCAAATACTTCAAAATTTACCTTGGGTTTCCGGGTAGTGGCGATATCCATAGAGGTAGACTCAATATTATCGTTGTTTTCATCGTCATCGTCGTCTAAGAAATCATCAGATTGGATTAGTTTTGGGCGGAATCTAGTTCCTGTTTTAGCTACTTTGAATGAAACACCCATTTACGAGTTCAGGAATTCGAGATTTCAATTCGGAGATGGAAGTGAGGAAGAGAAAGAGGAAGATGGAAACCCCTGATTTACGAATTTGTTAAATTAAAACAGAGTATTTGAAATCAGCAGCAGCAGCAGCAGAAGTTTTAGGAGAAAGAAAGAAGTGTGTTTTCAGGGAGAAAGCCAGAAGAAAATACGATGTTACCGTGACTCAGAGAGACTCTCGTAGTCTTGTTGTAGATTGCTACGGGGCATTACCAATTTGCTAGTAGGTGTACATATTCGTTTTATAATGGATTTTGGTATAAATTACATTCTTGGAAAATGCTTGACCAACATATGGGCAAATTAAATTACATTCTTGGAAACTTATTACAGGGGCTGTGAAATCTAATTGAAATTAGGACAAAAAAAGGACAAAATTAGAGGGGCTGTTATAATAGGACAAAAAAAGGTCACTAGATAGTAATTTCAAAAACCCCGTATCTAGATATTTTTCATAATGGCTAAATTGCCCCATTTAGTTAGTGTTGATAATCTAATTGAAATTAGCTAATGATGATTAATTAGTTTCTATTTTAATGATGGTAGAGAGGTTTTAACCCAAAGTGATGGTCAATCTCAATCAATTGAATAAATAAACCAAGAAAGTGAAGAACTAGTGGGTGAAAATGACCAGGTATACCTCTAACTTAGCTCCAATTATCTTTTTGTTGCTCAAAATTATCCAAAGTAGTAATAAGATCAAACTTTTAGATTTTCAGAGAGACTTACAGTTGGTGTTTTTCACGGTACCAACCGTAAGTGAGAGTTACGGTTCGTAATTGATGAACTACCAACCGTAACTGGTTAAATTTGGGGAAAACCCAATCGTAAAACCAGTTACGGTTTGTAAACTGAGGAGCGAGACCAACCGTAACTAGTTTACGATTGGTAAATTTTTGAACCTGTAGATGGTGGATTTTCGACAAAGGGTAGAATTGTAAAACTATACTCCAGATTCGGCAACCGGATGAGTATTGAGGCTCATGTCTCTCGTTAAAGCATGAAATCTTATGCCATAAAATCTCTGACTGAGAAGGATATCTCTCAGAGTACATGTGAATGTGTTGTCTCTCAGATGAGGCCACGACACATCTCATGAATACTGAGCAATTTCAGTAATTACTTCGGATCTGACAAATGGATGAATATCGAGACCCATGTCTCCATGCATGAAAGCTCATGCCACATCTGATGGAGAAAGTCTCTCAGAGAAGATGTAGATGTGTAGCTTTCCAGCTGAGGCCACGGCACATCTCATACTGTATAGAATCGAAAGATTGGGCGGCTCCTAGACAGCATGCCTTCTAGTATGAGCGACAACGTCTTCGGGATGCAACCAGGTTTTCCCCGACTATGCAAGAGGAATATGACACTCCAACAAGTTCATGTTGCTCAACCCTCGGATGATTAATGCCCCTAGACAAGAATCCCTTCTGGTATAGAGCCATCAATTAATTGTCTGAAATCGTTTGAATATCCAGCAATATTCTACGAACCATCGTCTGAATATCCAACAATATTCTACGATTCTTCGTTATATTCCGTCACTTCAATTCGTGGTTCTTCCCAACAGAATGCCACGGGTTAGTGATAAATATCCAACGAAACACGCATCTGAGCATCGAATAAGCCCTGATACAAAAATGGTGCAAGTGTAATTAGCAGATAATGCACATACCAGCATTTTGAATGCACGAACGAGCATTTCAAAAAATACGAACAAACGAGGAACCTATGCAAAATAGGAAGCAAAAATAATAATAAAAAAATACCGGGGACTTGAAACAATTTTCGGTATACTGAACCTCAAAGAATGCGTCATCTATGTTCGGGACGTTCTTGACTCTAGGTGTTTCGTCTTCTTCACCAACGGAAGCCTCATCCATACATGCTTCCTCTATGGAGATGTCATCATCTACACACATTTCATCTCTAGAAGCACATGATATTTATTTTCAGTCACCTGAATGCAAATTCGACGAGATGATGGATTCATGCAAACGGGAATTCCAGCATCTAAAAATGGTAATTCTAAACTCTTACCTCTTTCAATTTCACTAACAGTAGTGATTGTGCCACAAGAGTTAGCACGTAAAATTAGTTCGTTCCTTGAAACCTGCAGTAATGAACGAGACTTCATTAGTTCATAAAAGATGATTTTCTCATAAATCATGGACATAATTTTCATAATGTGAAAATTCACATAACTGACCTATGAAATTTACAACAAGACATTATTTCATCATAAATAAATTATCTAGTTTCGAAGGTTACTCAAAACCCGCGTCTTGATTTTACAAAGCAATAACTAGTATAATTTGTTCACGTAAATTTTCAAAAATTTATTTTAATGAGAACAAATCCATGTGAATAAAATATGTCATCATATCCCACATAATATGTCACGGCTACATATATATTAAAAAAAAAATATGTTTTCCTTCGTATTAACATTTTCTTTAAAACGAAGGTTTATGCTAGTTTTGTTAAAGCTCACACCTCTTGTGATAAAATATTAGTTCTCATGAAAGCTCATAAATAAGGTTTTATCACTGAACAGAAGTTTACATACATAAAAAAAAAATCTATTTTTCCTCTAATGAACACTATTTTCTAAAACGAGGTTTACTTCGGTTTTGTGAAAGCTCACAACTCTTAACATAAAGTTTTGTTTCCCATGAAATCTCATAAAAAAAATTTTACCACTGGACACAGATCTATTTTCAAAGAAATATCTCACTCAAGTTAGGGATTGTTGCTAGTTTTCTAAACTAACGATTGAACGAACATACGTTTAATAAAATAAGGATTTTTTCTACGAAACTCACGTTAATATATATATACATATATAAAATTTTGACATGATGGAAGCATGAACAACTCATGGAATCATCAAACTTATGGAAAAAAATAATAATTTACGCACCTTGGTCGGCGCCGGCCAGAGGTTGGCCGGATAGTGCTATCTAAGGTCGGCGGCTGGTGTTGATCCGGCGAAAATCCTCCTATTCTCTATTGATGCTACGACGTGAGGGGAGGGAGGAGATGATGATGGTGGTCGGTCGTGGAAAAAAACAAAAAAACAAAGGGATTAATTCCTTTTATACCTAATTCCTTAAGGATTTCCTCTTTGGGCCCGACCCGTGAATCCTAAACCAACCAAGGTTCCACCATCGGATCAGCGGTTCTACACCAATTCATGTTCACTGGATGACGCTCTATTATTCCATTGGGGTTTCCGATCAAACCATGGTTTGCTCATTCGGTCGAAATGTTGTAATATCGTATCTTATAACTAAGTTCAATTACTTATTTCTATTTGTACCTGGAAAATCACCATTCAATGCTGAGTGAGGAACATGAATGTTCCTCACTAAGCAGGGGAGTTAATGTAGATGGTGGATTTTCGACAAAGGGTAGAATTGTAAAACTATACTCCAGATTCGGAAACCAGATGAGTATTGAGGCTCATGTCTCTCATTGAAGCATGAAAGCTTATGCCATAAAATCTCTGACTAAGAAGGCTATCTCTCAGAGTACATGTGAATGTGTAGTCTCTCATATGAGGCCACGACATATCTCATGAATACTATGCAATTACAGTAATTACTTCGGATCCGACAAACGGATGAATATCGAGAACCGTGTCTCCATGCATGAAATCTCATGCCACCTTTGATGGAGATAGTCTCTCAGAGAAGATGTAGATGTGTAGCTTTCCAGCTAAGGCCACGACACATATCATATTGTATAGAATCGAAAGATTGGGCGGCTCCTAGACAGCATGCCTGCTACTATAGAGCGACAACGTCTTCGGGATGCAACCAGGTTTTCCCCGACTATTAAGAGGAATATGACACTCTAGCAAGTTCATATTGCTCAACCCTCAGATGATTAATGCTCCTAGATAGGAAGCCCTTCTGGTATAGAGCCATCAATTAATTGTCTGAAATCGTCTGAATATCCAACAATATTCTACGAACCATCGTCTGAATATCCAGCAATATTCTACGAGCCATCTTTAATCGTCTGAATATCCATCAATATTCTACGATTCTTTGTTATATTTCGTCACTTCAATTCGTGGTTCTTCCCAGCAGAATGCCATGGGTTAGTGATAAATATCCAACGAAACATGCATCTGAGCATATAATAAGCCCTGACACAAAAATGGTGCAAGTGTAATTAGCAGATAATGCACAGACCATCATTTTGAATGCACGAATGAGCATTTCAAAAAATACGAACGAACGAGGAACCTATCCAAAATAGGAAGGAAAAATAATAATAAAAAAATATTAGCAAAAGCTCTAGGGGACTGGGCTCACCAGCCGGCCAGTCATGCCGTGACCATTCAAGCCGGTCCCATACGCCCATTTTTTTATTATTATTTGGTGTTTTGATTCCTGATTTCATGAAAACTCCCTGATTTCAACAAAATATCTTGGTTTTCAACAAATCCCTTTGATATTATTAAAATTCTCTAAAATCATCAAAATTTGGTAAAATTGGGAAGAGTGGCTAGGGACCCGCGGCCGGCCATGCCTCGGCCATTGCCGGTCCCACACTCCCATTCTCTATTTTATTATTAATTTATTTCTCTCATCTCACGGAAGTTCCCTAATTTCATCAAACTCTCATGTTTATTGGAATTTCCCTCAAATTAGAGAAAATGCATAAAATTACATAAAACTGAGAAAGCATGTGGGACCGTGTTTGTCAACCGTCCGGCCATGCCCTATCCGTCGTGGGTCCCACACCTTGTAATTCCCTGTTTTATTTATTATTTTCATCATCTCATGTATTTTTCCCAGTTTCAGCAAAACCATGAATTTTGCATATTTTCTCAGAATGTTGCTCAAACGTGCACCAGCAAATATCAAAATTCTCAGGACTGAAGCACGAACACCATGGTGACATGGGAACATCCCCTTAACCGACCAAGGGTGACCCTGAGGCTTGCAAACAGCTGGTCCCGCATGTTTTAACGATTTTAACCTAATTTGCTCATATTATGTTCAAACTGTTTTCAAACAATTGGAAGTTTTTTGAAACGACCATCCACTGGTACCACGCCCACCAATAGCCGGTCTCATGACCTCTTGGTAGGTCCTTCATATTTCCATAATTCCAGGTTTTATTATTTTTTTCTCACACAAGCAATGTTTTAGTGATTAAAACCAGCATTTAATCATTCTTTCACCAACTGGTCTCGGGAGACTTTGGTATTTTTGCTCATTCGAGCATTTGGGCGATATATGGTGAACCCGTCATCCCATTTATCTGGTCCCTGTGTCAATATGTATTGATTTGTAATAAATCATCATTTCGGTAAAATTAAGGTTTTGAATCCAGAGCTCTGCAGAAACGACACTATGATAATTTTATGTTGATTCCATAATCAACAATTTATTTATTTTGCTCGACCTAGCAGTCGATAACTTAAATTAATATTTTATTTGGTCTTGCTACCAACGATTCATCAAAAGCAATATTTGCTCAAACTAGCAATATTCGCTCAAACCGGCAATGTTTATTCAAATTAGCAATATTCGCTCAGACTAGCAATATTTGCTCAGATCAAAGAATATTGGTTCAACCATCAATCTTCAACAGTTCGGCAACACAGTTAGCTCATCTTAGGTTATAATGATACCTCGTCACAGCACACTACACCAAATTTAGTGATTAGCAACGGTAAGTGGCGGTTGCAAAGTGGTGTTGCAACAGTTCTCCTCTGTTGCGATAGTCGGTGTTGCAGTTTTTCGCAACGGCTACATTATCGTTGCTATTTTTTTCCGCAACAGTTCCAAACTGTTGCTACATGAAAATTCGTAACAGTCTCACACAGTTGCGAAACAAGCTGATCGCAACAGTTTCAAACAGTTACGAATTTTTTACCCAGTTTTTTAAAAGAACGGACAATATTGTCCGGTCCGGCTATAACAGTTCCGGTATAAAATTCGCAACAGTTCCAAGCAGTTGCGAAATTTTTGTAACCAGAAAAAAATAGTTCCAGGTCAATTTTGACCTGGTTAAAATTAGGGTCCATGTAACAGTATATACCAGAGTTTCCCGACAAGTTTTTCAGCAAACCACTCTCACCATTTGGGTATTTAAACAAACAAATCTTTCAATTCTTATATATATGCAGTTCATAAAATAAAAGCAGTTCATAAAGAATGTGAAAGGATGTAACTCGCAAAATATAGTCAGTTCCTAATTTGTGAAAGGATGTAACTAGCTACATATTGAGTCATTTCCTAAGTTGTTTTTTCCTCAAATGTCAAGTAACAACAAAAGAATAAAATCTCGGTAGAGGAGCATACGAGTGAGCAGGGAGTAGTTGGTTATAGTCTAGTTGAAGTACACTATCTAGACAAAAAAAACATATATAAGTACTATGTTTTTTTCTTATGGGAAATGCGAGATGATTAGATAGATAAATTAAGATATACTTGAATGTTTTGTCTAAGACATAACAAACTAAAAAATGCAACAGTGATTAGAGAAAACTTACCATCAGATAAACTATAACAGTGCTCTTCTCATATCCAGAAGATCCAACTTCATTCCACATCTTGCAGAATGAACCTCCATTCATGAGATATAATCCATGACACATCTAGCTTCAATAACAATATTATTTAAATACTCAGGAAATTCATAACATTCAACATATCATCATTCTCATCACCTACAAAACCAGTTCTCATTCTAAGCAACATCTCCTTCTTAAGCCTCATTCCACTCTACCTGCGACAGTTCATACGTATCCTAATTCATCTAACTTCTAATTCTCACTGCATTCAACCAACAACTTTTGTCTTGTCTAAGACATAACAAACTAAACAATGCAACAGTGATTAGAGAAAACTTACCATCAGATAAACTATAATAGTGTTATTCTCATATTCTACATCCTCAACTTTAACCAGAAGATCCAACTTTATTCTACATCCTGCAGAATGAACCTCCATTCATGAGATACATTTGCAGGTCACGGGAATAATCCATCTCTTCTTCCCTTTCTTTATCTCCTATACACGTCTTCTCCAGCTGTATAATATCTTTCACAATCAATAGTGTAGAATCCAGAGAATATATTGCACTTAACATCCGTATAAAATCACCAGAAAATCAACCATAAACTCCGTAATATTTATTCCTTGTTTTATCGAGAATTAACCCAAATCTTCCTTTATTCGCGTGCATGAACCAATTACCTTCCCTGTTTTAGTGAAACATGATTATCCCAAGTCAAATCTGAGAGAAACTCGGCAGATCTCACGTCCAATTCTTGCCATGTAAATTACACAGCTGTAGACTTCATTTGCCCGCCAAAAGTGAAGGTTGAAGATGGTGTGCCCTGATCCAAAACACGGGTGCCTTTAACAGCTGGGGTGCCCCTTAACCAATATGAGGGTGCCTTTATCATTTTTTCCGGAGGTCCAAAAATCACTTTTCGAGAAACTTTTTCCACACAAGTGTATTTCTCCAAAAACACCTACACAAACATAAAAACACCAAAATTAGTACAAAAATCGAGACTAACAATAGAGACACTGAGGACAATTCAAACACAAAAATGTGTCTATCACTGTGAGACCTCGAATTGAAGTGAATTTCTCAGAAACAGAGGCAATTGTTCATGGTGGAGAAGACAGGAGAAAGAATTTCAAGTTGTTGCCCAACACCATAAAGTCCCCAGTCGCCTTTTTGGTGAGTTGTTGACATTTTTCTACCCTGACTTCTTCAATCCGCTTTACTAGGATCACAAAATCAATATTTGTTATTTGGTTGTAGAATTTTGCTCCGTCTGCTATTGATGGTCTTTATTTCACTCCTGGTCGAACGACTTAGGGATACAATACTGATGAGGAAGTCGATGTAAGCATTCTCTTTTCATGTTAAACTAGTGTAACATGCCTCTGGATGATTTGATGATGACCATTGTTGATGTATTCAGGAGGAACTTGTCATGGATAAGGAGGATGTTAATGCACCGCACTCCTCATTGAGTGATAAGAAGGTGGAAAGCTCCCGAAATCCCGAATCGAATGAAAATATGGAGAGTTCTCAAAATCCAGAGTTGAATGAAGATAACGAAGTTGCTAATGGAGATTCCAACATTGCTGAGTCTTCAAATGCTTTGGAGACTCACTTAATAAGTATCTTCTCCTGTAGTTTCTTCATAGAAGTATTAAATTGCTGATTTGTGCATGAATGAATGAAAAACCATGTGAATATGCACATAATTTTGGTGAAATACGTTGTCAGAAAATTTCAGGCTTCCGTTTTTTAATGAAAACCCCGTAAAACCTTCTTCCGGAATCGGATTTTCACTATCTGCATATGCATTCTCATGACCAGGAAATTTCCAAGCTTTATTAGGGAATATTTTTAAGTTCTGAGCACGTTCAGAGACTGAAAAAGTCGAAATAGTAAACTTCCAGGAGACTTTCAGAACTTTTCCAGATTACGGGTTGCTTAATGTTTTGGCCACATCTCCTTAATTGTTTATCCAATTATCATGAAATTTTGATATGTTGTAGAGGATTTCCATACGGAGAGAATGGTGTACAACCCAACCCAATACTCCATACCAATTGCTCCCAGTTCGTCGTTGAACACAGGGCAGTGTAAAGTTTTCTTCAGCTGAGTTTCTTCGAAAACGTGTTTCATGACTTTGATGCTACTTGCACATATCTTAAATGCATAATAATGAACTTAGATGATGTTAGTTCACTTAATTTCTTAATTTTATGATTGTATTGGCCTTCCACTCTTGAATCATTCTAATCCCATGTAATCTTCACATTAGGTACCAAACAACGAAGTTGGGAATCATGGATCCAATAATGATGGTTTGGGAAATCCAGGAACTGTTGGTGACAAGACTTCCATATTTGCGCCTCAAAGTGATGAAGTGCTGGTCGTTGATGCCATGGAGGTGGTGGAAACTCCAATTGTGCCTCAGACGGTGGAACCCGAACCCGAAATAGCAGAAGCTACTTCCTCTGAAGTCGTCTCCACGGTTGTCAACAGTGCTCCAGTAACTGAGAACCAGATGATAGTGCACGAATATCCCTCTGCATGGATGTCCTTTGACCCTCAATTTGGTGAGTTACTCCCATATCACCAGCTTATTGGAGGATTTAGCGTTCCCATCGGATATGTTGTTATGTACAAGAAACTGCGGGAAATCTATGGACACATTGTTATTACTCGGGATCCAGGACGCAATTATTTCTTGACGAAACAAGTAGAGGCCATCTTGCGTGCCATAAATGATATTCGGACTACAGCCATAAATGTTGTTTCTCAAGATGTACTCTTTGATTGGGAGTACAACTTGAAGAATGCTGAAGATCATGGCTTCAACCTGAGGTGGCCCCGTTAAAGACTAGAAGCTATCAAGAAAGCAGTAAAGGGCGATGCTCCTTTCCCTACTAGTGATGTTGTGTTGAAGAAGATGAATGAGGTCGCTGAGCTGAACATGAAGTTGGAGGTGGAAAAGGAAGCCTTGAAAGTTTTGGAGGAGGCAGAGGAGCAAAAATCTTTCTATAGTTTCCTTTCCGTAATCTCATGAACATGAGCTCTGTGAGACATGTGAGATTTTATTTTGGTTTTGGATTTTTGGTAGGTGTTGAGTCTATGAATGGGGATTTTCTTTTGATTTTAGATTTGATAAAGATTTTTCTTTAAGTAAGGTGAACTGAATTTTTGATAAATTGCTGAATTCAAATATTGGTTTCAAGTATTGCAAACGTTTTGGAGGAATTGAAATACAATGAAAGAAAATCCTAAATGCTAAATCCAGACGTCATGAGTGCTTAAACGCCCAGTACCTCAAATGCCCAATAAATCATAGCTATTTTAAACGTAAAAGGTTTTGAAAAGTGAAGAGGAAAATGAGCGGTTAAAATCCTTTTTCTGAGCGTGTTTGGAATTAACCACTCCACATCCGTTGCAGAATTCATAAACTAAGATGTTCAAGAGGAAGACTAACCTCGCACACCAGTGTACCATCTAAGTACTTGTTGGGTATATCATCCAGGATATCATGGGGTAATCGTCCAGACTCAATCGCCTAAAAGAACATACACAAATAAAGTGCACAATGTAAGGAAAATTCAACACATTCCTCCAACCTTGACCTGAAAATTCATAGTGCTAATTATGCAAAAAATAACCATTCTTAATCTCATGATACAAAACCAACAACGATATCGAAGCCCAAATAACGATACGAAATGCACTATTGATGTTTCGAATGAATTTTGCACTTACAGAAAAGACAGCCTCGGATGTTCTATCATACATCCGCAACGATTTTCTAGAATCCTGAACTGAGTCCTGCAATGTCATTCACATTCACATACTTAAAAATGTTAAAAACAGCAACAACTAGTTCAGAACCCAAACACTCTAAGACCTAAAGACCATGTAATCGACAAACCTCAGTTGGCTTTCTGATAAGATATCCATCTTGGTAAAGATCCAATGTGAACGACACTTCACCTGCCGAAACAAGAATACCACCGGAACAAGAAGATGAACCCGATACACCAGCTACATCCTCACTAACATCCTCCTATACAACATCAATTATAACTCAAATTAAGCAAAACCCATACAAACCCAGTAATCAAAAAGTGAAATTTCCTTCGATTCCAACCTAAAATTGGCAAATTCAAACATCTAATTCAATCAAATTCTTCAAAATTTACCTTGGGTTTCCGGGTAGTGGCGATATCCATAGAGGTAGACTCAATATTATCGTTGTTTTCATCGTCATCGTCGTCTAAGAAATCATCAGATTGGATTAGTTTTGGGAGGAATCTAGTTCCTGTTTTAGCTACTTTGAATGAAACACCCATTTACGAGTTCAGGAATTCGAGATTTCAATTCGGAGATGGAAGTGAGGAAGAGAAAGAGGAAGATGGAAACCCCTGATTTATGAATTTGTTAAATTAAAACAGAGTATTTGAAATCATCAGCAGCAGCAGCAGAAGTTTTAGGAGAAAGAAAGAAGTGTGTTTTCAGGGAGAAAGCCAGAAGAAAATACGATGTTACCGTGACTCAGAGAGACTCTCGTAGGCTTGTTGTAGATTGCTACGGGGCATTACCAATTTGCTAGTAGGTGTACATATTCGTTTTATAATGGATTTTGGTATAAATTACATTCTTGGAAAATGCTTGACCAACATATGGGCAAATTCAATTACATTCTTGGAAACTTATTACAGGGGCTGTGAAATCCATTAGAAGGGTTGTTATAATAGGACAAAAAAAGGTCACTAGATAGTAATTTCAAAAACCCCGTATCTAGATATTTTTCATAATAGCTAAACTGACCCATTTAGTTAGTGTTGATAATCTAATTGAAATTAGCTAATGATGATTAATTAGTTTCTATTTTAATGATGGTAGAGAGGTTTTAACCCAAAGTGATGGTCAATCTCAATCAATTGAATAATTAAACCAAGAAAGTGAAGAACTAGTGGTTGAAAATGATCAGGTATACCTCTAACTTAGCTCCAATTATCTTTTTGTTGCTCAAAATTATCCAAAGTAGTAATAAGATCAAACTTTTAGATTTTCAGAGAGACTTACAGTTGGTGTTTTTCACGGTACCAACCGTAAGTGAGAGTTACGGTTCGTAATTGATGAACTACCAACCGTAACTGGTTAAATTTGGGGAAAACCCAATAGTAAAACCATTTACGGTTTGTAAACTGAGGAGCGAGACCAACCGTAACTAGTTTACGATTGGTAAATTTTTGAACCTGTAGATGGTGGATTTTCGACAAAGGGTAGAATTGTAAAACTATACTCCAGATTCGGCAATCGGATGAGTATTGAGGCTCATGTCTCTCGTTAAAGCATGAAAGCTTATGCCATAAAATCTCTGACTGAGAAGGATATCTCTCAGAGTACATGTGAATGTGTTGTCTCTTAGATGAGGCCACGACACATCTCATGAATACTGAGCAATTTCAGTAATTACTTCGGATCCGGCAAACGGATGAATATCGAGACCCATGTCTCCATGCATGAAAACTCATGCCACCTCTGATGGAGAAAGTCTCTCAGAGAAGATGTAGATGTGTAGCTTTCCAGCTGAGGCCACGGCACATCTCATACTGTATAGAATCAAAAAATTGGGCGGCTCCTAGACAGCATGCCTGCTAGTATAGAGCGACAACGTCTTTGGGATGCAACCAGGTTTTCCCCGACTATGCAAGAGGAATATGACACTCCAACAAGTTCATGTTGCTCAACCCTCGGATGATTAATTCCCCTAGACAAGAATCCCTTCTGGTATAGAGCCATCAATTAATTGTCTGAAATCGTTTGAATATCCAGCAATATTCTACGAACCATCGTCTGAATATCCATCAATATTCTACGATTCTTTGTTATATTTCGTCACATCAATTCGTGGTTCTTCCCAGCATAATGCCATGGGTTAGTGATAAATATCCAACGAAACAGGCATCTGAGCATCTAATAAGCCCTGACACAAAAATGGTGCAAGTGTAATTTGCTGATAATGCACATACCAGCATTTTGAATGCACGAATGAGCATTTCAAAAAATACGAACAAACGAGGAACCTATGCAAAATAGGAAGCAAAAATAATAATAATAAAATATTAGCAAAATCTCTAGGGGACTGGGCTCACCAGCCGGCCAGTCATGCCGTGACCAGTCCCGTGCCTAATTTTATATTTTATCATACTTTTACTATTTTCCTGATCTCATGAAAATCCTCTCGTTTGAGCAAATTTCTTTATTTCAAAGAAATTATCTAAATCACATGATTTTACCAAAAATAATAAAATTAGAAAAATGTGTCATGGGACCGCCGGCCGGCCGGTCATGCCTTGGCCGTAATTCTCTTGGTTTTCAACAAATCCCAAATAAAAAGGAAAAGTTTCATTTTGAGGTGCTCATCCGTCATTTGGTTTGATATTCCCCATTCGCCTGTATTCTGTGTCCAGTCCCACACCTCACGTCTCCATTATTTTATTATTTCTCTCAAATTATTAAAATTCCATGATTTTATGAATTTTCCTAAAATCATGAAAATTACCTAATTTCATGTATTTTTATCTAAATCACATGATTTTATCAAAAAATAATAAAATTGGGGAAAGGTGTCATGGTATCGCTGGCCATCTAAAAACAATGGATATTTAATACCCTTCCGTAGGGTTTAAAATTAAAAAATAAAAACGGTCATGCATGCCTTGGCAATTGAGCTCGTGGCCGGTCCCACACCTCACGTCTCCATTATTTTATTATTTCTTGTCAATTTATGAAAATTCCTTGATTTTATGAATTTTCCCCAAAGTAACCTAATTTCATGTATTTTCTCTAAAATCATAGAAAATATTAAAAAATTAGGGAAAACTTGTGGGACCGGGCTCTAGCCGGTCCCACACGCCCATTTTTTTTATTATTATTTGGTGTTTTGATTCCTGATTTCATGAAAACTCCCTGATTTCAACAAAATATCTTGGTTTTCAACAAATCCCTTTGATATTATTAAAATTCTCTAAAATCATCAAAATTTGGTAAAATTGGGAAGAGTGGCTAGGGACCCGCGGCCGGCCATGCCTCGGCCATTGCCATTCCCACACTCCCATTCTCTATTTTATTATTAATTTATTTCTCTCATCTCACAGAAGTTCCCTAATTTCATCAAACTCTCATGTTTCATGGAATTTCCCTCAAATCAGAGAAAATGCATAAAATTACATAAAACTAAGAAAGCATGTGGGACCGTGTTTGTCAACCGTCCGGCCATGCCCTAGCCGTCGCGGGTCCCACACCTTGTAATTCCCTGTTTTATTTATTATTTTCATCATCTCATGTATTTTTCCCAGTTTCAGCAAAACCATGGATTTTGCATATTTTCTCAGAATGTTGCTCAAACATGCACCAACAAATATCAAAATTCTCAGGACTGAAGCACGAACACCATGGTGACACGGGAACATCCCCTTAACCGACCAAGGGTGACCATGAGGCTTGCAAACAACTGGTCCCGCATGTTTTAACGATTTTAACCTAATTTGCTCAATTGCTCATATTATGTTCAAACTGTTTTCAAACAATTGGAAGTTTTTTGAAACGACCATCCCCTGGTACCACGCCCACCAATAGCCGGTCTCATGACCTCTTGGTCGGTCCTTCATATTTCCATAATACCAGGTTTTATTATTTTTTGCTCACACAAGCAATGTTTCAGTGATTAAAACCAGCATTTAATCATACTTTCACCAACTGGTCCCGGGAGACTTTGGTATTTTTGCTCATTCGAGCATTTGGGAGATATATGGTGAACCCGTCATCCCATTTATCTGGTCCCTATGTCACTCTGTATTGATTTGCAATAAATCATCATTTCGGTAAAATTAAGGTTTTGAATCCAGAGCTCTGCAGAAACGACACTCTGATAATTTTATGTTGATTCCATAATCAACAATTTATTTATTTTGCTCGACCTAGCAGTCGATAACTTAAATTAATATTTTATTTGGTCTTGCTACCAACGATTCATCAAAAGCAATATTTGCTCAAACTAGCAATATTCGCTCAAACCGGCAATGTTTATTCAAATTAGCAATATTCTCTCAGACTAGCAATATTTGCTCAGATCAAAGAATATTGGTTCAACTATCAATGTTCAACAGTTCGGCAACACAGTTTGCTCATCTTAGGTTATAATGATACCTCGTCTCAGCACACTACACCAAATTTAGTGATTAGCAACGGTAAGTGGCGGTTGCAAAGTGGTGTTGCAACAATTCTCCTCTGTTGCGATAGTCGATGTTGCAGTTTTTCGCAGCAGCTACATTACCGTTGCGATTTTTTTTCCGCAACAGTTCCAAACTGTTGCTACGTGAAAATTCGTAACAGTCTCACACAGTTGCGAAACAAGCTGATCGCAACAGTTTCAAACAGTTACGAAATTTTTACCCAGTTTTTTAAAAGAACGGACAATATTGTCCGGTCCGGCTATAACAGTTCCGGTATAAAATTCGCAACAGTTCCAAGCAATTGCGAAATTTTTGTAACCAGAAAAAAATAGTTCCAGGTCAATTTTGACCTGGTTAAAATTAGGGTCCATGTAACAGTATATACCAGAGTTTCCCGACAAGTTTTTCAGCAAACCACTCTCACCATTTGGGTATTTAAACAAACAAATCTTTCAATTCTTATATATATGTAGTTCATAAAATATAAGCAGTTCATAAAGAATGTGAAAGGATGTAACTCGCAAAATATAGTCAGTTCCTAAGTTGTGAAAGGATGTAACTAGCTACATATTGAGTCATTTCCTAAGTTGTTTTTTTCTCAAATGGCAAGTAACAACAAAAGAATAAAATCTCGGTAAAGGAGCATACGAGTGAGCAGGGAGTAGTTGGTTATATAGTCTAGTTGAAGTACACTTTCTAGACAAAAAAAAAACAGATATAAGTACTATGTTTTTTTCTTATGGGAAATGCGAGATGATTAGATAGATAAATTAAGATATACTTGAATGTTTTGTCTAAGACATAACAAACTGAAAAATGCAACAGTGATTAGAGAAAACTTACCATCAGATAAACTATAACAGTGCTCTTCTCATATCCAGAAGATCCAACTTCATTCCATATCCTGCAGAATGAACCTCCATTCATGAGATATAATCCATGACACATCTAGCTTCAATAACAATATTATTTAAATACTCAGGAAATTCATAACATTCAACATATCACCATTCTCATCACCTACAAAACCAGTTCTCATTCTAAGCAACATCTCCTTCTTAAGCCTCATTTCACTCCACCTGCGACAGTTCATACGTATCCTAATTCATCTAACTTCTAATTCTCACTGCATTCAACCAACAACTTTTGTCTTGTATAAGACATAACAAACTGAACAATGCAACAGTGATTAGAGAAAACTTACCATCAGATAAACTATAATAGTTCTTTTCTCATATTCTACATCCTCAACTTTAACCAGAAGATCCAACTTTATTCTACATCCTGCAGAATGATCCTCCATTCATGAGATACATTTGCAGGTCACGAGAATAATTCATCTCTTCTTCCCTTTCTTTATCTCCTATACACGTCTTCTCCAGCTGTATAATATCTTTCGCAATCAATAGTGTAGAATCCAGAGAATATATTGCACTTAACGTCCGTATAAAATCACCAGAAAATCAACCATAAACTCTGTAATATTTCTTCCATGTTTTATCGAGAATTAACCCAAATCTTCCCTTATTCGCGTGCATGAACCAATTACCTTCCCTGTTTTAGTGAAACATGATTATCCCAAGTCAAATCTGAGAGAAACTCGGCAGATCTCACGTCCAATTCTTGCCCTGTAAATTACACAGCTGTAGACTTCATTTTCCCGCCAAAAGTGAAGGTTGAAGATGGTGTGCCCTGATCCAAAACACGGGTGCCTTTAACAGATGGGGTGCCCCTTAACCAATATGAGGGTGCCTTTATCATTTTTCTTTGGAGGTCCAAAAATCACTTTTCGAGAAACTTTTTCCACACAAGTGTATTTCTCCAAAAACACCTACACAAACATAAAAACACCAAAATTAGTACTAAAATCGAGACTAACAATAGAGACACTGAGGACAATTCAAACACAAAAATGTGTCTATCACTGTGAGACCTCGAATTGAAGTGAATTTCTCAGAATCAGAGGCAATTGTTCATGGTGGAGAAGACAGGAGCAAGAATTGCAAGTTGTTTCCCAACACCATAAAGTCCCCAGTCGCCTTTTTGGTGAGTTGTTGACATTTTTATACCCTGACTTCTTCTATCCGCTTTACTAGGATCACAAAATCAATATTTGTTATTTGGTTGTAGAATTTTGCTCCGTCTGTTATTGATGGTCTTCATTTCACTCCTGGTCGAACGACTCAGGGATACAATACTGATGAGGAAGTCGATGTAAGCATTCTCTTTTCATGTTAAACCAGTGTAACATGCCTATGGATGATTTGATGATGACCATTGTTGATGTATTCAGGAGGAACTTGTCATGGATAAGGAGGATGTTAATGCACCGCACTCCTCATTGAGTGATAAGAAGGTGGAAAGCTCCCGAAATCCCGAATCGAATTAAAATATGGAGAGTTCTCAAAATCCAGAGTTGAATGAAGATAACGAAGTTGCTAATGGAGATTCCAACATTGCTGAGTCTTCAAATGGTTTGGAGACTCCCTTAATAAGTATATTCTCCTGTAGTTTCTTCATAGAAGTATTAAATTGCTGATTTGTGCATGAATGAATGAAAAACCATGTGAATATGCACATAATTTTGGTGAAATACGTTGTCAGAAAATTTCAGGCTTCAGTTTTTTAATGAAAACCCCGTAAAACCTTCGTCCGGAATCGGATTTTCACTGTCTGCATATGCATTTTCATGACCAGGAAATTTCCAAGCTTTATTAGAGAAGCTTTTTAAGTTCAGAGCACGTTCAGAGACTGAAAAAGGCGAAATAGTAAACTTCCAGGAGACTTTCAGAACTTTTCCAGATTACGGGTTGCTTAATGTTTTGGCCACATCTCCTTACTCGTTTATTCAATTATCATGAAATTTTGATATGTTGTAGAAGATTTCCATACGGAGAGAATGGTGTACAACCCAACCCCATACTCCATACCAATTGCTCCCAGTTCGTCGTTGAACACATGGAAGTGTAAATTTTCTTCAGCTGAGTTTCTTCGAAAACGTGTTTCATGACTTTGATGCTACTTGCACATATCTTAAATGCATAATAATGAACTTAGATGATGTTAGTTCACTTAATTTCTTAATTTTATGATTGTATTGGCGTTCCACTCTTGAATCATTCTAATCCCATGTAATCTTTCCATTAGGTACCAAACAACGAAGTTGGGAATCATGGATCCAATAATGATGGTTTGGGAAATCCAGGAAATGTTGGTGACAAGACTTCCATATTTGCACCTCAAAGTGATGAAGGGATGGTCGTTGATGCCATGGAGGTGGTGGAAACTCCAATTGTGCCTCAGACGGTGGAACCCGAACCCGAAATAGCAGAAGCTACTTCCTCTGAAGTCGTCTCCACGGTTGTCAACAGTGCTCCAGTAACTGAGAACCAGATGATAGTGCACGAATATCCCACTGCATGGATGTCCTTTGACCCTCAATTTGGTGAGTTACTCCCATATCACCAGCTTATTGGAGGATTTAGCGTTCCCATCGGATATGTTGTTATGTACAAGAAACTGCGGGAAATCTATGGACACATTGTTATTACTCGGGATCCAGGATGCAATTATTTCTTGACGAAACAAGTAGAGGCCATCTTGCGTGCCATAAATGATATTCGGACTACAGCCATAAATGTTGTTTCTCAAGATGTACTCTTTGATTGGGAGTACAACTTGAAGAATGCTGAAGATCATGGCTTCAACCTGAGGTGGCCCCGTTAAAGACTAGAAGCTATCAAGAAAGAAGTAAAGGGTTATGCTCCTTTCCCTACTAGTGATGTCGTGTTGAAGAAGATGAATGAGGTCGCTGAGCTGAACATGAAGCTGGAGGTGGAAAAGGAAGCCTTGAAAGTTTTGGAGGAGGCAGAGGAGCAAAAATCTTTCTATAGTTTCCTTTCCGTAATCTCATGAACATGAGCTCTGTGAGACATGTGAGATTTTATTTTGGTTTTGGATTTTTGGTAGGTGTTGAGTCTATGACTGGGGATTTTCTTTTTATTTTAGATTTGATAAAGATTTTTATTTTAAGTAAGGTGAACTGAATTTTTGATAAATTGCTGAATTCAAATACTGGTTTCAAGTATTGCAAACGTTTTGGAGGAATTGAAATACAATGAAAGAAAATCCTAAATGCTAAATCCAGACATCATGAGTGCTTAAACGGCCAATACCTCAAATGCCCAATAAATCATAGCTATTTTAAACGTAAAAGGTTTTGAAAAGTGAAGAGGAAAATGAGCGGTTAAAATCCTTTTTCTGAGCGTGTTTGGAATTAACCACTCCACATCCGTTGCAGAATTCATAAACTAAGATGTTCAAGAGGAAGACTAACCTCACACACCAGTGTACCATCTAAGTACTTGCTGGGTATATCATCCAGGATATCACGGGGTAATCGTCCAGACTCAATCGCCTAAAAGAACATAAACAAATAAAGTGCACAATGTAAGGAAAATTCAACACATTCCTCCAACCTAGAACTGAAAATTCATAGTGCTAATTATGCAAAAAATAACCATTCTTAATCTCATGATACAAAACCAACAACGATATCGAAGCCCAAATAACGATACGAAATGCACTATTGATGTTTCGAATGAATTTTGCACTTACAGAAAAGACAGCCTCGGATGTTCTATCATACGGCCGCAACGATTTTCTAGAATCCTGAACTGAGTCCTGCAATGTCATTCACATTCACATACTTAAAAATGTTAAAAACAGCAACAACTAGTTCAGAACCCAAACACTCTAAGACCTAAAGACCATGTAATCGACAAACCTCAGTTGGCTTTCTGATAAGATATCCATCTTGGTAAAGATCCAATGTGAACGACACTTCACCTGCCGAAACAAGAATCCCACCGGAACAAGAAGATGAACCCGATACACCATCTACATCCTCACTAACATCCTCCTATACAACATCAATTATAACTCAAATTAAGCAAAACCCATACAAACACAGTAATAAAAAAGTGAAATTTCCTTCGATTCCAACCTAAAATTGGCAAATTCAAACATCTAATTCAATCAAATTCTTCAAAATTTACCTTGGGTTTTCGGGTAGTGGCGATATCCATAGAGGTAGACTCAATATTATCGTTGTTTTCATCGTCATCGTCGTCTAAGAAATCATCAGATTGGATTAGTTTTGGGCGGAATCTAGTTCCTGTTTTATCTACTTTGAATGAAACACCCATTTACGAGTTCAGGAATTCGAGATTTCAATTTGGAGATGGAAGTGAGGAATAGAAATAAGAAGATGGAAACCCCTGATTTACGAATTTTTTAAATTAAAACAGAGTATTTGAAATCAGCAGCAGCAGCAGCAGAAGTTTTAGGAGAAAGAAAGAAGTGTGTTTTCAGGGAGAAAGCCAGAAGAAAATACGATGTTACCGTGACTCAGAGACTCTCGTAGGCTTGTTGTAGATTGCTACGGGGCATTACCAATTTGCTAGTAGGTGTACATATTCGTTTTATAATGGATTTTGGTATAAATTACATTCTTGGAAAATGCTTGACCAACATATGGGAAAATTCAATTACATTCTTGGAAACTTATTACAGGGGCTGTGAAATCCATTAGAGGGGCTGTTATAATAGGACAAAAAAAGGTCACTAGATAGTAATTTCAAAAACCCTGTATCTAGATATTTTTCATAATGGCTAAACTGCCCCATTTAGTTAGTGTTGATAATCTAATTGAAATTAGCTAATGATGATTAATTAGTTTCTATTTTAATGATGGTAGAGAGGTTTTAACCCAAAGTGATGGTCAATCTCAATCAATTGAATAAATAAACCAAGAAAGTGAAGAACTAGTGGCTGAAAATGATCAGGTATACCTCTAACTTAGCTCCAATTATCTTTTTGTTGCTCAAAATTATCTAAAGTAATAATAAGATCAAACTTTTAGGTTTTCAGGGAGACTTACAGTTGGTGTTTTTCACGGTACCAACCGTAAGTGAGAGTTACGGTTCGTAATTTATGAACTACCAACCGTAACTGGTTAAATTTGGGGAAAACCCAATCGTAAAACTAGTTACGGTTTGTAAACTGAGGAGCGAGACCAACCGTAACTAGTTTACGATTGGTAAATTTTTGAACCTGTAGATGGTGGATTTTCGACAAAGGTTAGAATTTTAAAACTATACTCCAGATTCGGCAACCGGATGAGTATTGAGGCTCATGTCTCTCGTTAAAGCATGAAAGCTTATGCCATAAAATCTCTGACTGAGAAGGATATCTCTCAGAGTACATGTGAATGTGTTGTATCTCAGATGAGGCCACGGAACATCTCATGAATACTGAGCAATTTCAGTAATTACTTCGGATCCGGCAAACGGATGAATATCGAGACCCATGTCTCCATGCATGAAAACTCATGCCACCTCTGATGGAGAAATTCTCTCAGATAAGATGTAGATGTGTATCTTTCCAGCTGAGGCCACGGCACATCTCATACTGTATAGAATCGAAAGATTGGGTGGCTCCTAGACAGCATGCCTGCTAGTATAGAGCGACAACGTCTTCGGGATGCAACCAGGTTTTCCCCGACTATGTAAGAGGAATATGACACTCCAACAAGTTCATGTTTCTCAACCCTCGGATGATTAATGCCCCTAGACAAGAATCCCTTCTGGTACAGAGCCATCATTTAATTGTCTGAAATCATTTGAATATCCAGCAATATTCTACGAACCATCGTCTGAATATCCAACAATATTCTACGATTCTTCGTTATATTCCGTCACTTCAATTCGTGGTTCTTCCCAACAGAATGCCACGTGTTAGTGATAAATATCCAACGAAACACGCATCTGAGCATCGAATAAGCCCTGATACAAAAATGGTGCAAGTGTAATTAGCAGATAATGCACATACCAGCATTTTGAATGCACGAACGAGCATTTCAAAAAATACGAACAAACGAGGAACCTATGCAAAATAGGAAGCAAAAATAATAATAAAATAATACCGGGGACTTGAAACAATTTTCGGTATACTGAACCTCAAAGAATGCGTCATCTATGTTCGAGACGTTCTTGAATCTAGGTGTTTCGTCTTCTTCACCAACGGAAGCCTCATCCATACATGCTTCCTCTATGGAGATGTCATCATCTACACACATTTCATCTCTAGAAGCACATGCTATTTATTTTCAGTCATCTGAATACAAATTCGACGAGATGATGGATTCATGCAAACGGGAATTCCAGCATCTAAAAATGGTAATTCTAAACTCTTACCTCTTTCAATTTCACTAACAGTAGTGATTGTGCCACAAGAGTTAGCACGTAAAATTAGTTCGTTCCTTGAAACCTTCAGTAATGAACGAGACTTCATTAGTTCATAAAAGATGATTTTCTCATAAATCATGGACATAATTTTCATAATGTGAACATTCACATAACTGACCTATGAAATTTACAACAAGACATTATTTCATCATAAATAAATTATCTAGTTTCGAAGGTTACTCAAAACCCGCGTCTTGATTTTACAAAGCAATAACTAGTATAATTTGTTCACGTAAATTTTCAAAAATTTATTTTAATGAGAACAAATCCATGTGAATGAAATATGTCATCATGTCCCACATAATATGTCACGGCTACATATATATTAAAAAAAAAATCTGTTTTCCTTCGTATTAACATTTTCTTTAAAACGAAGGTTTATGCTAGTTTTGTTAAAGCTCACACCTCTTGTGATAAAATATTAGTTCTCATGAAAGATCATAAATAAGGTTTTATCACTGAACAGAAGTTTACATACATAAAAAAAAATCTATTTTTCCTCTAATGAACACTATTTTCTAAAACGAGGTTTACTTCGGTTTTGTGAAAGCTCACAACTCTTAACATAAAGTTTTGTTTCCCATGAAATCTCATAAACAAAATTTTACCACTGGACACAGATCTATTTTCAAAGAAATATCTCACTCAAGTTAGGGATTGTTGCTAGTTTTCTAAACTAACGATTGAACGAACATACGTTTAATAAAATAAGGATTTTTTCTACGAAACTCACGTTAATATATATATACATATATAAAATTTTGACATGATGGAAGCATGAAAAACTCATGGAATCATCAAACTTATGGAAGAAAAAAAATTTACGCACCTTGGTCGGCGCCGGCCGGAGGTTGGCCGGAAGGTGCTATCTGCGGTCGGCGGCTGGTGTTGCTCCGGCGAAAATCCTCCTATTCTCTGTTGCTGCTACGACGTGAGGGGAGGGAGGAGATGATGATGGTGGTCGGTCGTGGAAAAAAACAAAAAAACAAAGGGATTAATTCCTTTTATACCTAATTTCTTAAGGATTTCCTCTTTGGGCCCGGCCCGTGAATCCTATACCAACCAAGGTTCCACCATCGGATCAGCGGTTCTACACCAATTCATGTTCACTGGATGACGCTCTATTATGACATTGGGGTTTCCGATCAAACCATGGTTTGCTCATTCGGTCGAAATGTTGTAATATCGTATCTTATAACTAAGTTCAATTACTTATTTCTATTTGTACCTGGAAAATCACCATTCAATGCTGAGTGAGGAACATGAATGTTCCTCACTAAGCAGGGGACTTAATGTAGATGGTGGATTTTCGACATAGGGTAGAATTGTAAAACTATACTCCATATTTGGCAACCAGATAAGTATTGAGGCTCATGTCTCTCATTAAAGCATGAAAGCTTATGCCATAAAATCCCTGACTAAGAAGGATATCTCTCAGAGTACATGTGAATGTGTAGTCTCTCATATGAGGCCACGACATATCTCATGAATACTATGAAATTACAGTAATTACTTCGGATCCGACAAACGGATGAATATCGAGACCCATGTCTCCATGCATGAAAGCTCATGCCACCTCTGATGGATATAGTCTCTCAGAGAAGATGTAGATGTGTAGCTTTCCAGCTAAGGCCACGACACATATCATATTGTATAGAATCGAAAGATTGGGCGGCTCCTAGACAGCATGCCTGCTACTATAGAGCGACAACGTCTTCGGGATCCAACCAGGTTTTCCCCGACTATGCAAGAGGAATATGACACTCTAGCAAGTTCATATTGCTCAACCCTCAGATGATTAATGCTCCTAGATAGGAAGCCCTTCTGGTATAGAGCCATCAATTAATTGTCTGAAATCGTCTGAATATATCCAACAATATTCTACGAACCATTGTATGAATATCCAGCAATATTCTACGATCCATATTTAATCGTCTGAATATCCATCAATATTCTACGATTCTTTGTTATATTTCGTCACTTCAATTCGTGGTTCTTATCAGCAGAATGCCATGGGTTAGTGATAAATATCCAACGAAACAGGCATCTGAGCATCTAATAAGCCCTGACACAAAAATGGTGCAAGTGTAATTAGCAGATAATGCACAGACCAGCATTTTGAATGCACGAATGAGCATTTCAAAAAATAGGAACGAACGAGGAACCTATCCAAAATAGGAAGGAAAAATAATAATAAAAAAATATTAGCAAAAGCTGTAGGGGACTGGGCTCACCAGCCGGCCAGTCATGCCGTGACCAGTCCCGCGCCTAATTTTATATTTTATCATACTTTTACTATTTTCCTGATCTCATGAAAATCCTCTCGTTTGAGCAAATTTTCTTTATTTCAAAGAAATTATCTAAATCACATGATTTTACCAAAAATAATATAATTAGAAAAATGTGTCATGGGACCGCCGGCCGGCCGGTCATGCCTTGGCCGTGTCCAGTCCCACACCTCATGTCTCCATTATTTTATTATTTCTCTCAAATTATTAAAATTCCATGATTTTATGAATTTTCCCTAAAATCATGAAAATTACCTAATTTCATGTATTTTTATTTAAATCACATGATTTTATCAAAAAATAATAAAATTGGGGAAAGGTGTCATGGGATCGCTGGCCGGCCGGTCATGCCTTGGCCGTGGCCGGTCCCACACCTCACGTCTCCATTATTTTATTATTTCTTGTCAATTTATGAAAATTCCTTGATTTTATGAATTTTCCCCAAAGTAACCTAATTTCATGTATTTTCTCTAAAATCATAGAAAATATTAAAAAATTAGGGAAAACTTGTGGGACCGGGCTCTAGCCTCTACGGCTAATTATGAGTTGAAACCTGGTATCCTTCAGATGGTCCCTATATTCTTAGGAAAAGACGATGAAAACCCTTACTTTCATGTTAGGGACTTTGAAGAAGTTTGTGGAATAATTAAGATTAAAGACCTTAGTGATGAAGTCGTGAAACTTAGGATGTTCCCCTTTTCCTTAAGGGATAAATCCAAGTCCTGGCTGAATAACCTACCATCTGGGACTATAGAAACATGGGACCAACTTACTGGTGCTTTCTACTTAAAGTGGTTCCCTAAGCATAGAACCGCATCTTTTAGGCAGAAAATTAGTGTCACTATGCAACAAGAAGGAGAATCCCTTTATATGTTTTTAGAGAGATTTAATGATCTTTTGTCGCAATGTCCTCACCATGGGTTCGAAAAAATGAAATTAGTTGAAATTTTGTATGAAGGTTTAGACTATTCGACCAAAGCCATGGTCGAGTCTATGTGCGCAGGTTTAGTCACGAGTAAAAGCACTGATGATGCACTTTCCTTCTTAGAAGATGTAGCTGAAAAATCCCAACGTGGGAGTCTTGTGTTGAACCCCCTAAAAGACTCTTGGTCAATAGAAGTAGCACCAATGTGGTAGATACAAGATTTGGGTCAGATGCTAAGTTTGATGCTTTGTCTAGGAGGTTAGAGGCTTTGGAAATGGGTCAGTCTAAAAATAGGTCCTTTGTTGAACCTAATGATAAAATTAGAGCCTCTTAAGTCTCTAGTTGTGGATTAGAACCTAATAACTTGTTTTGGGAACGTCATGTTAGTGAAGAGCAAGCCCATGCTGTCTATAACAATGCTAGGTTTGAGAACCATAAGAATTTTGACCCATACTCAGAGACCTATAACCATGGTTAGAGAAACCATCCTAATTTTTCTTGGTCTAAGGGCCAGAATCAAGGTCAGTTTAGTAATTCTCAGCCTCCCCCAGGTTTTGATTATGCTAAGAACTCTTCAGGTTAAGCCCAGTTCCATAACCCTTCTGAGAATAGAATTCCTAGCTTAGAGCAATCTCTTAGTATAGTAAAAAAGAGCCAGGATATGCTATCACAAAGCCAGGAAATGTTAATAAAGAGCCAGGTTAATTTTCAAGAGGAAACCAAGCAGAATTTTAAGAATAATTCCCAATCTCTTGCTAAATTAGAACTTCAAGTCGGCCAGATAGCTAAGTATATAAGTGAGAGAGAAGATGAAAGGTTCCCTAGTCGTACAGATCCTAACCCGAAAGGAGAGAAATCGTACAATCATGTGAATTCTATTACAACCCTTAGGAGTGGAAAGAAAGTTGACAATCAGGTAGCCATGCCTAGTGGACATACTGTAGTTCCACCTTCTACTCCACAAGAGGAACCCGTAGCTGAGGAAACTGAAACAATTTCTAAGGAGTCCCAAGAAATTCCTGATAGGACTATGTTTGTGCCTAGATCCCCATATCCAAAGTTGTTAGCCCCAACAAATAAGGAGTCGACTTTCAACGAGATAATGGAGACATTTAAGCAGGTGAACATTAACATTCCATTGTTAGAAGCAATTAGGAAGATGCCTGCTTATGCCAAGTTCCTTAAATATCTTTGTACATGAAAGCGTAAGCTTAATGTCCAAAAGAAAGCCTTTTTAGCTGGTCAAGTAATTTCCATTCTTCTGAACCAAACACCCCTTAAGTATAAGGACCCTGGATGCCCCACCATATCTTGTGAGATTGGTAATCACATGGTCCTTAAAGCTTTACTTGACTTAGGAGCTAGTGTTAACTTACTTCCGTATCATGTATACACCCAGCTAGGTCTTGGTAAGTTGAAACCGACTAAAATGACACTACAATTAGCTGATAGATCTATAAAAGTACCTCGTGGTGTCATAGAGGATGTTCTGATTGAGGTTGATAAGTTTATTTATCTAGTAGATTTTGTTGTTCTAGACACACAGCCTATTCAGGAACCAAGTGCTCAAATCCCGGTAATTTTAGGTCGCCCATTTTTAGCCACAACTAACGATGTCATCAATTGTAGGACCGGGCTTATGAACATATCCTTTGGTAATATGACCATTGAACTAAATGTCTTTAATGTTACTAGAAAACCTTCTGAAAATGATGATTTAGAATAAGTGAATATGATTAGCACTTTAGTTCAGGATAATTGGGATGATACTCTACTAAGAGATTCTTTAGATGAATTTGAGGAAACCATTCTCTTAGAACAGATGTGTGATCAATCTTTAGAAGAAGACCTTGAGTATTTTAAAGACTCTACGGACCTAGAAATCCAGGAAATAGTGTTAGGTCTTTCTAAGAGTAATGATGACCCTAAGTTTGGGGGTAGAGAACTAGAAGAATCTCTTGAGTACTTTAGGGACTCTGAGGATCCAGAAATACAAGCAATAGTTAGAGGTTTGTCTTTGAGTAGTGAAAACCCTAAGTTTGGGGGTAGTGATGGTTTTTGTGATCGTCACGTATCCCTAATTAAAGTCCCTAACTTGGGACTCGAGCCTTGTGCGTCTGAGAGTTTACTTGAGTCTATTCAGACTCCGCAAACCGATCCTCCTGATACTTTCCAGGAAGTGACCCAAGTATTAGAGGCCAGTATTTCATATGAATCTCTTTATCAAGACACACATATGAAGCTTCGTTATTTTACCCAAATAAACCCAGTTGTCTTGACATAAACCTTAGATGAGGATGTGCTCCTTCGATTCATTTTTCTGAACCAGTGTAGTTGTATCATATTGGTGTTAACTCTATTTTGTTTTATAGACCCACAACTATTTATACTATTGGTGTATGACTTTGGAAGGTGAAGATCCTTTTTGAGGTATTTGATGTCTGGTTGAAGACTTTAAACTTAGCACTTCTTGGGAGGTAACCCATGCTCTTGCAACACGGCAATATTTTTCCTCATTTCCTTCTAGTGGTAATGGTTTCTCCTTGTTCATGTTTTTAATTTCATCTTTAGAACATTGAGGACAATGTTAGATTTAAGTTTGGGGGTATGGGAGAAACTTTTTAGTTGCAATAAATAAAACTCCAGAGCCTAGAAATTTATGCTTATTAAGGTCGTCACTAACCAATCTAAGTGGATGGAAGCATTTTGGTTGTAGGAGCTGAGGAACCAATCTGATTAGATGGAAACATCTAGAAGAGTCTATTCATAAAAGCACAGAGCTCAGGTGTTAGAAAAAAAACATGGTAGTTTCGCCATATCCTCGTGATGGAAACGTCGAAAGAGTCCTGATCACTTATTTTATTTTTGTTTTTACCATTGCTAGGGTGAAATAGAGTGACTGAGATATCAAAAAAAAAAAAAATGAATGAAGAAAAATGAAGAAAAAAAAAATAGAAAAAAAAAATCATCATTACGTTCTTTTTTCAATAAGGCCATAGGGAAGTAGAAATTTTATGTCAAACAAGAAATCGAAGAGAGAAGAGTTAATCGTCAAGGTTCTACGAGGTTCAAAAATTTATCATTAAAAGTTGAAGACTGAAGAAGACGATGTTTCTAGTGAGATCTATGAGAGATTCGAAGAAAGATGCATTTGGTTGCTTTGTTAGTCCGCTTTCAATCTGGCTCAAGATATTTCTAGCACTGGTTTAACTCATCACACGTAATTAGTCCAGCTGTGTAGCAGATGTCCCTCTCATATTTTTCTCTCTCCTAATCTTATCCAGCTGCAAATCAGCGGACGCATCTTACATTATTTATCTAGCTGTGTAGCGGATATATCTTTATCTAGCAGTGTTGCGGATGTGTCTCCCTTTTTCTTCAGTCAGCTTTAGAGCTGGCACCTTTAATATCTTTGGCATTCTGTTTACTTGGCGATAGGTTGAGAATATTTTTGTCCTCATAGCTCTTTGGATACTTGTGACCAATTAGAAGTCATGGGTTTGTGGGTACACCTATGGTAAACCCTCCCGAGACTAACTCGGTTTTATTTTTTTATTAGTTTTGTTCGAGGACTAGAAAATAATAAGTTTGGGGGTATTTGATAGACGCATTTATGTGTCTAATTTGTCCTCAATGTTCCGTATTGTTAGTACTCGTTTTCGTCCTTATTATGGTGTTTTGTGTGTTTGTAAGTATTTTTGGAAAATAAAGATTGTTGGAAAATTCGGCTCAAAAAGTTGCTTAAAACACCCCCCGGGGGACATTTGCTATTCAGACTCCCATTTTGGATAAGGGGTAACCCAATTGCTAAGGGGCAACCCAGTGCTATTTGCACCCCTTCTCTGGATAGGGGTAACCTTTCCTCTTCGTTTTTTTTGAAGCGAAAAAATGAGTGAATTAACTGTAATCAATTACATGATTGATGTCTGTCTATAAGCAATTGAGATCTAATCTCAGTTGGAGACAAACTAGACCAAGTCCAAGATAAACCATCAACTCTAGATAATTTATAGAGGATGTCAGCTACTTTATTTTGTTCTTTAGGATTGTGATAGCATTTCCAAGAGAAGTTAATACTGAAAAAAAGATTAATATCCTTAATCATATTTTGTAAGCGCCAATCTATAGGATTATTCTTCACGACTGCGTCAACCACCGTCTTTGCATCTAGTTTAAAATGCACCTTTTCTAGATTTAGATAGTGCGCCCATTTAATAGCCTGCCACAGACCCATACATTCAGCCTCCTCCGTGCTCCTCTTCGTTTGAAAAGTGAAAATTGGCGGGAAACAATTCTTTTCACTTGCGTAACTTCTGAGTTTTTCTGGGAATGATTATTCACGAGATTCTTGTGAATCTGTCCATTGGTATTGGTTGGATATGACCTGTTTCGGTCAAACAGGAACGATATACCAATTTGAATCGACAAAAATGGAGGAGGAAAGCTCGTGGAGGATAAAATATGGGTGAAGATATCTCAGGTTTACTATTATTCTTCTTCGTGCTATTTGGGCGATGGCGTGTGTCTGAAGCTTCTGAAACACCATATAATCCATGTATTAATTGATTTTGGAAAGTTTTAAACACAACAGGCGCGTGAAAAATCAACAGAAGGAAATATTCACGTGAAAATATATTTTATTCATTACGGAGATATTTGGAGTTATGGGGAGGATTTCTTGTGCCTGAGAAGTATAAAAAGGTTGCTGTGGTTCATAGAAGGGGGATGGAGAGTTTGGGTACGTTGCAGGGCTGAGAACAAAGCTGCAGAAATTTCTTTTCTGCTGCTGCATGAGGAGGAAGAACGAAGAACATCGACCCCTAAAGACAGTCGTTAATCTTACAGTGGAAACGACAGAGATAGTAGGGTCGTAGTGATACAACAACAGTTTTTATTTATTGTTCTTTGTAACAGACGAGTTTGTAACAAATATAACTGTTACAAACCCGATTTAATCATTATTTTCTCCCATTTCATCATTTGTGAACACCATTTGAGCAGTGAAAAATTCCTTTGAGTGTGTTTTCACCATGCGGAGCTAGAACCCATCACTGGGACAACGGAGGAAGCAACTTTTCATGATTGTGGTAAATGAATTAATTCTTTATATGACTTTTTGCATAGATTTAATTATTTTATGATTTATATTAATTATTTGTTATTTTTTCTGATGTCGCATGCTTGGTTTTAATTACTTTTGATGCGTCATGCTTACGAGTTACAGATAATGTTTTATGAAATCTATTTTTGGCAAAGAATTAGAGTCACAACCTCTTTTGTTTGAGCTATATTGTATAGAGTTAATGACTGAACCACAAGAATATGAAAAGTAGTGAAATCCTGCGTCCTAGTATCTCTTCATCCCGTGACAATTTTTTGTATATATATTTTTCTATTATTTTAGTTTATTATTTTGTCTAAAAATCTGCTTTCACAAGTCTCAACGAACCTTACTACTACAACATCATTGATAAATACCATCACAGCCACATCTTCCTGATTATGTGCAAAGATTTCCTGCGCTTTGATGAGATCAACAATGGTAGGTGGTTGGATTCCTCTGATTTCCTCAGGGTGTCGGTCGAACAAAGGATGACCCTCTGTGTGAGGAGGAGTAACATCACCACCATCAGTATTTGTGGTCGGAATTATTTCTGGAATGTCCTCATTGTCGTTGATGTTATTGTTGTCGTTGTTGCTAGTGCTAGCACCGTTGGTATTGGAACCTGTGACTAACCTAGACCTAAGACAAGCCATCTTGTGAAATTGTGAGATTGCAACCTAGAGATTAACCTCCCACTATGGTCGCCAATCTGTAGATGAGAAAAAAATATTCGCTGGTTTTTACGGAATTGAAGAGTCGACCGTGTGGTAACTCCTTGAAGTGAGCGAAATGTTGAACCTCACACAGATGCACTGCAAAAAGGGAGTGCTTTAAGTTCGAGAGATCAATCTGTAAGACTCCGGCCTAAACCAAGAACAATGGTCATTTCAGAGTCAATTCGGTCACAAGAAAGGATGGGTTAATTTGTAGGAGGGAAGCTGAGAAATGTGTGAGATCAATGGTGATCTGAGATTGTAGGTGTGTTGTGAGTTCAGCGTGAAAATGCTCTGAATGATTGGAATTTTCTCAATTGAGAGTGATTTCTCTAAGTTCGTGTAGACAAAAGATTGTATGTATGAACTTTGATGAAAAATTGCTAGACGAATGCCGGGGTTGAAAACACCATGATCCCATGAAGTGTGACAGTTGCTGGAATCAAAGAGTGGGGAAATAGGAAATCGTGTTAAACTAATTACTCATCGTGCGGAGACTTGGTTAATTTTCCACCCACTACTTTTCTGACTCTTCCAACTGATTTCACGACTTGCTCACATTCTCATCGTGGGTGAACACACGTGCTGTAGACTGGCAGACCCAAACCCTAGTTAATATCCCCCCATGTGACACGATTGAAATCTCATGATTTCGGAGTCAGTTGATGACTTTATGGGACGATGAGTCCATGTATTTCTGAATTGAACATGATTAGCAAATGTTCTGAAACTCATGAATTTAACGTGTCTGCCACTACACCAAATTCAGGGATTAACAACTCATATTAGCAACAGTTTATAAGCTGTTGCGAATTTTCAGTTGCGAATTCCAGTTGCAAAAAAATCGCAACTGTTTTTGAACAGTTACTAAACTCACAACTGTTTGATTCTGTTGCGATTTGCAACTAAACCATGTTGTACACATGCCAATAAAACGTGCGGCTACCTACACTTCTAAACACATTTTCAGCCCATCATGCGAAAGGCTAGTGTGCAAGATATTTTACCCTAATGCCTTTGGGTGGGATATGTCTTTCCTTTCCCCCTCTTTTTTCCCTGTATGACAACTTATCCTCCACTCGTTCTCTATCTCTCTCTGTCTCTCTTTACTCTCTCATTTAAACTAGATCTAGAAATTGAGTGAAGAATAGCCTTTACTTATGCAATCATATTCTCACCCACTCACTGTGTAACTCTCTCTCACTTTACCCTATGTTAGATTCATATTTTTCTTTTGATTTTAGTTTTACTTTTTCAATTGTTAGGTCTAACTTATCTTTGTTGTACTGTTGCAGTTGGAAGAAATATTCATCAGCATCAGCTAACAGGCAATCGTGATAATCTTAGGCATAAAGTTTCTTCTTTTTGTTCTTCTTTCAAATTGAAATTTAGGTCGTTTGAGATTTGGGTGTTTGATAGTTGCTTGTATGTTAGTTTTGGTTGAAGTTTGTTGAAATCAGATGTTGAATGCGGTTTTATGTTAAGATGTTTTCAATTTGGGTGTTTGATAGATTTAGGTATTTGTTTATTTTCAATTTTGATTTGGATTTTTTTCAGAATAAGAAAAAGAAATCAAATAGGAACTGAGATGTATGAAGATACAACTCTCTAAAATATAAAACAAAATAAGATTAAAAATTTTCTTTAGGGAATAGAACACTAAAAGTACCCTCTCTCTCTCTTTACTTTTTTTTTCTTTCAGATTTGGGTGTTTGATAGTTGCTTGTATGTTAGTTTTGGTTGAAGTTTGCTGAAATCAGATGTTGAATGTGGTTTTATGTTAAGATGTTTTCAATTTGGGTGTTTGATAGATTTAGGTATTTGTTTATTTTTGATTTGAATTTTTTTCAGAATAAGAAAAAAAATCAAATAGGAACTGAGATGTATGAAGATACAGCTCTTTGAAATATGAAACAAAATAAGATTTAAAACTTTTTTTAGGGAATAGAACACTGAAAGTACCCTATCTCTCTCTCTCCCTCTCTTTACTTTCTTTTTCTTTCAGATTTGGGTGTTTGATTGATGAAATACAACAAGTGTTTCATGTTAAGATGTTTTAGATTTGGTTTATTTTGGATCTTGAATTATTTTCAATATGAAAAGGTCACAAAAACTAAGAAAATCAAGATGAAACTCTGTGAAATACAAACAAAAGAAGAAGATTTTATAAACTGAAAGAACTAATCGTATCGAAACTAGGTGAAAGATGTTTCAATATTGTATCCTTGCTATCTTGTAGTCAGTTACTAGGTATATGGTATGTTTCACAGTCCTAAGTATGTTGTGGTTACTTAGTCCTAGTGGTTATACATTGGATACTTGTATCTAACTCTGTCGCATACATAAGACGAGAGTTCGGTGGTTAACTATTAGGGCCTCGGCAACCCTTAATACCACGAGGGCTACTTAATTTAATCTTGTAAAATATGTATCTTGAAGGGTGTCATGTCATCTGATATAGACAAGAGGTGGATGAATTGTGCCCGTAAGTCTAGAGAATACATAGAAGGTATCAATTCATTTATGATGTTTGTCAAGAATAATGGTGGTGATAGTACGTTGTTCTCATGTCCTTGTAAACGTTGTATCAACTGTAACGGTTTAGTGCCACTTGGTGAGATTTCCTTACATTTGCTCAAATATAGGATTGAATCTTCGTACACAATGTGGCATTTTCATGGTGAAAGATATGTGGTAAAAGCATATAGGGGTAATACTTCAGCAAAAGGTGTGGATGTCAATGTAGAAGATGCAGCTAAAATTTTTGAACCTGTAGTCGATCCCTCAGTTAATCCTACTACAACACATGGTGAAAATGAGAATGTTGGAGAAGATGTTGGTGTGAATGATGAAGATGGAGCAGATGAAAATGCTGGAACAAGCAGGAGTAAGAGAAGACAGTATCTGTATGAGCGTGCAAGACAACCGTTGTATGATTTATGTCCTAAAGGAAAAACAGCTCTGTACGCTTCTATATGTCTGAATAACATCAAGACTCAGTATGGAATTTCAGACAATGGTACAACCGCAGTTTTAGAGTTGATGAAAGAATTGCTTCCTGAAGGAAACACGTTGCCGTGTAAGTTCCCTGAAGTTAAGAAGATGATTCAAGAACTGAGTATGGATTATATAATGTATGATGCGTGCGTAAATGACTGTATCTTATACTGGAAGGATAGAAGTACATTGGTGAAGTGTCTTGTTTGTCAAGAACCAAGATATATTAAAGTTTTCAATGATTAGAGGAAACTTACCCAAGTTGCACAAAAGACATTAAGACATTTTCCAATAATTGAAAGGCTGAGAAGGTTTTACAGCGTACCATGGATAGCAGAGGCAATGCTTTGGAATTCTAAAGCGCAGTCGGATATGAATGTAATGCGACATCCAGTTGATTCTGTAGCTTAGCGGAGTGCGGATAAGTTTTCTCCAGAGTTTGCTAAGGATCCACGAAATGTTACACTCAGGATAGCAATAGACGGCTTCAACATGAATGGATGTTTTGGTCTGAATTATAGTTGTTGGCCAGTAATTCTCCAACCTTACAACCTGGCTCCTTCGTACTGCATGTTGCGGGAGTTCTCGATGTTGGCATTGTTGATATCAGGACCAAGAGCACCAAGCAAAGATATAGATGTCTATTTAGAGCCATTGATAGATGAGCTGAAGCAATTATGGAATACAGGTGTTATAACATACGATTCCTTCAGTAAGACATAATTTATGATGAAAGCGAGGATGTTGTGGTCTATCCATGATTTCCCGGATTTGGGTACGTTGTCTGGATGCGTGACTCTTGGGTATTATGCATGCCCAACTTGTGGAGAATATACAGTTGCTGAGTGGATGCCGTTTAGCAAGAAGATCTGTTACATAGGACATCGCAGGTGGCTTCTAGCAGAACACAAGTATAGAGATGATAGATTTAATTTTGCTGGAGTGGTAGAGCGCGGTGCAGATCCATGGCCATTAACAGGGCAGCAGGTTCAAGAGATGGTATATAATTTGAAATGCAGACAAGGGAAAGGAAAACAACCAGTAAAGAAACGTAAAAGAGGATCTGAATACGGTGCTGATGAAGAAGAAGAGATATATGAGCATTCTTTGTTTTCAAGAAGGTCTATTTTATATGATTTGCCAAACTGGAGTTCAAACTCTATTCGGAATTGCACTGACGTTATGCATATGGAGAAAAATATAACAGAGCATATTATAAATACTATAATGGGGAATAACAAGTCAAAGGATGGTCCTAATGCGCGCAATGATTTGGAGGCTATGTGAATTAAAAGGAAGTTATGGATGCAAATAGATGAAGTGACTGGTAAAACATCAATGGAAGATGGAAGTTTTGCAATGACAAAAAAAGAGAAAGTTGTTTTTTGTACTATCTTGAAGAACTTGAAGGTCCCTTCAAATTTCTCTTCTAATATTCGCAACAACATCAGCGTCAGTCCTCCGGAGATAAGGAATCTGAAGTCTCATGATTACCATGTTTTAATGCAACACCTATTTCCTTTACTGGTTCATATCGCGACATCACTACCTAAAGATCTCCGAATTGCACTTCTGCGGATAAGTATATTTTTCAAAGTTCTGTACGCGAAGGTAATTAAAATAGAACATCTCTTAAAAGAAAAATCAAGTCTGGTGGAAGCAATGTGTGTACTGGAAAAGCATTTTCCTCCATTATTTTTCGTTATTAGCATTCACCTGATGGTGCACCTAGAGGATGAACCTTTAATCTACGGTCCGGTCAGATATAGGTGGATGTACCCCTTTGAGAGGTAACTACCCAACTTACTTTGTTTTAGAATTTATAATTTGAGAACTTGGCATTATTAAACCCCTGGTATTGAACACTAATTGAAATTTTTACCACTGATTTTTAAAGGTTAATGAAAGGTTTCAAAGGATTGGTGCGCAATAGAAGGTACATTGACAGGCCTTTCTGGATGATATCAGAAGATGGTGGTGGCACTCATAAACACACTCGACATGCCTTTATGGATGATTCTGGTGAGTTCGCTGATGAGATGCCTTTAAGTAATGCTAAGGACTTTCACCTGAACCAAGTACATTTTGAACAAGCTCGCAGATGGCTACTTTCTAAGTTTGTTGGAATCGATGACTGGCAAAGGTAAAAAAAAAATAGTTTCACATCGCTGAGTTGTTGTTGATAATTAGAGTCATCGGTCTAATATTGATTGATTTGTTATTTGTAGGAAGTATGAATCCTATGTTAAGCATGCCAAGTCTCATGCGTCTAACCATACCCCAAAGACTTATTATGGTTACGTGACGAGGTAATGGAACACAATGTCTTTTCCAACTTATTGTGTATTTACAAAAATATGACCAAGTTACAATCTAAAGGTTCATAAGAATCATAACATTTTTATATCTGAACTTATTATGTAAAGTGATATTGTATTAAGGTAGGTATTCTACTTAGCTCATACTTGTTATGTCTTAGATGCAATCTTATCATGCTCCATGGTTAAGAACTAGGATTGTCATGTGCATTCTTTCACTACATCTCTCTGCATTTTTAACTTCTGAAGTTGACATTGGTAGTGTGACATTGGTATTATCTCAGTTAAAAGCTTATCGATTGCGATTTTTTGAAAGTTTATTAGTTCAAACTTTGTCATTTTTTCCTGCACATGGTAATGTATGTGAACTAGTGTTGTACTAGGGTTTAGATGGAACCAACGTTTCCATTAAATTCTCAATCCTGGGTGCTTTTGTTTTCTTATTTGTATTATAATAACCTACCATATGTTTATAGTTTGTAGTAAAAAATATGTTTCCTTATATTTTTTTCTCTTTTTCCTTCAGTATATTGACTTCTGAAAATATGCTTATGGTTTGTAGTAAAAACCATGTGTTGTTTTGGTTATGCGACTGACTTGAACATGATCTTTTACAGTTGCTAGAAGCCAATGAAACTGATTCAATTCTCTGGCGACTCGTGCAAGGACCTCTATTCAAGGCACAATCATACACAAAATACCAATTCAATGGCTTTACTTTCTCCCCACAAGATTGTGATGCGAAGCGGGTATCTCAAAATGGTGGTGTGTCAATGAAAGCTATTACAAGAAAGAGAGGACACAAATTACATCGAATCTGAAATAACCTATTATGGAGTCATTAAAGAGATTATCAATTTGAATTACTTGGATTTTGAAGAAACTATTTTCTACTGTGATTGGGTCAGAGTTGAAGATAAAACTAATGGGTGCCAAGTTGATGCAACCTCAAGTGTGATAAAGGTTAACTTGTCCAAGATGAAAAGTATAAATAGAGTGGTTGATGAGACGTTTATACTCGCATCGGAAGCATCCCAAGTGTTCTACTCAACAGATCTTCCACCCGAGGGATGGTCTGTGGTGTTACATTCATCTCATAAGTTAACGTCCGCAGTAGATAAGCTTGAATCTCCGACATTTTATCAGTCATCTCTTACTGATAATGAGAGTTTAAAAGATCTTATTTGTGTTGATTCTGTAGTTTAAATTCAAAATACTGCGCTACACTGCAATCTTCCAATCTTTCTTATCAATTAAACTCTTTTTTTATGAATTGTTTGGTTTGATCACCTGTGCTATGTTAATACGTTATATTTATGTGGATAGTTTTATTCTATTGATGCTCTGTTTTAGGTTTTGTTTTCAATTGCGCGATGTTAATATTTCATATTTTGTTTACAGTTACAGGTTATTATGGCAGCACCAGTGGAGGTCGACGAATATGGACTACCTATTTTTGCTAACGCAACAAAACTCGGCCATAGTAAGGGTGCTTGGGTTCATACCCATGTGCCTATTTCATACGAAACCTGGAGGAAAGTGCCTGACAAGTACAAGGACGATGTTTGGAATGAACTTAAGGTACAAAATCTACCTTATGACATGAATTTTGCTCATTATTTAGTTAACTTCAGTTGAGTGAGATATACATTTAGGATGCCACTCATTAGATCTGTATTTTCATATTGCATTTGATTTAACTGAGACTTCCAAGACTATTATGGTGAAGGGGATGTCTGATCCATGGAGGAGATTCAAGTGTGAATTACGATAAGACCATTATGATATTTGAAATACTCATCAAGAAAGGATTGGTAATACTCCTCCAAGCGTAAAGTCAGAGGATTGGATAAAATTCTGTGAACATGATAACAATGCTGATGTCCAAAGAAAAAGTGCTTCTAATAAGAGGAAAAGAGAACAATATGATTACTATCATACCTCTGGTCGCAAGATGCATTATTTGGTGAAAGCTGAACTGGTAGGTCTTTTATTTCAATGATGCAACTTACCTCAAACTTTTGTCCACAATGGTTGATTCATACCCATTGTATTTTTAAATGTAGGAGGCGGCGAACCCTGAAGCATAAATCACTACCTATTATGTGTGGATTAAAGATCATTCACAGGAGGGTGGGGCGATTTTACCTAGTGCGTAACCATACTATGTAAGTCAATTGTTTGAGAAGTTATATGTAAGCAAGTGGTTCTTATGATAGCTAGTGATTATTATTAT